>JASEVX010000007.1:73199849-73301278 GCA_031761405.1 Serripes groenlandicus | reverse complement strand
GCTTTTGTTGTAAGATAGTACTGCAAAGGGCTATTACTGTATTTAAAGAGATATTGTTGTAAGATAAGTACTGTATTTAAAGAGATATTGTTGTAAGATAAGTACAGTGTACTGTAAAGGGTTATTGCTGTAAGATAAGTACTGTAAAGGGTTATTGTTGCAAGATAAGTACTGTAAAGGGCTATTGTTGTAAGATAAGTACTGTAAAGGGCTATTGTTGTAAGATAAGTACTGTAATGGCATATTTTTTATTCATACATACCACATCAAATTTGTCCCAAGATCTGTAATCAAAGCCTTTTATTTTCTTTGGCTTATCACTGTGTTTGTCGGACTTCTTTTTCACCTTCTTCTTCTTCTTTTTCTCCAAACTGTTTCGAACTGGTGGTAACTTCTACAAAACAATTTCATGCCTAGTCACTTTAATAGTTTTGAGATAACTTCCTCAAATTCATTGTCAATCTTATTAACATTTTCCTATACATACATGAAACAACAAATCAGCAGCTGACGACTTTGAAATTGTCTAGGGTAAAATACGGTATATCTTTGTAAAATTAAGTAAAATCATTGAATAGAGTTGAAAACATTGTGGCAAAAGGAGAAATTGCTTATTATGATTAAGCTCTTTTATTAGCACAATGTTGGCAAGTCTGCTGCAGAGGCATCAGAAAATGGGAAAGGGTTAATGCCTTATTCATGAACCAGGCAGTGGGACATGTATACGGTTGGAATGGCGGTTGCTGATATATTTAAGAACGAAAAAATAATCAAGAAAGCTATTCACTCACTGACTCTTCAGTAGGATTTTTATCTTTTAGCTTCGAATCCACTTCTTTCATTTCCTGTTCCCAACTATCTAAATCTGTGAGAAAATTGTGTAGTTCGTGGTTGTTTTGTTTCATCTGATACTGGAGATTCAGCATTGTGCTCTCAGACTTTGATAAGTTCGACATCTTAGATACTCTATTTTGTTCTGGAACGCACTGACAGTGTACTTGTATAAAACGTGTAAAACTTGGTGATTCGAAGGCGTAGAGCTGTCTACACTTAAAGTTATTAACAACAATTTCAGTAGATCCTTTATTTAGGACCGACTATTGCTACCTAATGCGATTTGCGCATATGTTTGTTCGCGTTGCTGTACAAATCTCTGATCTATGGGCGCGGACATGTTGGATTTCACGGAAATTACCGAAACTTGCCGAATATTTTTTAGTTTCCCTGGACCATTCTTTAATTATTCCATTCGGAAGCATAATAACTTGGAGATTTTCGTGAATATTTTATTCGAGTGCTTCTTACCAAAACTGTTTGTTAAAGCTAACAATAAGAGCGTAACTTTAAACTTAAAATATAAATAACGACTATTTTTTTCGTTCCGCAAAGAAATAATTTGGTTTTACACCGTCTCCTTACTCACTTCCGAAAAATTGCGATTTTTACCCATAATAGGCAAGCATTGATTGGCTTAAATATTTGAACTTGACCAATGGACGAGAGGTATTTACAATTACTAAACAAAGCAGCTGTGAAAAAAGCGTTTGGAAATATACTTCCATTTATTGCAACGCACTGAATCCTGGTCTTGTTTCATCTAAAACGGTAAGAAATGATGAACATGCTATGTATGAAATACAAAATTTAGTACATTCACTGACACAAACATCAACATAAGCCTGGGTAAAATGTCCACAAATAACGTCAAAATGTGTTGGGTGGGGTAATATGTCCTAACTCGTATAAATTTCCTAACTGCAATCTAAATGAGCAAAGCGCCCTTGAAGTTGAAGGATGGAGAAACATTCAGATACGTTTGAATGATGAGATCCTTCAAAGCATTTATCAATTGAAAGTATAATTGTTATGCTCAAAAAGAGAATACTTCAGATATGTAAATTGTAATTGAAATCTTCTGTTAGTGCTATTCAACACTCAACTTGCTCTTTGGTTGGGTTGTAGGCGGGAAGGCATGTTGAATTTGTTTACCATCGCCGTGCAGAATTGACTATTTGGCAAGCATTTGTTCAATTTAAATTGATTGTAGAGGGAAACTGGATCGGGCGCCAGTGAATTCGTAACCTGGGGCAGAGACATATAAATGTTTATATGTCTCTGCCTGGAGTAATATTATGTAATCTTTATAATTTATACATTAATATTCTAGAATTTGTGTTTATGAAAAATATATATTATATTTTTATGTATTTTTATTAATAAATAATTAAAAAGTTAAAGATTACGGCCATATAGTTAGTCAACCAAAACTTTTAACACATGCTGTAAATAATTAAATGCCGATTTAGATAATCTGTCACATGTCATGCAAATATCTTCAATATGTTCACGCCTAATCATCAACCGACACTTGGTTAATTTTCACAAAACCGTTTAAGTATATGGCCGTAATCTTTAACTTTTTACTTATTTATTAATAATATTACATCAGGCCAGATTTAAAAAATATTTCTGTTTGCCCAAACCCAACCCACCAGTCTCAGGTGTGGGTAGGTAGGTAGGGAAATTCTTTTTATTTTTACTTTAAAAGAAAAATAGGGGGGTCAAAATTATTTCACCTTGTAAACAACTTTAAAAATGAAAGACTAAGTTTGGTAATTGTCAGACACATAATTATGTGTTTTTCGAAAAAATAATTTATTGTTCACTGGCATGTTTTGAAGTTTTATTTTACATTCCCCCCCCCCCCCCCCCCCCCCCCCCCCCCCCCCCCCCCTGTTAGAAATGGCGCCATGGACCCCAACATTTGAACATCAAACTTACCACTGAAGGATGAATTTTGTCATTGTCAGATATAAACATTGTGTACAAATAAAAAAAATTATCATAAGGATCAGCCATGAAGGTAAACAGGAGAAAATTCTCCTGTGACAAGCATTTCTGCATGAACGACACCAGGCTAATTATGAAAAAAAACCTCTGACAGGCGCTAAATGCTAAAAGAGGGGATCATACCTTTAACGGGACATAAAGAGTCAGAATTCGGGAACAACACTTTCAAGATCCGGGAATACCTATTTTAAATTTCAGGAAGGAGGGATTGACTTTGATTTAAATTGGGACTTCTGGATGTCAAGTTTTTTAATTCAGGATTTCGGGATCAGACCCCTCCACCCCCATGCTATGGATATTAACAATATCACATGAAGTTCTAAAATTGTTTTTCCCTAAGACTAGTTGCGATCCGAACATTATGTTCTAAAGTCGCCGAAATTATTAATGAAGCTACCTGTTACTCGCTGTCCATTCCCGTTAAGGTGTCAGGCATTTTGTAAAGAAGTCGGTCGTAAGTGTCATAAACAACGTAAATTATTTGTATCGGTTTTGCGATCCAAACATTGTGTTCTAAAGTCGCCGAAATATAATTAATGAAGCTACATTTTACTCGCTGTGTAAAGAATTCAGGCATTTTGTAAAGAAGTCTGTCGTAAGTGTCATAAACAACGTAAATTATTTGTATCGGCCACTCTTTATAAGTAGAATTGAGGTATTGTCTTTTGATTGGTTAATTCCAAATATTACGACACCCCCATGCTACAGCATTTATTAAAAAATATCTGAAAAATTCTCATTTTCTCAATTATTGAAGATGATTATCTCATTAAACCATGAATAGATTCACAATATTATTTATACTATTGAAATGTTTAAAACATAATTCGACTTCCTTCTCGTTTACATTGGATTACATATTTAATGTTTAATCAGGGGGGCGTCATAATATTTTATACGACAATCGGTTCTTTGATTATGCAAATTGGACTAAAGGGCACGATTTTGATTGGTTCTACATCATTGTGTGTTAAATGATTTGATTCTTCAGCTTTTAATGGATATACACTCTCAATTGTCAAATTACTGATTACGCAACTGTGTATATTGAGAACTGTATACATCGATTCGACATGGTGTGTGACGGTGATCATTTTAACAGTGTCCGATAATAGGATAAAATTGTCGGCGAAGTCGATTGGAGGCTTTAATTTACATAACAGAAATTGTCATGTGATAAAGCGCTGCGCTGATCGGATCATGTTTATATTCTATGCAACAAACTCAAGACGGATATGGACACGAAAACAATCGGGGAAAAAAAACATCGCGAATTTTGAACCAAAAAGATTTTGACTCGGGGGGGGGGGGAGGGGGCTTTTTTATGGGTCGATCGGGTTAGGGCAAACAAACCTATAAAATATAATAAAAAATGTTTCTTAAACACAAATTCTACAATATAAATGTATAAATTATAAAGATTACATAATAATTTACGATAGGTTAGGAATTCACTGTAACTCACTATTTGGGTTACAAAAGTTAGATCATTTCTATTTATGTATGGCTTTGGTTTTGTGTGGCTTTCTCAAGATATAGGTAATGAAACGTATTTCATAAAACAAAGATTAAAAGACTGTTCCTTTCAATCAAATGTGGCATAATGATATAAATACTTCTTCAAGGTGTGATTTGTAAAAAAATGTTAAAACATTATTAAATGTAGAATGGTATTTATAATTTAAATTTAGACATTAAAACCTACTATAAACGTTCTCTGTCGCGTTTTAGATGCTCAAGCCACAAACTTAACGTTGAACTTGGTCTTCATTTTAATATTGAAAGAGAAAATCAAATTTGTGTATAATGCTTTATGCAAAAAGATGCCTTAGTTATCGAGGATGAGTTTCGTGCCTTCTTTGTGAAAAGTTTAAGATTATAAGAGATTTGTATCTAAATACGTGGTTTAATGCGTTACCAAGCTTACAGAATCTTTATTATCTTCTTCAAAATGAAAATCCATTAAAAATATAGCCCTTTATGTTTCAAAGCTTTTTGAAGAAATTTGATTGTGCACATTACTACATTGTAAATTGAATTTGATATAATATGTATGTATTGTGGGCCGGAGGCCTAATTACGCAAATAAACTATTGTATTGTATTGTAACTCACTGGAGTTTGTCCATTGCTTTTATGCTCTTTTGGCTTTATCAGATACAGATGAGTCACAACTTCTGATGCCTCAGTATCAAACAACCTTTTTGAAACTATTTGTAGTTTGCCAGAATAATTTCTCCTAGATCAAGTTAAGACCATTTCAATGAACATAGAAATTTAAGTATGGAGCCAGTTTGCAAATCACCAGTATCTATTTATCCCTTTCCCACATATAGACGCTTTCTGACGCCTCTGCAGCAGATGGCTTTTTGAAAACATAGTGACAAAAGAAGAAATTGCTCAAAACGAGCAATTTCTCCTTTTGACACAATGCTTTCCACTTTTAGTCATAGGTTATCCATTCAATTATAGAGATTTTCTATTTTTTGACAAAATATGTTCAAAGTCGTCTGCTGCAGAACTGTCGTATGAGGGAAAGGGTGGGTTTCACACATATTTTTTTCTGATCACAAATAATTTTAGAACCAATGCACGTAACATTTTGTAAGGAAATTTCGCCTCAGCAAGTGCAGGTTAAAAACTGGAAGTTGATTGGTTGATACAGAATAACATATATACATTTCATGTTGATTGTTTACAAAATACCCAATATTACAAAAGGTTATCTTGTTTCAGTTCTATTTAGATAATTGCATTTATTTACTGTACTATCATTAAAATGAATATTTATGAGGAAATATCCGGAAATAAACAATGGACTTAATCACTTTTAGCTTGATTATTCAGAGAATATGAGAGCTTATTCTACTCACCCTGGCGTTGACGTCCATGTCACACCTTCGTTTAGGTTTTGCATGCAAGTACACCATATGCTTAGTAACTACTAAGTACTAGATGTTTTGCATTGAAACTATCTACAATGCTTCCCAACTACCACACCTATGTAAATCATCATGTTTGATAACTCTTTCCTGTATTTTATGCAAGTTATAACTATTTTTCTTACTTGGAAATTCTGGTTAAGGTTTTGCGTGCAATTACATTACAATTAGAGTCCATATCTCAGTATTTACTTGATGCATTGAATTGTAACTTTATGCAACCCTTCCCAACTATCACATATATTTTATTAATTTAGTTAACTCTATCCTGCATCCAATGCAAGTTATGACCCTTTTTTTATACATAGTAATTCTGGTTAAAGTATTTACTTGATGCATTGCATTGACACTTTATACAACCTTCCCAACTGTCACACCTATGTAGATTATCAAGTTAGATGACTCTTTCCTGCATTTAATGCAAGTTATGGCCCTTTTTGGACTTAGAAATTCTGGTTATGACCCTTCCCAGCTATGTAAACAATCAAGTACGATAACTCGATCCAACATTTAATGCAAATTATGGCATTTTTTTCCTTAGAAATTCTGGTTAAAGTTTTGCATGCAACTCACTTATGCAAACACTTCATACAATTATACAGCCTAACTGCAGCACTAGTAGCCTAGCACCACGCCCGATAGACTCAATCCTACAATTGAAGACATTTTACCCCCTACAACATCAATTTTCCAGACAGTGAATAACATCGCCATTTCTAGTTCTAAAAGTCCATTGTAAATTATTTTATACCATCGTAACCATGTCAGTAGACTATTGTTCCATTATTATTTCTCATCATGTACATCTTTAAATTGTAATTCTGGTATTTACGCCTGGATATTTGTGTTATTTATTACGATTTAGATGCCCCTTTTGACGTTGCAGTATGTTCAGTAAAGCAAACACACGTCTTCTAGACTGCGTTGATAAATTTCACATCAGAGAATGACAACAAATATCTGGAGACCTACCTTTAAAACAATCATTTGCTTCTTCAGCCTATCAGTTATAAATCCCTCTTTATTTGGTGTTCATGAATATGTAATTGAGATACACTTAAAATAGATCGTCAACGACAATCTAAACAACTTTATAGCGTACGTCCTTACAATCTAGTAATATTATTGATCTACACGTCACTTTATTACGTCAGAAACTTCGTAGATATTTACAAACACAGCTAAGGCTATAAATAGACCAGATAATTGGGTTTTTTGTATGTCGATTGATTTTCCACTACGTGTCGTCTATAAAAGATGTACCAAACACTGCAGATGACGCCCGTAGACTGATTCTAGTCCCATCTGTAGTCATACACAGAGTGAGTGACAGCCTAAACCAACACAGATGCTTTTTATTTCATTTTGGTTTGTAAATACATGTATGCTTATTGGTGGTTTTTACCATTTTGATGGCGTCACATGCCTGGGATGCACTAAGCTCTAGGCAGTTACAAAGTAGAAGTTAGCTGGTCTCTAAATCATCAAAAGTTGGATACGAGCGCTTTGTAACGTTACTGTACTATGGAAATAGTTCCGTCCTTAACAGCACATGAAAAAGATCTGTGTGCAATATTGTCGGATACTGCATCCTTTTTCCAAATGGAAAATAGAAGGAAAAGATCAGAGTATAAAATAATGAATTATACAATGTCAGATGATATCTGTATCACTTGATATTGAATAATCTGATCACTTCAAGTTCAAACTCAAAGTATAACACTGCATTCTCAGAGCCAGAATCTTATCATAAATATTTTTTTATTTTAGAGAAACATGATTGATCCTGCGAATATCAAAGTGGAACCCATGAATATCAAAGTGGAACCCATGAATCCTGACAGGTAATAAAACTCATAGCTGTTCATATTTTCATTTTCCCATTGCCTTGAAGCATGCGTGTCAATTTTACATGTTGTTTATAAATTGATTATACTTTGACTTATTGGCATTTGAAGTTTCTGATTTAGATAAATATATGATATTATGTTCACAAATGAAATGGTCCAAAAAGTTTGTTTAACTAAGATGATATGATATTTCTATTGCCAGCTCGACCAACATTCTCTAAACATTTGACAAAAAATTAAATTAATGTGACAAGGGTTATTATACCCCAAGATAAATGGGGGCTAGTATGTAGGAGTTGCGCTTGTTGGTCTGTGGACATTTCTTGTGAACACTATTTCTCAGCAACCCTGGGTCAGAATTCAATATAACTTCACAAGAATGATTGATACCAGCCTAGATGTGCATATTGCCGGCGTGTTGCACTGGAATTATTTTTAAATGAGTTATGGCCCCTTGAATTTCTCATACATATGTATATTGTCAGGCACCAGCTGGGGGCATTTCATCACCTTCAATGATATTTCTAAAAAAAATTGCTAACAGTTTATGTGGAAAAGCAGTCAATTGCTTGGAAAGACTGGTGTGAGAAAGCCAGGAAACACATAGGTAAGTTAACTGGCTGCCATGATATGACCTAATAAATATTAAAAACAGTAAACCCTTTCCCTCATACGACAATTCTGCAGCAGGCGTCTTTGAACATATTTTGTCAAAAAAATAGAAAATCTCTATAATTGAATAGTAACCTATGACTAAAACTAGTAAAAGTGAAAAAAACATTGTGGCAAAAGGATATAATTGAATGGATAACCTGTGACTAAAAATGGAAAACATTGTGGCAAAAGGAGAAATTGCTCGTCTTGAGCAATTTCTTCTTTTGTCACTATGTTTTCAAAAAGCTGTCTGATGCAGAGGCGTCAGAAAGCGTCTATATGAGGGAAAGGGTTAAACCCCAATCAATCAACAATACTTATGTAATGCCATCTCTGATCTGCAGAATTGAAAAGCATCTTCGTAATAGAAGAAATTGTTTGTTTAGAAGTTTAGTTTGATGTACATGTTATCATTCAGAGTTGCTAACATTGTGATTAAAGGAGAAAATTGCTCTTTATGATCAGGAAGTGCATGATGACTGGGTGAGCTATTGAGATCACTCACTGTCCTGCATTGATGTCATTTTCCTGCAAACAACTGCTCCTAAACAAGGAGATCAATTTCAAAACATTCAATTCTATTTCAGTACTACAGGGAACACGCCTAAAAAGAAACCAGGCCGTCCTAAAAAGTTAAAACAGGAGAAGATTACAGATCATGTAACTGTGAAGAAGAAGAGAAAGATTGACAGGTTTAAAGGGATGAGTGAAGAGGAAGTGCTGACACGACTGTTACCTGATCATCTGGCTCCCAACCTCGATATCGTCATTGTAAGTTACCAGTGTCTTGTCAAACACACCTTGGAGAAAGGGCTCATTTTGTGGACCAGGAGAACTTATGTTGTTACCTTGTGATTTGTTTTCTATTTATCAGAAATATAGTTAATGAAAGTTTTGTTTAACCCTTTCCCTCATACGACAATTTTGCAGCAGACGACTTTGGACATATTTTGACAAAAAGTAGAAAACCGTTTTGAGCAATTTCTTCTTTTTTCACTATGTTTTCAAAAAGCTGTCTGCTGCAGAGGCGTCAGAAAGAGTCTATATGAGGGAAAGGGTTAAGCTGCCAATGTAAATGGAGTACTGTTGATTTCACTTACAGTAATTCCAAAATGCTATTTATCAGCTATGTGGTCTAAAACACAAAACCATATGAGCCATAATATGGTGTCCGGATTTTGAGTTACATCACAAACACTGTGGTGTCCTCTTTTGTAATATTTGACTTTTGTCAAATTAAATGCTATATATGTTTAGAACAATATCTAAAGCTGTTAAATTCTAAATGACAAAATAGATTTTATCTTTAAATAAAGAGAAATGTGGGTTTTAAATTGTATTGTTAGTAACACAGGACACCATGTAATAAATCAATTTTATGAAGAGTATGCCTAGTTAATTTTGTTTAGATCTAATTTACATTTTCACCATCTTTATTTGGAATTATTTCAATAAATAAATGGTTTATTTAGTGAAACAATTAATAGAATACAACTAGATAAAGAATGGTGTAACAGGACACAACATGATGTAACAGGACACAAACTGGTGTGTAACAGGACACAAAATGATGTAACTGGACACTAATTCAATTGTATTGTTAGTAACACAGGACACCATTGTAATAAATCAATTTTATGAAGAGTATGCCTAGTTAATTTTTTTTAGATCTAATTTACATTTTCACCATCTTTATTTGGAATTATTTCAATAAATAAATGGTTTATTTAGTGAAATAATTAATAGTATACAACTAGATAAAGAATGGTGTAACAGGACACAAAATGATGTAACAGGACACAAACTGGTGTGTAACAGGACACAAAATGATGTAACTGAACACCAATTGTGCACTTCATATAAGTGTGTAATATAATAGCATAAACATTTTCAGTATAAATAATTCTCCAGTTAAATTAAAATATACTTATCATGCAAATATGTATTTATTATGTAAGCACAATGCTTATGGAGGTAGAATATGCTTTCCAGGACAGTCAACGTTACAAGGCAAAAGAGACAAAATTCGCGATTTTTTTCCCCCAGTCAAAAATAATAACAAGTTCTTCGTAGTGAATTAAATAGGTTCGCAAACATCTCTGGACAATTTAAATAACGAAATAGGAAGTTACTACGCATTGCGATACATTATAAGCAACCATTGATGACCTCAATCGGCTTGGTGCCGGCGTAACAAAATTTCAGAAGTCTGACTGTCATTTTCGAGCCGCCATTTTAAAACACTTGTCGTAAAACGTCTATAACTGTCGTAAATTGTTGCGATGTTTAATGTCGTAAATAGAACAGCCAAAATTTAGTTTCCTCCTAGGTGATTGACGAAGCATTTTTTAATTATAACAAAATAATAGGGCGTAACAAAAAAAGACACCATTTTGATAAACAATATTTTGACTCCCTGTCAAATAAAAGATATCTGTCCCAGAACAACATGTTTACGACATTAACAAAGAATGTAAGTGATCACGTGATTTGTATGCAATGAAAATATGGTTATCGGTCCAGGTTTCGAGTTTTGATGCTATTTAGACGTGATGTAACTGGGTGGACACATTCGTTACGCCGATGTCCAGGATTTTATATTCAAATCAAAATCGTATTTACGTCGCTCTATTAAATCTTAAAGTTATATTTACAAGTAATTTTTTAAATTATTATTTCACATATATTAGTTTCAAAACTTTAAATATAAAGAAAAACAGTTTGTTTTGGTTTTCAAAAAGTCCTCCCATGCCTTTGTCGGGAAGGACACGGCGAAAATGCTCAAGAAAAGTATTAATTAAAGGAGTTTATCAGTTCTTTCAGAAATCAATAGCATATTATTTAATAGATTTAGTAGTTTCTAACAGTTTGTGACATGCTGATAAACTATAAAACACATAGTTCTTCAAATAAAGGAGAATAAATAATGACTCTGTGATGTAACACAAAATCCCGGACACCATATTATGGCTCATATTCATAAAAGGAAGTTTTCTTTTTAACCCTTTCCCTCATATAGGCAATTTCTCCTTTTGCCACAATGTTTTCCACTTTTAGTCATAGGTTATCCATTTAATTTTAGAAATGTTCTATTTTTTGACAAAATATGTTCAAAGTTGTCTGCTGCAGAATTGTCGTACGAGGGAAAGGGTTAATGCAAAATTAATTTTGAGACAAAGGCTTTGCAATTAACACTTTCCCACATACAGCAGATCTGCAGCAGTCAACTGAAAAAACTTCCTGGTATAAATATGGAAAACTTCTAAAAGTGCCTCTATAATTATACCCCCAGATACATAGTATATGGGGGCTATATATAGGAGTCACACTTGTCAGTTGGTCAGTCGGTTGGTCTGTAGACATTTCTTGTGAACACTATTTCTCAGCAACCCTTGGTCAGAATTCAATATAACTTTACAAGAATGATTGATACCAAACCTTGTTGTGCATATTGTCAGCGTGTTGCACTGGAATTATTTTTAAATGAGTTATGGCCCCTTGAATTTCTCATACATATGTATATTGTCAGACACCAGCTGGGGTATACATCACCTTCAGTGATATTTCCAGTTCAATTTGAGCGATTTCTTCTTGTGCTGTAATGTTTCCTTTCTGACCTCCAATTGTTAATGTTGTACAATATTTAAAACTTAGACGGTTGTGCACTTTAGACCACAACCTGTACATGATAGATAGATCTGTTTTGCAAAAACATTTTCCTACTTTTAAAACCTTTTGCCGCGGATGACTATCAAATGTTGTAAAATGAAAATTGCAGACAACTGGATAGTGTTGAAAACATTGTGCAATGTCACCTTTTGCCATAAGTTTTTGAAAGGTTATTTGCTACAAATGTGTCAAAATGTGTCTGCAAATTTCAAAAATGATGAAGTAAAACAATTATTGTACTTTTACTGAGCGGGCACCTTCCGACTTCCGATATCGTTCGGAATCATTACGATTACAAGTGTTGTCTATATTTAGTATTTGGAAATACCCGTTTTGTTAACTTTGTTTTTCTCGCGAAATATAGCCGATCGTTTCACTCTTATCATCTGCAAGACATTTATTATTATTCTAGACTTATTTTCCGTACGTGTATTCACGTTTGTAGCCTAATATGTGTGCGTGATTATTTGCACCAAGATGAAAAGGTACCCGTAGCGACATCGATTGTCGCCGATGTCAGCGGATCGGCGCTAATTATTCGATTATATTCGATCATCGGGACAACACTAGTGGCGACGTTAAATTACGGGCAGTGATACAGTTTTGTGAAGTCCTCTGGAAAATTGCCTACGCAGACGTTTAATAAGATGAAAGAGTCCGGAAAGAATTGCAGCAGATCTCTGGTGTTTAAGTGGCACGGACGATTTAAGGATGGGCGTCAGTCTATCACAGACGATGAGCGTCGTGGCCGTTCCCCAAATGTGAGATCAACGCTGGTGCGAAAAGTCAGAGACATGATTCACGAAGACATGCGGTTCACTGTTAGAATGCTAGCAACTGAGCCTCAAATTTCAAAGGATTCTGTTCATAGAATTCTTAAAGAGGATCTTCACATGAATAAAGTGTGATCAAGATGGGTGCCGCGGCTACTGTCTACGGAACATAAAACGAAACGGGTGTCGTGTTCCAGAGAAACGTCAAAAGTGGCGTGGGAAAATATAACTGGTGCCGGGTCGCCATTAGTGCCTTTGTTTCAATCAATGTAAAATACTGCTTGTTCTTTGTATTTTATAGAATTGTCAAAGTAATAACAAAGAGATATTAAATTTTGTATCGGTATAAGTAATTGTTCTTTTTGTTATATATATATTATGAACGTAAGGAGAAAAGTCCATAAACTTCTGAGACACCCCTCGTACATGTATTTATAACTACTTTGCAGGTTGGCATCAACCGTGGCCTATATGAACTTATAAGCATCTTTTGGATTTCAAGTTATATGTATAATTAATTTGCAGGTTGGCATTAACCCAGGCCTATATGCAGCATTTGTTGGACATCATTATGCTGGACCAGGAAACCATTTCTGTAAGTTGCTTGAACACTTTACCCTTTTCCAAAATACAGACTCTTTCTGACGCCTCTGCCGCAGGCGACTAGTGAAAACATTGTGACAAAAGGTGAAATTGCTCATAATAGGCAATTTCTACTTTTGCAAGAAAGTTTTTAACTTTTCCTGATAATTAGACCCCCCTTCGAAGGGGTATATAGGAGTCACTGTGTCGGGCTGTCTGTCTGTCTGTCTGCCGGAAGCCATATTTTGTCCGGCCTATTTCTTACAAACCACTGCGTGGAATTCAATAAAATTATACAGTAAGCTTATATACCAAGAGGAGTTGTGCATATCCTAAAGGGGTTAAAATTGCATGTTATTTTACAGAGTTATGACCCTTTTACTTATTAAGTTATGGTGTAGGTCAAGGTGCTGTTTAGGGGGTAATCATCATGTTCAGTGATAGTTCTAGTTATACTTGCATTCATAGAGATACTCCATATTTTTACTTATTTGTATTTAAAGTCTTCTCCTGCAGATGTGTTGAATGTGGGAAAAATTTAAGATGTTTAATGATTATTACCTCACCTTAGCATGTGAAGTGAACAACATGACCATCAGGGGGGAGTGGCTTGTTTACCGTCAATGGAAAATAGTAAAACCTATTTTAAAAATCGTCTTGCCAAAAGTGTATGCCTGATTTGAAAATATTTTTTGCACAAATGTTCCTAATGTGACCTTCTACCAAGTTTGTTCAAATTATTCTGATCTGTAAAGCTCAAAAACATGGCCACCAGGGCCCATTTTCCTTAACCCTTTCCCTCATATAGACGCTTTCTGACGCCTCTGCAGCAGACGGCTTTTTGAAAACAGTGACAAAAGAAGAAATCGCTCAAAACGAGCAATTTCTCCGTTTGCCACAATGTTTTCCATTTTCAGTGATAGGTTATCCATGTTCAAAGTTGTCTGCTGCAGAATTGTCGTATGAGGGAAAGGGTTAATTATTTGTATTGAGTATAATCTTTGAAACTAATTTAAAGTTCTATTACAGACACATTCTGGTGCCTCTGCAGCATGTAAATTTGAAAACATTATGACAAAAGGAGAAATTTCAGAATAATATGGTATCTCAAAAATAAAAATATTAACATCAAGCAGTACAGTGTTTCGGTTTTTATATATTTTTTTTTTTTTTTGTAAATTTTGTGAAACGGGGGATGTTAAGGACCTGTTGAAGTCATGTAGGACCTGTTGCCCTTGGAAGTGACTGGTCCTATGGACCACCTGTCCCTGTAAGTTAGTTTCTACCCCTGTTGGGTTATTGTACTTTTGACATTTTACAACCACTTTGGTATTGCAGAAGGCCCTTAATTAACTGCTATCAGGTCAACTCTATGTCAGTCTGTGTTGCGATTGCATGGAAGAGCACTATGTCTGTGACAAAACCTTTGATATATTTTAAAACATTGTGGCAAAAGCAAAAAAAAAAAATCTCATTATGTTTTCAAAGGTTGTCTGCTGCAGAGGTGTCAGAAAGCCTGTGTAAGTGGGAAAGAGTTAACCCTTTTCCCTCATAAAGACACTTTTTGACGCCTCTGCAGCAGACAGCTTTTTGAAAACATAGTGACAAAAGGAGAAATTGCTAAAAACAAGCAATTTCTCCTTTTGTCACAATGTTTTTCACTTTTAGTCATAGGTTATCCATTCAATTATAGAGATTTTCTATATTTTGACAAAATATGTATAAAGTTGTATGAGGGAAAGGGTTAAATAAACTATTTTTGTTCATTCACAGGGAAGTGTCTGTTCTTATCAGGGCTAGTACCAGAACAAATGAATGCCATGCAAGACACACAACTACTGGATTACGGGATAGGATTTACAAACATTGTTGCCAGAACATCAAGAGGGAGTGCTGATCTTTCCAAGTAATTCAAGTTAATCTTTATATGTTATACAAATTATAGAAAATACATAGATGCTAGTTATATAAGTGGTATATTTTGTAAAGCATTGGTCGAATGGTGGGGTAGTCCAGTGGTTAACACACTGGACTGTCAATCCAGAGGTCTCGGGTTCAAATCCTGGTCCGGGTTCTGGAAATTTAAGGGATGCTTTTAAGCGTCTCCCACTCAACTAGAGGTTAAGTACTGGTCACTTCCAGGAAAAATAACCTCGCGTGTATCGGTGCTATACACCGGGCACGTAAAAGAACCAAGGGGTCTTTTCGGAAAGAGCTAGGGTATCTAACTTTGTCTGCTCGCCAAATAGTTAATTCTGCACGGCGAGGGTAAATAAAAACAAACAATAAATAATAAAGCATTGGTCTTCTTACCAGCATTGCTATTGATTGTATCATGTTTTAAAGTAGCCTTATTTATGTTAACCCTTTCCCACATACAAACAATTTCCGATGCCTCTTTAGTAGAGGACTTTTAAGAACATTGTGGCAAAAAGAGAAATTGCTCAATATGAACAAATAATGAAACACTTCTGCTTTTGCCACAATGTTTTCAACTCTATTCAATAATTACACTTTCATTAATAGATTTTTTTGTATAATTTTGTTTAGATTTTTTTCAAAGTAGTATGCTCCCGATTTGTTGTATGTGGTAAAGGGTTGCAGCATTATCATGTAACCTACGATATTGGAACTTCAAACAATGATATATTCATCATTCTTTAACACATACAGTTATTATCATGTAACCTAGATGTCAGCTTACTAAAGCTTATAATATTGGAACTTTAAACAATGATATATTTATCATTCTTTAACTCATACAGTTATTAACATGTAACCTAGATGTCAGCTAACTAAAGCTTGCGATATTGGAACTTCAAACAATGATATACTCATCATTCTTAAACGCATACAGTTATTATCATGTAGATGTCAGCTAACTAAAGCTTACAATATTGGAACTTCAAACAATGATATATTCATCATTCTTTAACACATACAGTTATTATTAATATGTAACCTTGATGTCAGCTAACTAAAGCTTGCGATATTGGAACTTCAAACAATGATATATTTATCATTCTTTAACACATACAATTATTATCATGTAGATGTCAGCTAACTAAAGCTTACAATATTGGAACTTCAAACAATGATATATTCATCATTCTTTAACCCTTTCCCTCATATAGACGCTTTCTGACGCCTCTGCAGCAGACGGCTTTTTGAAAACATAGTGACAAAAGAAGAAATTGCAAAAAAACGTGCAATTTCTCCTTTTGCCACAATGTTTTCCACTTTTTGTCATAGGTTATCCATTCAATTATGGAGATTTTCTATGTTTTGACAAAATACGTTCAAAGTCGTCTGCTGCAGAATTGTCGTATGAGGGAAAGGGTTAACACATACAGTTATTAACATGTAACCTTGATGTCAGCTAACTTACACTATTGAAACTTCAAAGAGTGATATATTCATCATTCTTTAACACATACAGTTATTATCATGTAGATGTCAGCTAACTAAACCTTACGATATTTGAAATTCAAACAGTGATATATTCATCATTCTTTAACACATACAGATATTATCATGTAACCTAGATGTCCGCTAATTAAAGCTTACGATTTTGGAACTTCAAACAATGATATTCATCATTCTTTAACACATACAGTTATTATCATGACTGTAGATGTCCGGTCCCTAAAGCTTATGATATTGGAACTTCAAACAATGATATATTCATCATTCTTTAACACATACAGTTATTATCATGTAGATGTAGGCTAACTAAAGCTTACAATATTGGAACTTCAAACAATGATATATATTCATCATTCTTTAACACATACAACAAATATGCAGCAAATGACTTTCAGTACATCTAGGTAAACATTATCACACAATAAACAAAAACATAATTATTGACTCGAGTTGATAATAGTTAAGCAAAAGGAGTAGTTGCTTTCATCACAATATGTTCAAGAGCCATCTTCATGTTAAAAAGTGGTAAGGTGTTAGTTTAATGCAACTGCCATAACTGTGTCTTGTAATTTGGACGAAATGTGTAATTAATGGACATTTTGAACTTCCTAGATGAGGAATTGCACATACTTGTTCTTTTTACTTAACTCTTTCCCTCATATTGACGTTTTCTGACGCCTCTGCATCAGACGGCTTCTTGAAAACATAGTGACAGAAGAAGAAATTGCTCAAAACGAGCAATTTCTCCTTTTGCCACAATGTTTTCCACTTTTAGTCATAGGTTATCCATTCAATTATAGAGATTTTCTATTTGTTGACAAAATATGTTCAAAGTCGTCTGCTGCAGAATTGTCGTATGAGGGAAAGTTTTAAATAATAAAATAAAACATACTTAAAAATGTATTGTGAGTTTTGTTTTTACAGAAAAGAAATCAAGCAAGGAGCTGAGATACTGACGGAGAAACTGTTGAAGTATAGACCTAAAATAGCTGTCTTCAATGGAAAAGGTTAGTACCAACTTTGTAAAATGTTCTAACAAATGTGTCCAGCTTTATCTGTTGAACTGATTGTACATGACTTACTTATAAAACAGGTCAACGAATGATACAGTATAATATTGTACATGGCATACTTATAATAAAGGTAATCTACTGATGTAATATAATATTGTACATGGCATACTTATAATAAAGGTAATCTACTGATATAATGTAATATTGTACATGGCATACTTATTATAAATGTCAACTACTGCTATAATATAATATTGTACATTCATGTATCCTGTCTCAACAACGGAATGAAACATGATGGGAAAAAGAGGTGTCTTGTAGATATCCGTATCATCAGTCTATTTGGCTTTTTAGCTCACCTATGCACAAAGTGCAAGGTGAACTTTTGGGATCTCTCACCGTCCGTCGTCGTCGTCTGTCCGTTCACATTTTCCTACAAACGACTTCTCCTCCTAAACCAATTAACCAAATTCAAAAAAAATTACAGGAATGTTCCTCGGGTGGATCTCTTTCAAACTTGTTCAAAGAATTCTATTCCATGCAAAACTTTGGCTGCCACGGCAACCCAAAGGGGGAAATTAACCAAAACTTAAAAAAAAATCTTGTCCAAAAGTACTGGCCCGATTTGAAAATTATTTTGCACATATGTTTCTTGGGGTACCTTCTACCAAGATTGTTCAAATATTTCCAATCGGTTGAAAGACATGGCCGCCAGGGGGCGGAGCTTATTTTCCTTATATGTGCATCGTTCAAATATTTCCAATCCGTTGAAAAACATGGCTGCCAGGGGGCGGAGCTTGTTTTTCTTATATGTGCATTGTTAAAACTTTAAAAATCTTCTTGTCCAAAAGTACTGACCTGATTTAAAAATTATTTTGCACCCTTTACCATGATTGTTCAAATATTTCCGATCCGTTGAAAAACATGGCTGCCAGAGGGCGGAGCTTGTTTTCCTTATATGTGCATTGTTAAAACTTTAAAAATCTTCTTGTCCAAAAGTACTGGCCTGATTTGAAAATTATTTTGCACAAATGTTCCTTGGGGCACCCTTTGACAAGATTGTTCAAATATTTCCGATCCGTTAAAAGGGCCCAGGCCTTTAATATTTAGTATGTAGCATCATCTAGTGGACCTCTACCAAGATTAATCAAATTATAGCCCTGTGGTCAAAAAATGACCCCTCCCCTGGGGTCTATTGTTTTACATAGACTCATATAGAGAAAAATTTAAAAAAAAAGTAGAGGGCCCCGGCCTTTGATATTTGGTATGTAGCATCGTCTAGTGGACCTCTACTAAGATTGTTCAAATTATAGCCCTGGGGTAAAAAATGACCCCATCCCGGGGGTCACTTGTTTCACATAGACTTGTATAGGGGAAAAACTTAAAAAATCTTCTTGTCTAAAAGTAGAGGGCCCAGGCCTTTGATAT
Source organism: Serripes groenlandicus (assembly GCA_031761405.1). Lineage (NCBI taxonomy): Eukaryota > Metazoa > Mollusca > Bivalvia > Cardiida > Cardiidae > Serripes > Serripes groenlandicus. The sequence goes on along the minus strand of JASEVX010000007.1, from coordinate 73,282,092 downwards.
TGGGTATGTAGCATCATCTAGTGGACCTCTACCAAGATTGTTCAAATTATAGCCCTTTGGTCAAAATTGCCCGTCCCTGGGGGTCACTTGTTTTACATAGACTCATAAAGGGAAAAAAATTAAAAAATCATCTTGTCTAAAAGTAGAAGGCCCAGGCCTTTGATATTTGGTATGTAGCATCATCTAGTGGACCCCTATCAAGATTGTTCAAATTATAGCCCTGGGGTCAAAAATGACCCCACCCGGGTCACTTGTTTTACATATACTTGTATAGGGAAAAACTTTAAAAATCTTGTCTAAAAGTTTAATATTTGAAATCTAACTTCGTCTAGTGGACTTCTACCAAGATTGGTCAAATTATTATAGCCCTGGTGTCAAACATGGCTCCACCCTGGGGATCACTTGTTTTACATAGAATTGTTAAGGTAAACACTTTAAAAATATTCTTGTCCATTTGCCATGAATGTTCTTTGGGTGCCCCTCTACTAAGACTTAAAATTATTTTGATAGGATGATAAACATTGCCACCAGGGGGTGTTGCTTGTTTTCCGTATATATGTATAGACAAAGAACAATGAAAACTTTTTAAGTTTGATTAAATCAGGTGAGCGATATAGGACCATCATGGTCCTCTTGTTATTATTATTTTGTCTGCTTCACAGGCATTATTAGAAAGCATCTGTTTGGCATTTTTAAGCAATATTATTTTTTATCTTCGAGAGTTATTGCGATCGCCTTTTGTCCGGAGTCTGTTGTGCGTCAACATCTTCTCCTCTGTAACCAGTGGGTCAATTGGGATGAAACTTCACAGAAAGCATCCTCTCAATGACCTCACAAGAATCCTTGCATAATTCTGGTTTTCATGGCAACGAGACAAAAAATACTTCTTCTTCTCCCAAACCGGTTGGCCGATCTTCAAATAATTTTGTTGGAATGCTGTGGTGACCCTCTTTCAGATTCCTTCTAGCCATGTTGATTTGTCAAAAAATATGGCCGCCGGGGGGTGGGGGGAATTTTGTGCCTTGTATCAAGTTGTATGGCTATAGTGAAATCTTAAAAATCTTCTCCAAAATTGTCTGGCCGATTTTCAAATAATTTTTTAGAAATGTTCCTTGGTTGACCCTCTATCAGATTCCTTCAAGCCATGTTGATTGGTTGAAAAACATTGCCACCAGGGGGCAGGGCTCTTTTGCCTTATATGGTGAAAACTTAAAAATCTCGATGAAAGTATCTGGCCAATTTTGTAGAAACGTTCCTTCGGTGAATCGTTTTCAGATACCATCAAGCCATGTTGATTGGTCTTAAATTATGGCTGCCAGCGGGGCGGGGCTGTTTGCTTTGTGAAAACTTTAAAAATCTTCTCCTTGCAAACTATTTGGCCGATTTTCAAATAATTTTGCAGAAATGTTCCTATAAGCCATGATGATTGGTAAAAGAGTTAATGTGGTTTAACCATCTCCCACATACAACAAATTTGCAGCTGTTGACTTTAAAAATATCTAGGCATAAATATGGAAATGTTTTATAAATGAAAGAATAATCATGGAATAGAGTTAAAATCATTGTGGCAAATGGCAAGTTCTCTCATTATGAGCAATTTCACCTTTTGCTACAGTGTATTAACCCTTTCCCTCATATAGACGCTTTCTGACGCCTCTGCAGCAGACAGATTTTTGAAAACATCATGACAAAAGAAGAAATTGCACAAAATGTTTACCACTTTTAGTCATAGGTTATCCATTCAATTATAGAGATTTTCTACTTTTATATAAAATATGTTCAAAGTTGTCTGCAGAATTGTCGTATGAGGGAAAGGGTTAAGATTTCGTCTGCTGCACAGGCATTATTAGAAAGCATCTGTGTTTGCATTTTTAAACAATATTATTTTTTATCTTCAAGAGTTGTCTGCTTTTGCAACATCTGAGGACATTTTTAGGAAATATGTTATCTAATTTTGTCAAAGACCTTTTTTTAATATAGAGCTGAAAGTACATTTTATTTAGATTAATTTCACCTTTTCCACAATGTTTATAAAAAATTGTTTGCTCCTGCTTGCGTCAGATGTTGTCTGTAACAGGGAAAGGCTATTAACTGTCCATTTTGTTTTCTGTCAGGTATATATGAAGTATTCGTGGGTCACAAGAATTTTTACTTTGGAAAACAGCCGGATCTCTTACCAGGAACTAATACAGTAAGTATAAACACTGTTTACCTCATATGCTTTTTATAGAGTTGTCTGCTTTGAAAACATCGTAGCATATCAATGTTACATTTGGAAAAATTGGAACTTAAATTTCAATACAGTGTTAAAAACTATGCCAGAAATTAAGAAATGCCTTGTCTTTCTTTTATCACAAAATTTTCAGTGACGGATAGCTTGGTCTTGTGAAATGGGAATGGATTACCAAAAAAACAGAGCTGTAGATAAACTTACGTTGTGGGTTTTCAAAAGAATTGCCTCAGTGAGAGTATTCTTTTGAGTACCCACAACATAGGTTTTAATGAATGCTAACAGAGATATCGTAGAAGTAATATGTGTTAACCCTTTCCCTCATACGACAATACTGCAGCAGACGACTTTGAACGTATTTTGTCAAAACATAGAAAATCTCCATAATTGAATGGATAACCTATGACAAAAAGTGGAAAACATTGTGGCAAAAGGAGAAATTGCACGTTTTGTGCAATTTCTTATTTTGTCACTTATGTTTTCAAAAAGCCGTCTGCTGCAGAGGCGTCTATATAAGGGAAAGGGTTAGCTCTTCCTTATAAAATCTTCAGAGAAAGCCATATGTTTATCAGACTTTCTATGAGCAGTCAATGTTATTATGCTCAGCATTAACACTTTGAATGTTATGGACGAAAAGGAGATTTGGGTTTTAATTAAATAAAAAAAAAATGCAGCTATAAAGGTATCAAATGTCGCCTTTTTCAAGTAAAGCGTTAACGATCTAAAGTAAGGCATGTAAAGCTACATTATCTTTTACTCCTACTTTCTGTGTAATTCAGGCAGTTTTTGTGATACCATCATCTTGCGCCCAATGTAGATATCTTTTACTCCTTCTTTCTGTGTAATTCAGGACGTTTTTGTGATGCCATCATCTAGCGCCCGATGTAGTTATCTTTTACTCCTTTTTTCTGTGTAATTCAGGCAGTTTTTGCGATGCCATCATCTAGCGCCCGATGTAGTTATCTTTTACTCCTACTTTCTGTGTAATTCAGTCAATTTTTGTGATGCCATCATCTAGCGCCCGATGTAGTTATCTTTTACTCCTACTTTCTGTGTACTTCAGGCGGTTTTTGTGATGCCATCATCTAGCGCCCGATGTAGTCAGCTACCCAGGGCGGTTGATAAAGTTCCATTCTACGAAGCTTTAAAGAAGTTTAGAGATCATCTCAATGGTAAACTTCCCGACGTTAAAGAATCAGAAATAACATTTCCAGATCTAGAACTTAAGACTGCTAAAAAGGAGCCCAAACAGGAGCCAGGGGAATACCCTGGCGAGTTTGACTCCAAAATGCAAATGGGCATGTTAGGAGATAATGGTTTGAATCAATTCATACCAGGCCAGTTTCAGTTTATGCCTCACAATGGGCCCTCACAGAGTTCATCTAGTCAACAGATACTACCTCAACATTTTCAAGGGCATGGTGCCATGTCTTATACACCTCAGGGACCTGAATCAATTAAACGAGAACTAGTCAATTATGAGAGTCCAACTGGTTCCAATAGTGGATCTCCCCATGGAATACAAATAAAACAGGAACCAGGGACATTTGAGGGTTCTTGTAACTCACAGGATATTATGCAAATAAAACAGGAACCAGGGACAACAGAATGTCCAACTTCCTGGTCAGCGAGTCAGTCGGACGAGTACCTACAGATGAATCAATCACAGCCAGAAACACAGGGTCGGAGCAACCCAGATTTTCTGAGTGGGTTATATGGACTTGTTAATCAAGTAGCTGGTCAGGATTCATTAGCTTATGGGTTTGTGAATTCTAGAACAAGGCCACTACAATTCAATGATGCCTTGTGTGGCATTGTTAGAGATGACTCACCCATAGATCTGGACTTGCTCTCCCATGGCAGCCGGCGGATGTCGGAGGAATCCAGTGACTCTCAGCCACAACAAGGTAAAAAGGGGAAGCCGAAGAAAAGGGGGCCAAAACCCGCCTCTGCTTTAGGACAGAACAGTTCCTCCCCTAACTCTACACTCACCATGACGCAGGAGCTGGCTCGATCTACACCACCAAATACAATACCAGCGTCTCAACCTGTTCAACCCTTCACTCGATCTACACCACCAAATACAAATACAATACCCGCGTGTCAGCCTGTTCAACCCTTCACACATTATCTACCAAACAATCAACAACAACATCATGCATTTACTAGTCAGCCCTACACAACGTACGGAAATATGCCCTATTTCCCCCACCCACCTGTCACGTCATATAGTCAACCTTACCCAATGGTTCCCGATTTTCAACAGCACCAAAGTTTTACGCAACTTATGAATGATGACTTGGGCCCATTTGGCCCTGCTGGTAGTCAAGGCTACAATGGGTTGGTCCCACCAATATCAGAAGCGAACATGTCACAAATTGCATATCAAAATGGACGCAGTCCTCGATCACCTCCTGAAGTCTACAATCCACACATTCAGATCAAACAAGAAAAAACGGATTCTTAGCCCTGTTACAGACTAGCTGTTTACTGGATATACTATTGTTACGCGTTTTCTACAAACAGCAGAACTGCATTTAGATGACATTTACAGCATTGTTGCAAAAATATGAAAATCTCTGTAAATGCAAGTACTGCGCAATTTCTGACTTTGCCACATCTTCAAAATGAATCTGCTGCAGATACATCAATTTTAGTCTACATGTAAGAATGGGTTTAACCCTTTCTTTCATACGACAATTCGGAAGGAGACGACTTTGAACATTTTTGACAAAAAAAATAGAAAATTTCTATAATTGAATGGATAACCTATGACTAAAAGTGGAAAACATTTTGGCAAAGGGAGAAATTGCTCGTTTTGAGCAATTTCTTATTTTGTCACTATGTTTTCAAAAAGCTGTCTGCTACAGACGCGTCAGAAAGCGTCTATATGAGGAAAAGGGTTAAGGTTAGTTAAGTTTAAAATATGCTTCGATATATTCTGAGGACAAAACATAACATCTGGAAGATATCAAATATTATCTTAATGCAAAGTTGAAAACATTAGGGGAAAAAGAAATTGTCTTGGGGCAATATTTTAATTCAGCATTAACCCTTTTCCTCATACAGATGCTTTCTGACACCTGCAGCAGACGGCTTTTTGAAAACATAGTGACAAAAGAATAAAATTTGCTCAAAACGAGCAATTTCTCCTTATGCTGCAGAATTGTCGTATGAGGGAAAGGGTAAAAGCTGCTATGAGAACTAACTTGTGTAGTCTGGGCTTCCTTTGATCTTAATTCAGGGCATTAATATTTAAAAAGCCATTCCTTAGATTATTTTTGATCTACATGGATTTTATTGTTGTGAAAGAAATGTATATAGAGTTGTGTAATAATCTTAGATATCAGTTCATCATTGAATGCATTTACATGTTTAAGATATTTATTTCTTTTTATTGATCTTGTTAAAAGTGGGATTCAGCCTACTTGTCTCTATTAGTGAACTGACGATGACATCAACAGCATTTGATTTATTTTGTGGTAAATTTATGACTAAATCATACCGAAAAAAAGGAAAATGGTGTGAAAAAAGTTAGACTAATGTTGGTATGAAAAATGTCCGTTCTGAATGGCCTTTCACGTTACTGTCATAGATCTCTTTTCTGAACAGCTGATATGATGAACGTGTTGTCTGCTTTTAACTTTCCTACGTACACGAAATCTACAGCAGACTGCTTTAAAAACATGTGAGCAAAAATATAAAAATTCTCTGTCGTTAACCCTTTCCCTCATATAGACGCTTTCTGCAGCAGATTGCTTTTTGAAAACATAGTGACAAAAGAAGAAATTACTTAAAACGAGCAATTTCTCCTTTTGCCACAATGTTTTCCACTTTAAGTCATAGGTTATCCATTCAGTTTTAGAGATTTTCTATTTTTCGATAAAATATGTTCAAAGTCGTCTGCTGCAGAATTGTCGTATGAGGGAAAGAGTTAACAATTACATTCTACAATTCAATACTGTTGATAAAGTTTATGGGTGGAGTGTGTGTGTGTGTGTATATTATTTTTTAGTGAGATATTATTTTGTAAGTTCTTGAATATTGATTTTTAGTTATGACACAGACAGAAATGCATTTTTAATTGTGGGCTTTATTTTTAAACTCACCTGAGCATGCATTGCGGGTTGAGCTGTTGTGATCACTCATTGTCTGGCGGTCGTGTTTTCTTGCCAGCTGTTCGTTCTCCTTTTCAACTTTTCCTCTTAAAGCAATGTACCCATTTCAAGATATTTTCATAGGAATGTTTTAAGGTGGTCCTCTTTCCAAATTTAAACAAATAATGTATGTTGAAGTTTGGTTGCTGTGGAATCAGAAAGAGGGAAAAAAGTCAAAACTTGTCCAAATTATTCCAATCCTCTGAAAAACATTTCTGCCAGGGGGGCTGAGCTTGTTTTCTTTAAGTGTGTATTGTAAAATCTTCTTTTCCATCAGTACTGACTTGATTTGTAAATAATTTAATGAAACTCTGGCCCAAAAACCATAACATGTGGATTATAAATCCAAAATTCAAACAATATTGTTATGTCCTTAACTTAACTATTTAAAATTATTAACATTATTAACAGAAATAAGTGAGCTGATATTGTTGATTTATTTTCATTATATCTCAATTTTGTTAACTACCTTTGAAAACATTTGGGAATTTAATATCCTGTATTTAAATATGTTTCGGGAGTTAGAGAAGAGTTTTAAATTTGCTTATAAAGAACGAAAATGTCCTTAGGTGACCATCTACCAAGATTGTTGAAATTATTCAGATCGTTGAAAAACATAGCCGCAAGGTGGCTGGGCATGCATATATGATTTAATCTAAAAAGATCTTTTACAAACGTAATGGCTATGGAAAATAATTTTGCCCAATGTTCCTTAGTGACCCTCTACCAAGCTTATTCAAAGTTTCCCGATCCCTTGTTAGACATTGCTACCAGTTGGTGGCAGTGGGGTACATTTTTCTTATAAGTACATTGAAAAAGAGTTAAGTTCTATGAAATCAGGTGAGCAATATAAGACCATCATGATTTTCTTAGGTTTTTTAACACAATGTTTTTAACTCTATTTATGCAGTAATTTATAGAAATTTAAAATATTTGTTTAGATTTGTCTTCTACTGTGGATTTGTTGTATGTGAGAAATGGTTAAAAAAAAAAAACATTGTGGATTAAGAGCGGACAGGTTTTGTCTGTTGGTCTGTTTGTCATGTTTTGGATTTATTTGTTACATTTATCTAACAGGTCTCCCTGTATTTTAATTTCAACACTCGTGTTTTCTGCAAATTTAATGTAGTTAACCCCTTTCCAACATACATACACTTTCTGAAACCTATGCAACAGACGACTTGTCACAATGTTTTCAACACTATTTATCTATTCAATAATTATACAATAATGTTCCATCTGTTTGCCTAGATATTTTCAAAATCGTCTGCTTCATGTTTGTTGTATGTGGGGAAGGGTTATACAATAGATTTAATACATATATATACTCGCCCTGCTGGAACAGGATTTATTGTAAAACCCTTAACTCCTCCTGGGATATTTCTAGAAATAATTGAAATGGTACCGCTTTAACACTTTCCATACAGCAAATCTACAGTAGAAAACTTTGAATGGAAAATCTCTATAAATGAGAGCATAATTATTGAATAAAGTTTAAAACATTGTGGTGGAGAAATGCTCATATTGAGCAATTTCTCCTTTGTTCACAATGTTTATTTAAGTGGTCTGGTCTACTGCAGAGGCCTCAGAATGTACTAGTTGGTGTCTACAAGTAGGGTAGGGTTCAAATTGAAAAAGTCATCATGCATTATGAACATTTCAGCTTGGCTCCAAATATATTAAAGGCATTTGCAAGTAGTGTAGATCCAGACCAACCTGTGCATTTATGCCATCTTCAACTCAAATCATCACAGCACCATCTGACCACCATTGTTTAGTTAGATGAGATTGCATTGAGATCTTTATGTGTTGCACCTATACTCAGTTTGATTTATTGGACCACATTTCTCTCCACAATTATTTCAATAGTCATTTTCTGTTTAGTTTACAAAGTTGTTTGTATTGGCCTATAATAGGAAAATGGTTTGCGTCGTCACACAACTTGAACCTTACCTCATAACTCGAAAACCATTCAACATTTTCAAATGAAACTTGGTACACATGTTCCTAGGAACAATACACACGTCTATACTTAGTCACATAACTTGCTTATATAATGATTCAGAAATACCTCATTTTCGACTTGGGAAAAAAGCAGACGAGTGTTAGTGTTTGCTTTCGGCGCTCTTGTTTATGTTAAATTTTTGTTAACGAGACACTTATGTTTAACTTCTCTATCATCGATCTGTCTGCTGCGCTTTACATTAATTAGTCATAACTTTTTTTCTGGTTGGCACAACTTCTAAGTTGCAACACATATACCTTGTATGAATGAAACAATACAAGGGACATGATTCTAGTCTGCTTTTTTGTTAATTTGCCTCCCCTTTTTCATTTTTGCCTGTCCATTTTCACACATTTTATGCAACTTTCACAGGTGACACATGTGTTGCATGGAACATTCATGTATTTATTTAAAGTTAGATCTGTATTCTTTCAATCTGAGTAATTAATGTCAAAATGTGTTGGTATGAATTTAATTTATTTAAAGAAGAAGACGCATGCTTTTAAATCTGTTGTTTTACACAAGTTTTGTAAGACTTTCAGACATTTTAAAAACCAATCTAGTTTTATTTTCTCAAAATTCTTTCTTACCTGTCTCTCTTAACCCTTTCCCACTTGCAGACACATTTGCAGGAGACAATTTTTGAAAACAGCGTGCCAAAAGGAGAAATGGTTCATAAATAATTCAACTCAATTCAGATGTTATACTTTCATTTAAAGAGATATTTCATCTTTTCAAAATCGTCTGCTACAGATTGATTATAGGTTTAGAAGAGTTATACAAAGTACAGAATAGTATTGTGGTCTTCAAATCGGTTTACTATTTGCATCATATGATATTTTTAGATCTATCTGATTTGAAAAAGTCTTTGTAAAAATTGTAATATGGAAGTATCATTTCAATACAGAGCTGAAAGCTTTGTGGGAAAAGGAATAAATGATCGCATGTATCAATTTCTCCCTTTTCCATGATCTCACAAATCTTCAGCTGTAGAGGCCTCTGAAGTGTATCAGTTAAAATGATAAATATTTAGTTTTGGATTATTTAACATTCTTGAGGTGAGAGTTGTAGACTTTTGACGTTGTGTTTGATGCATAATGAAGCCTCGGACTGTTTAACTATGCTGGCTTTTACAGACGTTGTCTTCAATATACAATGTAGCCTCGGACTGTTTGACTATGCTGGCTTGTACAGACAGTGTGTTCAATATACAATGAGGTATCCCACTGTCTTGTACAGACGTTGTGTTCAATATACAATGAGGCCTCCAACTGTCTTGTACATACTTTATGTTCAATATACAATGAGGTATCCCACTGTCTTGTTCAGACGTTGTGTTCAATATACAATGAAGCCTCCAACTGTCTTGTACAGACAGTGTGTTCAATATACAATGATGTATCCAACTGTCTTGTTCAGACGTTGTGTTCAATATACAATGAAGCCTCCAACTGTCTTGTACAGACATTATGTTTAAAATACAATAGGCCTCGGGTCCACTTAGTGGACTTGGCTGTTTTGTACGAACTTTGTGTTCAATAAACAATGCTATCTCCACCTGATGATTTCTGCCCTCTAGTACAGCTTGTGTTTTATTTTACAGAGGTGTTAAAAGCGATAAATAAACATATTTGTTTACATATATTTTATTTCATCTCATAAACATGCTTTGTTGTGGGTAAATGTTTTTGATTTCCTTGTGAAGACCATTGTAATAATTAACCAAAACGAGGGACCGTATCGAGGGCTTGGCGTGAAACGGTTGTAACTAAAAACCTATTTTGAAATCCCTGGTTTAGGGGCAATTTTTACCCCTTTGTAAACAATGCAAATTTAGGTGCCATTGCTCATAACGAGCAATGGCACCTATATTTTCATTGTTGACCAAGAAAAATGATTTAACACTTATAAAGACTTTATGACAAGGTATTTAACCTTGGTAAAAAAAACCTTGACCCTTTCCCTCATATAGACGCCTTCTGACGCCTCTGCAGCAGACAGCTTTTTGAAAACATAGTGACAAAAGAAGAAATTGCTCAAAACGAGCAATTTCTCCTTTTGCCACAATGTTTTCCACTTTTAGTTAGGTTATCCATTCAATTATAGAGATTTTCTTATTTTTGACAAAATATGTTCTAAGTCGTCTGCTGCAGAAATGTGGTATGAGGGAAAGGGTTAAACATACGGAATACTAGTATATCCTAATGGTGGAAGATTAAAGTCCCGTATTTCATTTGAAGCACAATGCAAAACATGCAGTGAGTTTCGTCTTTTTCTGACAATGACTCCAAAAGTCGTCTGCTATATGATTGTCAGAATTTGATGATCAATTCGGGATGAGGATTATACATGTATTATATATATATAGCTATTTATTAGACTTTTAGCCTTCTTAATTTAGAACATTCTTATATCATTTTTAATTGATTTGTATGCATTTATACAGTCACTGTTTTTGACAAGTTGTATATATTTCATAGAAAATTAATTTTAAGACAAATTAAAACGTTTCAGAATACATTTATAGTGGTCTATGTTTTTTGTTCCGTTACTTTGTTTATCTCTTTCAGCACCAATGGCAATATTGAAGTTTTTGCAAAAAAATAAAAATCCGCATTTTTTGCCTTTTAGTGATCAACGAGACTGGCACCTGTGATCAAAATATACAAAAACACTACACAACAAATGAAGTCTCCCGATTTTAAACATGATCCAGTCTTGTGGTATTCGGCGCTGAAGAAGTTAGAAGAAGGATGCCGGGATGAAGCCTCGTTTCCTTGATTCCTGGTTGTAGACCTCGCCTGTTATGGTGTACCATGTATCCCCTGTGTTATAGCTAACAATGTAAGCGAGTCCATTCCGTGATATTCCGTACATATCGTCGCCAGTCCCATTTTTACCCAGTAACGTACCAAGTTCAGGGCTAAGCTCTGTCATCAAAGAAAGAAAGAACAATGAAGTCTAGACAATTTGACCCGATGACACCAAGGATAACGGTAGCATTCTTTGGAACATTTTAAACAGATACCTTTCATGCTTTGCGACCAGTTATTAGAAATAACCATGTTTATACCCTGATAAATCCTGTGCTTTTCAAACAGTGTTTTCATCGCTATTAAAATGACACTGACAATTTCATATTAATATACGCCAAAGATAATCGCTTAATAGAGGTTTGGGACCTGAGATGAAAAAGCGTTTGTAGAATTTGCGACAGCCACGATATTCACTGTGACTGGTTGTAAAAGTGCACGACATGTACAGTGATACATCTCGGTATTTCAGTAATAGAAAATAAAACATTGTAACAACGGGTATGACTGATCAGTACGTAAAACATCCATCGTCATGGCGTAAGGTCTGTTAACCGTTACAGCGGCCAATCAGACCAGTCACTGTAACGGTGAACGTAACGTGGTCTTCTAGCATGCATCAGTGTTTTGAGGGGCAAGTGTAATTGAACGGTGCTCAAGGAAAACCAACATTAGCATGTAAAAAAAAAGCCTACCATGCTATTAAATCCAAATAGAAACTGTTTTTCAGAAGTTTATTGAATCCTATGACTTTTTGGCGAATAGTGCAGAGCAATATTAGACTGCACAGGTTGGTCTGAATCTACACTGGTCACAAAAGCCTTAAAGAGGTTGGCTTTTACACAGCGCCGCTCGTTAAAATCCTAATTTTGCAACAAGAGTTCTTGGAGCATACCAATCTAAATAAAATGGCATCGAGAAGATAATGCAAGTATATAAATTAGACTTAAAGGTCCGCCGGATCACATTCAAGTGTAAGCAATACTTACCCTTCACGTGACCATTGTTGTCGATATGTATACACGATGTAACGTCCTTCAGACTGCTGTGAATAGATAATCACACAAATTAGTACGATATGTATACATGACGTAACGTCCTTCAATCTGCTGGGAATAAATAATCCCACAAACTAGTACGATATGTATACATGACGCAACGTCCGTCACACAAACTAGTACGATATGTATACATGACGTAACGTCCGTCACACAAACTAGTACGATATGTATACATGACGTAACGTCCGTCACACACACTAGTACGATATGTATACATGACGTAACGTCCGTCACACAAACTAGTACGATATGTATACATGACGTAACGTCCGTCACACAAACTAGTACGATATGTATACACGACGTCACGTCCACTCAAACTAGTACGATATGTATACATGCCGTAACGTCCGTCACACAAACTAGGACGATATGTATACATGACGTAACGTCCATCACACAAACTAGGACGATATGTATACATGACGTAACGTCAGTCACACAAACTAGGACGATATGTATACATGACGTAACGTCCGTCACAGTCTGCTGTGAAATAAATAATCACACAAATTAGTACGATATGTATACATGATGTAACGTCCGTCATAAAAACTAGTACGATATGTATACATGACGTAACGCCCGTCACGCAAACTAGTACGATATGTATACATGACATAACGTCCGTCACACAAACTAGTACAATATGTATACATGACGTAACGTCCGTCACACAAACTAGTACGATATGTATACATGACGTAACGTCCGTCACACAAACTAGTACGATATGTATACATGACGTAACGTCCGTCACACAAACTAGGACGATATGTATACATGACGTAACGTCCGTCACACAAACTAGGTCGATATGTATACATGACGTTCGTCACACAAACTAGTAGTCAAACATAATCTTTTTCCCAGACTTATGGTCAATGCCGTATCGGGACAACAATATAAATATTTCACCTGACGTGCTATTCAAAGTCTTTTTCTACGAAAATATCCTTAAAATAAGATGTAGATGATTGAAATTGTTTTGAGCAATTTCTCCTTTTGTAACAATTTTTTTCAAAAGTCATCTGCTGCAGATGCGTCAGAATGCGTCTACAAGTGGGAAAGCAATAAAGCATTTTGTTCCATAAATTAGCCGAGCCCGGTAGCTCAGTCGGTAGCGACGTGGGCTGTCAATCAAGGGGCTGTGAGTTCGAACCACAGCTCGGCCAACATTCTTTCCGTCGTTTGACAAAAGTCATTGTGACAAGCGTCTTTCGTGTTCCACCAATGGGCTAACAGTCTATGCGGAAAAAGCAGCGAGTTGCTTTGTAAGATTGTTGTGTTGATTACTGGTGCGAGAAATCCAGGAAACACATGCATAGGTGAACTGACCGCCGTGATATGACTGAACAATTGTTGAAAACGGCGTTAAACCCCAATCAATCAATCAATCAATCCATTATATTAACGACGGAATGTTTAAACCATTCGAGTTTTCCTAAAGAGACCTTGAACACTACTGATAATAATAACATCAGTCAGTCCCAAATCGATATCGATCTAATCAAAGCGATTCCACGTAAACGTTGCATATGCTCTGTATGCTAGTCAAGCCCTTATTTGAAACGTTTACGTTTTCCCTCTAGTAAATGAAATTTTGTCAAACTAATTTGCATAGATAAATTCTTATTAACGTGTTTATTAATCAATGTTGAACACTGGTTTAATTTAAATGTAAACATTATTTATTTTACATCGATTGCGAAGCAAGCTTTCAGCTTATTTTAATCACGATCGATGTCTCTTTCCTGGAGACTTAACCAGTACTCGCGCCGTTTGTGTGGAAAAATCCCAAAGTCAGGACCTTTGATACGAGAGGCCGACGCTCTACCTCTGCACCACTGTCCTCCACTGCATTAGGCAATTGATTATCTATTACCCAAAATACAGACAATAAAGCAGCAGACGTTTTTCGAAAACTTTGTGGGAAAGGGAGGACTAGCTCATAATGAAAAAAGAGAGTAATATTTCTTCATCAGATATTTTCAAAACAGACGGATCATGAAATATAAATCCGACCAATAGAAATGCCCGTACTTACGTGTTTCGTTCAGCCTTACCGCATCTGTAACTGTTCCCCAATGTATCGTTCAGTTTGGAATTCATACCGTAACCTGTTATACAGAAACAAGAAATATCTTTAAAAAAGATAAACGGTGATCAATATGAAAAAACACCAAGAAATGGAACATGCGCATATTATTTGACTTGAATATCAGAAAGGTTGTATGTGTTTACCAAAGGCTAATCGACCATCTCAATCCAGCTTCTGTTTCTATTTATAACAAGAGGTGTATAAGTTTCAATTGACGATAAATAACTGAAAACTTATCATGTTTCAAAAAAATAATTAATACTTTGCTCTTAAATATTATTTTTCATACGTTTTCACTGATTTTTTTCACTGAAATTTATTTCTTAAGGAAAACAATTAAAAGTAATTATGCAGAACATTTCATTTTAAAACTTCATCTTATTAGTGCCTCTCGTAGGATCGCCAACTTAACTATGAACCAATCAAAACGTTTCATTTCCTTTATTTCTTCGAACTTATTCATTAAATGCAACATTTGATTGGTCTACAATCTAGATCATTTGTTTAACATCTAGGTCAAGACTGAGGTTAAACAGTTGTCGCCGATAAATGTACATTTTGTCGGATATGACATGTTTTAGTCGTCTGCTTTTAAAACTGAAGACGAACAGTTACATCTTGTACATTATAATTATGGGCTCAATTACAGACTTGGATATAACCTCGAAATATGAGCCGTCCCGCGAGAAAACCAACATTATGGACCCTGCGTAATGTATCGACCCGGATCAGCCTAAGAATGCCGCGCAGGCTAACCCGGACAGACACTTTTCGCTTCCTGAGGATTTTATGTTTTAGGAGTCATTACTATATACCCCTATCCCCCTAAGACGGAATGTTTCGACCCGGAGAAGCATCCGCGTACTGCGCAGGCTGATCTGGATCGAGTCCATTATGTTGGTTTTCTCGCGGGACGCCTAAATTATTTTGAAGACAGATGTATGGTGGGCTAAACAAAGATTTAACAGATAAGTTATATGAAAAGATTTATCTTTACCGGTTAACGTTTTGACACATTTCCAAGGGGTGCCGCAGTCTACACAACGGGGTTCGGCATTAGTGACGTCACAGCCATTTTCACGTGCATTTCCGCAAGTACATTTAAATAAGATCTCGTCGGTACATCTGCAAGCCGTTTGAAAACCTGTTTCTATATCAGTTGGGGGGCAAAAAAAGGAATTTATGAATGAAATTTTTAATTAAGGATAGCGCGCTTCATGAATTTGCAAAATGGCGGCCGAGCGTTCATACTGCATGAACGCACGAAAAATAACAATCAATCCTTATATTTACATTTAGGCCTGTAGGAATTTTCTGTACGGGCCCTAATTAAGGAGGAACCCCTACCGGAAGTATAACAAGCCGAATTTGGTGTTTTTGAGTAGGTTAATACCTGCTACATATTAGGTAAGTTCTCGCATAAAAATCGCGGTCTTAGAAATACCAAAATTTTGAGAGTTTCCAAGAGGCCCGAATTTTTTCTTTTTTAAGATAAAATTTTCAATATTTTTGAAGTCGTCAATTGCGTTTAATAGATAAAGAGAAAAAAATGTAATACTGAATGTTTTTTATATATTAACGAAGCCATGATATTCAAAAATGTGTTATTTTTGTGTTTTTACGTTCATATCTTCTGCGCATGCGCAAATTAGTTATACGAGTACGGTTTAAATCGGTAAATGAGTTAATTGACACGTATATCAAGTTATACCTTTACAAAATCATTTAAACATACCTGTCTGAAGCAAGACATACATTTAGGGGTTAGTTGTGCCTTTCATCTTTTTCACCCATCCATTTATCCGTCTGTCCGTTCATTAACATTTCGATAAACACAATTTTTTTTATTTAATTTTTTTTATAAAAACAATAAACACAATTTTCATGTATGCTTTTTTACCGTAACTTTGTTACTAATTATCGTTCGATATTTTGGAAATTTTCGAATCTTTTAATCTGTGCATATACTTCAGTTCTTTAATATTTCAGTCCAAACGTGTTTTTTCTGGTCCCAATTCTTTTCCTTCTTTGTCTATATGATTTTACAACGGATAAGTCAAAATTCGAGAATTTACAACATCTCCTGTGTCAAAGTTTTATTTGGTCCCTACTAGAAATTGACCTGCGTATGTGTACGATAATAGTCAAAGTAGGTCATTTTTGTTGACTTGACAGGTAAATTTATAACCACGCTTTGTTTAATTAGCCAAACACAAGCCTGTAAATTACAATTAACTTTTAATTAAATTTTGATTCGCATAATTTGCGATCATTTAAAAACAATAATCATCGTGAACGAAAATCATTCATAATTTAAATTAAATTATCATCAATGAGTAAATGCTGACAAATCGTTTAATTATGTTGTGCTATTTGTATGTTAAATATGTGTACTTGTTATTTATTTATAAGTCAAAGTACGCTTGTGTCGAAGAAAATTTGAAGGGCCCTTCGAATTCGACACAACGAGCGTCGACTGTAATTATAATTAACACAAACCATAGTAATTTCCCTTTTATTGAAAATGACTGAATGATAAGAACAAGCATTTGGTGAGATTAGTTGGCCTAAAAGTATTTTAGGGCATATATAGGTATCGTATTTTTGCGCCCATAGATATGTCAGTCCGCTTATTTGTCGGTCCCATTTGGCTTCAGCGGAACAAATATCTAAAATAAGAGTTAGTATTGCTTTCAAATTTGAAATATGATTTGTTAGCGAACTTTGTACTGCTTTTAACCTATTTAATCGTTAAGGTCATCTTCATTAACATCTGTTTCGATGAGTTTGTTTTTGCATTCAGCAAAACATTTATAATTTTCAAGACAGGGTAAACCTGCTGAAAGGCACTGGCATTGCCGACTTGATCCGCACATTTTATCTGTGCAAAACATATGAGTCAAGTCTCTTACTTCTTTTGGAGCTGGGCCTTTTTCGAAATAGACGGGCTGATATGTTCCATTTTCATTTTGTGTCCAACCGTTTAATCGTCGATCAGGTAGGTCTATGACAGGCAAATGGTTATGACACCATATATAAGCCTGATAAAAAGCTCTTAACGCCAAATTTTGAGTCAGTTAAACTTTTGTCGCACATAATGCATAAACTAGCCTTGAAAGTACTATCGTCAAAAATAGTGAAGCCATTGTTTGGTTAATAAATTAAATGTTTAACACAGATTTAGAACAACCTTGATCTCTTCAATACAAGAGCATACTAGCTAATATAATGTTTATCTTGGAAATTTTCTTACGCAGATATTTTATAAAACTGCGCCACTGCTTACGTCAGAACAAACGACACCCATTGGCCAGTTAATAAATAACACTCTGATATTTATAAATGTATATGTTTATCCTATGTTTTTAACATGAAGGATACAAAGGGCAATATTGTAAATACTTTTCACAAAGATATTAACAGTTTACTGGATAGTCTCGGTTTATCATATATGCACATGAAATCAGACATTACCAATTCTGACGTTGAAATTGTTATTGGGCAAATAAAAGATAGTTACATTCAAAATTGATTTTCAGATTTAGATAATTCTGCGAAATTACAATATTACAGATCTTTTAAAAGCTACTTTGAACACGAAAAATATATCAATTGTGTTAATAACAATAATTACAGAATTACAATGACAAGACTAAGATGTTCATCCCACCATTTATTAATTGAGGAAGGACGATATAATAACATCCGTAGGGAAAATAAAATATGTAAAATGTGCAACTGGAATGTTATTGAACATGAATATCATTTTATACTTATAAGTCCTTTGTATCGTCAACTGAGAATCAATTTACTTCCAAATTAGTATCATATTTGGCCATCACTATATCAATTTAAACAACTAATGAAAAATGATAAACTAAGTATATTACGAAAACTTAGTAAATACATATACATGACCAATACTAAACGCGATTCTAAAACAGTACCATAGACTGATAGAAATCCGAAAAAGGTGCTATTTTAAATCCACAAAATAAACAATCCAAGTTTAGTCAACTTGTAAGCATTAATATTAATTACACTTTTCTCGAATATTATATATCACATGTCAACATGTAACTATACTATATGTATTGCTATACAATTGTTTATTATGTATATGTTGCAACAACATGTAAAATGTTATGCAACTAAAGAACTTGAACTTAATCTTGTAAAATAAATCAGTTGATTCAATATTCAACTGATAGATTAAACCACACACATATTTTTAAAAGAGTATAAAGACCGGTTAAATGTCGACTGAATGATAAATAATTTGTTAATTAGTCAATATTATGTAGATGTACTTGCTTTAAATAAAATTATCCACTAATCATTATAAATTGACACGCTGACATTTATAATTTATTACATTGATATATGAAGCAATTGATTTCAGATAAATTCATTTAATAAAAACTGTATTAAAATTGCGCATTCAGAACGATCATACTATATGTGCTTAACGATAAGTAAACTGTTAATAAGACAATGTTATGTACACATTTTAAATTGCTTTAAACGCCGATTACATAGGTTCATTTTCATGTTTACAAACACAATCATTGATAAATTCAATACGTTAAACGTCTTTAATAAAACAATAACAATAAACCTTATGAATCATATACTTTTGGAAGATATCCGAAACATACGTATTATCCGAATTACTCTTCTTTTACTTTCACTTTCCTATATAAAATAACGGAAAATTTTCCTAGTTTAAAGCGTCAATAACTTTTTCTGTAAGAGACGGATTTTTATGCGATTTTTTTTTGGTAAACATGTACATCTATACCTTCCGGAAAATATCAATATCGCTTTGTTATACTTCCGGTAGAACCTTTGAAAAAAAAAAAGCCGTTTTCTACAGGCCTAATTTTCCCCTTTTCATTACTTTATTTTTTTTCGACCTAAAAGTGTTCGCTCAAAAGTCATTAATAACAATAAAGAAATGTAACCGACAATATATACGTTTGTTTAATTAAATAGCTGATATTTGTAACGTCGTATATCATTGGTTAAATGACGTCACGCTTATCCAGTCGGAGTGCAATATTGAAATAAACAATGACGTCACGCTTATCCAATCGGAGTGCAATATTGAAATATAACAATGACGTCATAATCCCTACAGAGGTCATATAAGGTCGACCGGTTCATGCAAAATGAACCCAAATTTTATAGTACAGAAAATCAAGTGCGAATGTAAATATTGAACATTGTATTTTTAAAATGTGGTGGTCATTTCATTATCTGTCCCGGAAAGGTCACCAAAAATTATCACATGTATGAGTTTACATGTTTAACCCTTTCCCTCATATAAACGCTTTCGGACGCCTCTGCAGCAGACAGTGTTTTGAAAACATAGTGACAAAAGAAGAAATTGCTCAAAACGAGCAATTTCTCCTTTTGCCACAATGTTTTTCACTTTAAGTCACAGGTTATCCATTCAATTATTGAGATATTCCATTTTTTGACAAAATATGTTCAAAGTCGTCTGCTGCAAAATTATCACATGTATGAGTTTACATGTTTAAATGTGGCCATTCAGTCTATGTCGATAGAATTTTAGCAAAATATACGTGTAAACTAGTAAAAATTGCAGCCAGCAATATTAACTAATACGCAAGGAAACTACTAAATACCCAAAATCTCGATCTCGCCATTCCAAGTCCCGTACAAAAATACGCAACGGTTTGCATCGCAGATATGATCGAATAAAGAACTAAAGTTGATTTTAATGTTATTTGGTGACCTTTGTCGATAACGAAAGAATAGCACTCTACTAAGGTCTTGTTACACTAGTATTAATCATTTACACAAACAATGTATTTTTAGCGATAAAGTCTCCGTAAGGAATAAATACAACAATTGAAAGTTTAACCCTTTCCCACATAAAGCACATCAGCAGACGACTTTTAACTCTTTCAGCGCCGAGTTGTTTAAAGTAGACTGTTCCATGTTCAAAATCGGATGTCTCCATTTCTCATATAATTCAATTTTGGCCTACTTTGATAACTAAAGGGCAAACAATGCTGATTTCAGGTGAGACAGCTCGTTACGAGATGACTCGCCTGAATCAGTATTGTTTGCAAAAACCTGAATATTGCCTTTGGCGCTGAAAGAGTTAACAGATATTGGCAAAACGTGAACATTTTCCATAAATCAGATATAAATCATTCAATAGAGTTGAACAGTGTGTCAATAGGAGAGATTGCTAAATATGAGTAACCATTCCTTTTGTCACAATGTATTCAACAGTTGATTCAGAAAGCCTCAGTATGTGTGTGGTAAAGGTTTAGCTGTGAATAAGATTTCACACAATTTTGGGAAAGGGGCATAAATTGCCAAAACAATCAGAATTTGAAATCCTTTTCCAAAAAACGTTTTCAAACATTTGCTGCAGCTCTATGCGTAAAAGTCCTCTGTTTTAGGACATCTGATGGCAAGGAAACAAACATTTGAACGATTAAAAGTTTGTTAAAAAGTAAAATGTATACATTTTTTGGATAGGGGCGTTTATTGTCTCAATAGATGTCCAATGTATCAATTTAAGACTTGGTGTATAGGGAACCCAGAGCTACAGATGTGCAGTGCAAAAAGAAACATAACTCTAGCATGCTTTCGATTGTCTTTCATTTATATCAGCATGATTACAATATATATTGTGGATCTTTAGTGATTTCTGAACTGGAAATAGTTTAATTAAGGGTCGCTGCTCGTTGTTTTTTTCAATCTTTTGTCCTTCCTGATTTTTTTTTTATACAAGAAATGGGTCAAACTTTGATAAATAAGGTATATGTTATTGGCAGGCAGTATGTGTTGCTTCACACATTTTCGGTTTGGTTTGTTTTAAAGGTCATTGTTGATTGTTTCAACAATATTTCTCCATATTATCTATACCATATATTTTCAACTTACAATAGCGCTTTCAGCACTTTGATTAATAGTGTTAATAAACGTTAATTTCAAAACGAAACAAGTACATATGGAATAAATAAATGAACCATTTACCCTTTGGGACGTCCATTTTGAAAGAAAATCCGTCTGACGTCACAAAGTCGTCCAATTGACGCCAATTGTTATAGACAGCTTCAGCGTATACGGTAATGTGTTTATTAAATTCGGCATGGTCTAGATCCAAGGTCATATTCAAGGACACTCGAGCTTCGTGGACGAAAGACAGACGTTTTAACTGTAGTAGAAATGACATGTAATTACCAAGTTGTGGACATGGACTGTAGTGTTACATAGCCGTTTTGACATCACGCTTGGCATTTTGAGAATTAACTAAAAGTTACATAAGTAAGCGATTACCCAAATAGTATTCGTTCTTGATTAACGAACATTTGTGTGTAATGTTGAAGTTATGAACATCAGTGACATCGCCAAGTCATTTCTCCACTTCAAATGGTTAAGGTAATAGTTCAAATTTATCCAATCCAATAAAGTGTCGACCGTGCTTCAAGAAGGTTACATCTTTACCGACAAAGGACTACTATAATAACTGGAGTAGATCAATGACATGTTTGGTGGGTGGGGTTTTACGAGCTAGCTAAGTTATGTAAATTAGAATATGTTGACGTTGTAAAGAGCGAAGTGAGTGCAGGTGTGTGAACATCTAGCAATGTTGACGTTGTAAAGAGCGAAGTGAGTGCAGGTGTGTGAACATCTAGCAATGTTGACGTTGTAAAGAGCGAAGTGAGTGCAGGTGTGTGAACATCTAGCAATGTTGACGTTGTAAAGAGCGAAGTGAGTGCAGGTGTGTGAACATCTAGCAATGTTGACGTTGTAAAGAGCGAAGTGAGAGCAGGTGTGTGAACATCTAGCAATGTTGACGTTGTAAAGAGCGAAGTGAGTGCATGTGTGTGAACATCTAGCAATGTTGACGTTGTAAAGAGCGAAGTGAGTGCAGGTGTGTGAACATCTAGCAATGTTGACGTTGTAAAGAGCGAAGTGAGTGCAGGTGTGTGAACATCTAGCAATGTTGACGTTGTAAAGAGCGAAGTGAGAGCAGGTGTGTGAACATCTAGCAATGTTGACGTTGTAAAGAGCGAAGTGAGTGCAGGTGCGTGAACATCTAGCAATGTTGACGTTGTAAAGGGCGAAGTGATTGCAGGTGCGTGAACATCTAGCAATGTTGACGTTGTAAAGAGCGGAGTGAGTGCAGGTGCGTGAACATCTAGCAATGTTGACGTTGTAAAGAGCGAAGTGAGTGCAGGTGCGTGAACATCTAGCAATGTTGACGTTGTAAAGGGCGAAGTGATTGCAGGTGCGTGGACATCTGACCTGGAAAAGCAAGCGCTTCATTGCAACTGCGCTGACTACTGTCCAAGCAACACATGACTATTGTACATATGGGATTATTGTTCTAGCTCTCTCGGAGGATGCATTTAGATTAGCATTACATATAGGCGGAAGGTAAAGGCACGGTACGCTGATGCAACAAGACCCCAAATCGCTAGACACATTTCCCAGATATTAACATTTGTCTGATTACAAAGCATAGATGCACTACATATTTTATGTATATATCATAGTTGTTAATGTCTATTTTCCTGATGCGATGACTCGATGTCCTACGCTTTTTCAATTTACCCATTCCCACATGCTACAAATCTGCTGCAGACGACTTTGAAAACATACAGGTACGAGTATACGTTTACTTTATTAAAACACTCTATAAATGAAAGTTCAAGTAATGAAAAGGGTTGAAAACAGTGTGTCAAATGGAGAAAATGCTAATTATAAGCAATTTCAGCTTTTGCCACAGCGTTTTCTAAAATCGTCTGCTGCAGAGAAGTCAAAATCCGTCTACATGCATTAAATTAAGGGTTCTAAACAATTTCCTTTGATGGGAATCTCGATCTAGTTGTATCTAACCCGCCGAGCCCCGGTAGCTCAGTCGGTAGCGACGCGGGCTGTCACTCTAGGGGTTGTGAGTTCGAATCCCGGATAGGCCAACTTTCTTTCCGACGATTGACAAAAGTAATTGCGACATGCGTCGTTCGTCTTCCACCAATGGGCTAAGTCTATGTGGAAAAGCCGCCAGTTGCTTGGGAAGATTGTTGTGTGGAGTACTGGTGTGAGAAAACCAGGAAATGCATGAGTAGGTGAACTGGCCGCCCTGATATAACTGAGAAATTGTTAAAAACGGCGTTAAACCCCAATCAATCAATGTATCTAACCCAATACCTCGAATTCAAAGACACTCGATTGCAATACGATCCGGATATTGTAGACTCGCTTGGAACTGCGGAGCATGTCGGCTGTCCGTTGTACCTGTACATTAGTAAGGTAAGCAGGCAGGTAGATGTTCCACGTAATGTCGTAGGCCGAGCCCCAAGAATTTATATCGTGTTCAAGGCCCACTTCTAGTAGCATGTTGTATCTGGAAAAGATCATCTTCATTGAATTTCTAATTATTTTTCATTTACCCAAATTCATTTCAATTCCTCAGAAAGCATTATCTTATATTTAACCCTTTCCCCCATACAGCAAATCTGCAGCAGACAACTTTAAAAACATGGTGACTAAAACCTGAACATTCTCCATAAAAGATAGCTTTATTGTTATATAAAGTTGAAAATATTGTGGCCCAAGGGGAAATTGCTCATCATGAACAATTTCACCTTGGCAACAATGTTTTCAAAAGTCGTCTGCTGCTACTGCGTCAGAATGGCGTCTGCATGTGGGAATGGGTTAACTAAGCATTTCCGCGATGCAGACGCATTTTGAGTGACATGTATGTAGGAAGGGCTTGCTAGCCTAAATAGTATTGAATATTATTAGTTACACGAATAAAATGTGTATGTTTAAGTCTATTGAATGCAATTACATTAGGCCTAACCAGTCCATTTGGAAAACATACACACAAACACAAAATTGATTAACTAGTAAATTAATTAACATAATAACATGAGTTACAAAAATAAAAATATGAGATGATGTTATTTTAAAATACGTTAACATGTTCGCACTATTCTATTCCTCGTGATATGTATATGACGTTTTTATTCAGAATTGGTATTCAAACGTTAACGAATCGACAGGATTTGATAAATTTGAAATCAGACAGGAAAGTAATTGTGCAAATTCGTCTATCTGCTCATAATCTACCCATACATACTGGTCGAACTGGGACAGACAGGGTGGAGAGAAACCAACGACTTTGTGAAATATGTAATAATGGCGACATAGAAGATGAATTTCATTTTAATCTTACTTGTATTGTATATAAAGTAATTAGGGAAAGATATTTAAGTAACATTTCATTGATAGACCTAGTGTACACAAACTGTGTGAATTGTTATGTTCTATGGACAAGTCAACGATCAATAACCTGATCAGTTATATTAAATGCGCTCTTGTGATAAGAAGAAACTACTTATATACATGAAATGTTTAATTATTCTCTCTTGCACTTACAAATTCTGTAAATAAATGTATGTTGTATAATGAGCAATACTAATATAATTATTAGTATTTGTTTGTGTATATGTATATTTGTGGGTTTGTATACATGTATGTCTATGTGTATGTATGTATGTACATGTTTTATATATTTATATATTTGTGTATGATTTAATGTAATATAGATGTTTTTATTATTATGACCTGAAAATAACTGGTAATCATGTATGGACGAGAAACATCTTGTTTAAGTCCAAATAAAAGTTGTGTTCTGTGTTCTGTGTTATACTCAAATTTTCAATTACAACCATATCTTAATTACATTAACATCGATAAGTTTAGAATTGCTTTAACTAGATTGAGACTTTCGGCTCATATATTGATAATTGAAACAGGTAGATGGCGCAGTCCAAAAATTCCAATACATGATAGAAAATGTAAAGTTTGTTTGAACACAATCGAATGAATGAATGTATATTGTTTTATGGCGCATCGACAGCTACTGCTAAGGTCATTTAGCGCGCAATTAAATTTAATTATTCATGATCCCTGGGTAAACAAACCAGTACTAGGCTAGAAAATGTGCCTTGCCCAAGGGCACTCCACCATGACCGTAGTGCCGCGACTGGTGATCGAAACCGGGACACCCGGTTTCGAAATCCCTGACGCTAACCACTCGACCACAGCGGATTTCTGAACACAATCGAAGAAGAGTTTCATTTCATATTAAATGTCCATTATACCAAGAATTAAGAAAAACATTCATAAAAAAGTATTACTGGAAGAGACCAAATATTTTGAAATTTATTGATCTCCTGACATCTGAGAGTCCAAAATTAATTAAGAATGTGTCAATGTTTGTTTTTAAATCATTTGAATTGCGAACAACTTTATAATTTGAATAAAGGGCATATTTACCCCTGCACGCTTTACCACTACACATGTCATATGTATTCAAGGTTTATACTGTATTATGTACAATACTTATATTTTTAGTTAATGGCAAGTATAAGTTTTGTGTAAAATTACAGTGTGTTCAAACGCTGGATATAATTTTTAAAATATATGGGTACGCTAATATTTTTGTAATTTTTGTATTACCTATGTTAATATGTACATTGTTTAATACTGTATACTCATGGGCATGTTGCCCACTGTATTTTTCAATAAAACTTATTATATAGAGGTTATTTCATGAATGTTTGTTTAAAACATAACTGCAAATTAACAAAATTACATGCCACAACGGCCCGTGTTCAACAACTGTACCGTTACATGGATAAATAGCGTTACAATTAATAAATATCTAGAACATGCATAACACGTGCTCTGGATGAAACTCCATCATAGTTTATTAACTGCAATAAATATCTGTGATCAAATGAGACAGTTTAGTTGTTAACGGTTAAAGCTGTGATGATTGAAAAGTACATTGAATTAGTTAAAACTGTGATATAATTATTATGTTATTACTTTATTTATTTTTATTGATATTACATTAAGTTTAAAACATTAAAATTGTTTAAAACTGTGAGTTGTACTTTGCTACCCGTGCTAACACATCCGTCAGCGCATTAATTTCAACCTTGAGAGAACACGTGTTTCAGACTTCAAACGGTAAATAAACTCTATAATATGATAATTAATCATATATCGTATATCACACCGGCTTGTAGACTGGCATTGTCCGATGAATATGTCGGTATGGGATATAACGATGAATATGTCGGTAAGGGATATAAGTTCATATAACGATGCATCATGGCGGTATGGGATATAACGATGCATCATGGTGGTAAGGGATATAACGATGCATCATAGTGGTAAGGGATATAATGATGCATCATGGTGGTAAAGGATATAACGATACATCATAGTGGTAAGGGATATAACGATGCATCATGGTGGTAAGGGATATAACGATGCATCATGGTGGTAAGGGATATAACGATGCATCATAGTGGTAAGGGATATAACGATGCATCATGGTGGTAAGGGATATAACGATGCATCATGGTGGTATGGGATATAACTATGCATCATGGTGGTAAGGGATATAACGATGCATCATAGTGGTAAGGGATATAACGATGCATCATGGTGGTAAAGGATATAACGATGCATCATGGTGGTAAAGGATATAACGATGCATCATAGTGGTAAGGGATATAACGATGCATCATAGTGGTAAGGGATATAACGATGCATCATGGCGGTATGGGATATAACGATGCATCATGGCGGTAAGGGATATAACGATGCATCATGGCGGTATGGGATATAACGATGCATCATGGTGGTAAGGGATATAACGATGCATCATGGTGGTAAAGGATATAACGATGCATCATAGTGGTAAGGGATATAACGATGCATCAAAGTGGTAAGGGATATAACGATGCATCATGGCGGTAAGGGATATAACGATGCATCATGGTGGTATGGGATATAACTATGCATCATGGTGGTAAGGGATATAACGATGCATCATGGTGGTAAGGGATATAACGATGCATCATGGTGGTAAAGGATATAACGATGCATCATGGTGGTAAAGGATATAACGATGCATCATAGTGGTAAGGGATATAACGATGCATCATAGTGGTAAGGGATATAACGATGCATCATGGCGGTATGGGATATAACGATGCATCATGGCGGTAAGGAATATAACGATGCATCATGGCGGTATGGGATATAACGATGCATCATGGTGGTAAGGGATATAACGATGCATCATGGTGGTAAAGGATATAACGATGCATCATAGTGGTAAGGGATATAACGATGCATCATAGTGGTAAGGGATATAACGATGCATCATGGTGGTAAGGGATATAACGATGCATCATAGTGGTAAGGGATATAACGATGCATCATGTCGGTATGGGATATAACGATGCATCATGGTGGTAAGGGATATAACGATACCTCATAGTGGTAAGGGATATAACGATGCATCATAGTGGTAAGGGATATAACGATGCATCATGTCGGTATGGTATATAACGATGCATCATGGTGGTAAGGGATATAACGATGCATCATAGTGGTAAGGGATATAACGATGCATCATGGTGGTAAGGGATATAACGATACCTCATAGTGGTAAGGGATATAACGATGCATCATAGTGGTAAGGGATATAACGATGCATCATGTCGGTATGGGATATAACGATGCATCATGGTGGTAAGGGATATAACGATACCTCATAGTGGTAAGGGATATAACGATGCATCATGGCGGTAAGGGATATAACGATGCATCATGGCGGTAAGGGATATAACGATGCATCATGGCGGTAAGGGATATAACGATGTATCATGGTGGTAAGGGATATAACGGTGCATCATAGTGGCAAGGGATATAACGATGCATCATAGTGGTAAGGGATATAACGATGAATATGTCGGTAAAGGATATAACGATGCATCATGGTGGTAAAGGATATAACGATGCATCATAGTGGTAAGGGATATAACGATGCATCATGGTGGTAAGGGATATAACGATGCATCATAGTGGTAAGGGATATAACGATGCATCATGTCGGTATGGGATATAACGATGCATCATGGTGGTAAGGGATATAACGATACCTCATAGTGGTAAGGGATATAACGATGCATCATAGTGGTAAGGGATAAAACGATGCATCATGTCTGTATGGTATATAACGATGCATCATGGTGTTAAAGGATTTAACGATGCATCATAGTGGTAAGGGATATAACGATGCATCATGGTGGTAAGGGATATAACGATACCTCATAGTGGTAAGGGATATAACGATGCATCATGGCGGTAAGGGATATAACGATGCATCATGGTAATAAGGGATATAACGATGCATCATGGTGGTAAGAAAATAGCTTCAATAACTTACTCTGACTCCCCTTTAACCACTTCACGCAGTTCAGCAAGGACAGACAGCAATGGCCTCCTCTCAACTTCATTCTTCATGTCGGTAAATAACGAGGTAGTCCGGATAACAAATATACCATCCCCAACTTTGAGAACGTAACCAATTAGCATTTCCAAATCATCATCCGCGCCAGCAAAGTCCAACACTTCTGCTTCCGTCACAAAATCTAGTTCACCTGTTGCCCCCGCCTGCACATTGATTTCTGGTATAGAAACACTGACTTCATCGATTTCCGAGGACCGCGAATTTGACATGTAATATGGGGAGATTTTACTAACCAAATCCAATGATTCTTTCAGTATTCCTGAATTACCTGCCAGCTCAAACTTTGTAATTGAAAGGAAAGGCTCCTCAACTGGAATAGAATTCAACGGTGTATCAAAATTAGATTCCAAATTTCAAGATGTTTCATTCGTTCTACTCGTCTTTTAAAGCAGACGATTCCTCTTTCATGACCATACCAGGTAAACCATTAACGCTTTGAATTTCAAATAAAGATATGTAGCAGACAAGTATTTGAAATCACTTCACAGAGACGATATTTGACGCCTGCTATTGCAGACGACTTTTGAAAACATTGCAATAAAAGGTGAAATTGCTCAAAACGAGCAATTTCGCCTTTTATTGCAATATTTTCAAACTCTAAACTCTTTATCAATATAATTCTTTCAGTTTCTAGATTGGTGACATTTTTCGTCTGATGATTGTAAAGCAGACGACATATGAAAAGCCATGTGAAGTAATACCCCCATCACACCAGAGCTACGTCCATGAAGACCTCGCTGCGTCCATGAAAAAAGGCCGGAACGCAGTGCGAACTCCTAGGACGTGGCGCGGACGTATCATGGACGTGACAATTTCACATTGTCTTTTAATTTTCTCGAAGACCACGGCATTGTCGCGGAGTCTTAGCATATTTTTTAGAACTCCATAAAAAGGACGCAGTGGGAACTTCGTAAGTTGTGATGGGTGTATAATTTATCAACAGTATTTTTGGAATAGATTGCACTTGCATCATAATAGATCAGATTTGATAAGTATTTGGTCATGTCATGATACAACTAGCTTTGATACATTACGCAGAGTTCATAATGTTGGTATTCTCGTGGAACGGCTCAACTATATCCTTACTATCTACATTGTAATATCTACATTGTAATATCTACATTGTAATATCTACATTGTAATATCTACATTGTAATATCTACATTGTAATATTTACATTGTAAAGAAGAACCCAGCAGATCTCTATCTTCTCTTTTGCGGAATCATCTTAACGGGTAACCCTTTCCCAATTACAGACATATTTTGAAAACATTGTGGCAAAAGAAGAAAATGGTCATTATAAGCAATTTCTCCTTCTGCCGCATTTTTTCAAATATTACAATTTTAGTTATAAGTTGTTTTTACATATGTTTGCCGATGTGTTTTCATCTGCTGCAGAATAACTGTGATCAAGTTATTACCCTAGACATATCCTCTCAATAACCATCCTTTGATCTGTCTAGATTATCCATCATTTACCTACTTACTGTATAAGTCTACGGCATCTTTGGACGTGGTAACGTTGTTTGGCATGAACACTTTAAGCAGGGAGGATTGAACCGGCCCTGTGGGCAACACAATCTTTGCCGTTATCTTCGACTTCTCCTTCATATCAACGCGAATGGGGATTCCGTCAGTCACGTGAATATCCGGCACGACCATGAAAACGTATTCCCCGAGGAAAGTCCTCTGATATTTTATGACGTCATTCAACAGAACTGTCACGTACAGTTTTGGACGGAGAAGCGTTCCCAGAGGTGTTGTTTCTGTAACCAAAATTATGTTCATCAGGTAAAAATGGGTCATTTGCGTCAATTGAAGTCTTCACGTCGCACAGTCTCATCAGACCCTGCACTGAGTGCTAGCATGTAGAAGAGATAATTGAGCCGTCCCGCGAGAAAACCAACGTTATGGCCTCTGCGTAATGTATCGACCCAAATCAGCCTGCGCGGTCCGCGCAGACTGATCCGGGCCGACATATTCCGTCTCAGGGGAATAGAGGTATAGACTAATGATTCCTGAAGCAGAAAATACACAGGAGGCGAAAAGTGTCTATCCGGGTTAACCTGCGCGGCATGCTTTAGCTGATCCGGGTCGATACTTTACGCAGAGTCCACAATGTCGGTTTTTCTCGCGAAACGGCTAATATGAATGTGACTTTTAACAGAGAAATAGGAGAATAACGACGACGACGACGATAACGACGACGATAACGACAACGACGACGAAGACGATAACGACGACGACGACGACGACGACGACGACGACGTGGTTTTATTAACCCTCGCCAGTCGGCATATATTCATTCGGCGAGCTGCCACTATTTTATCCTTTCAATTATGTTTAGGGGACTATTAAATAAGTCAGGAGAATAAGCTTATCTCAACACCACTTTACAAGATGCTATAGCAAGAAATGAAAGCAAAAAGGTCCTTTGTCACTGCAGCATATGGATGTGTCAAATCACGGATGCAAATTAAAACGGTGTAAGAAAAAATGAATCGTTTGGAAATACCCCCTGCATAAACGAATCGATGTAGTTGCGAACATGATAAGAGTACATGAGCCAGATAAACATACACATTGCTATTTGAAAACTGTGTAGATATAGATCAGCCTGTACAGTCACATAGTCTTATCACGGTCCACAATGCTCAATATTACTTACATTAGTTTCTTAGAAGTTTCTGTCAATTAGTTATGATTCTGATAAGACCGAGTAGATGTACAGGCTGATCTGAATCTTCACTGCTCAGAAATGGCAACTTGGATCTAATCTCATTGATATATATATTTATCACATGACAATGCTTGTATCCGATATAATATATACCTATTACGTATTGTTTTTATATGTAACATGTGTAATATAACATGACCGACTAACTATTTTTGTATTCATCCGCGAATGTTTACAAAATGGCTGAGAACGTGAACACAAACGTTACGATAGATGGACAAGGTAAAGGGACCATTATCGGTCATAAAAATATTTTGTTTGTGATTAGCTAACAGTTTATTAAGTATTACATTTTGGGACTATTTTCTATGGAAGCGTCCTAGTGCCACAGTCTGTTATATTTTTGAGAGATATTATCTCCTAATTAGGAGATATTAAGTCATAATTAGGAGATACTAAGTCATAATTAGGAGACACTATCTCCTAATTAGAAGATATTAAGTCATAATTAGGAGATACTATCTCCTAATTAGGAGATACTAAGTCATAATTAGGAGATAGTATCTCCTAATTAGGACTTAGTATCTCCTAATCATGACTTAGTATCTCCTAATTAGGAGTTAGTATCTCCTAATTATGACTTAGTATCTCCTAATTAGGAGATAATATATCTCAAAAATATTACAGACTGTGGCACTAGGACGCTTCCATAATTTTCTGACCGCGAAATCCCGATTTTCTTTTTGTGTTTCGTCATGCGATAAAAATAATCTGACATTCGTTGTCATTTCATAAAGTTTTATCAAACTCATCGTTTAATTAAACTTTATATGAAATGACAACTCATGTCAGATCCTATATATATATATACTTTATATCAATAAAACTCTTTACTTATCAAATTTTCGACCAACAGAAATTTAAGTGCAGTCCGGTGTTGAAAAGATAAAATGTTATATTTGAGCCGTTCCACGAAAAAAACAAAATTATTGACTCTGCGTAAAGTATCGACCCGGATCAGCCTAAGCATGCCTTGCAGGCTTATCCTGTCAGAAACTTTTCGCCTCCTGTGGATTTTCTGTTTCAGGAATCATTACTCTATACCTCTATCCCCCTGAGACGGAATATGTCGGCCCGGATTAGCCTGCGCGGGCTGATCCGGGTCGATATATTACGCAATGTCAATACTGTTGGTTTTCTCGTGGAACAGCTCATTTATAATTTGGGCATTACGTATGCCGCACTGGAAGCCACAACAAGAAATACCAGAACCACAACAAGATATAGGATAATTCAGCTCCATATGTGTCTTAACGTAACATACACACGTACAGGACTATCTGCTATTCAGTCATACACTATAGTCTTACCGGAGACATAGAAACTGAAGGTTCCAGAAAAAGTTGATGAAGAAGTGGTCCCATGCAATGGTATGGTTATTTCCGATTCATCGTCCGTCGACTAGAAATAAAGGCAGAACGCAGTAAATGTGAAATGTTCCTCAGATAGTTTTTGTTTTATTGGGGATTTACGCCATTCTCAAAATTATTTCGGTTATATATCGGCGGCAGTTCAATAAATCATAACCATGGGTAAACAAACCAGTACTATGCTTAGAATTAAACATTACCAAAGGGCACTCCACCATGACCGTGGGTAAACAAACCAGTACTAGGCTTAGAATTAAACATTACCAAAGGGTACTCCACCATGACCGTGGGTAAACAAACCAGTACTAGGCTTAGAATTAAACATTACCAAAGGGCACTCCACCATGACCGTGGGTAAACAAACCAGTACTAGGCTTAGAATTAAACATAACCAAAGGGCACTCCACTATGACCGTGGGTAAACAAACCAGTACTAGGCTTAGAATTAAACATTACCAAAGGGCACTCCACCATGACCGTGGGTAAACAAACCAGTACTAGGCTTAGAATTAAACATTACCAAAGGGCACTCCACCATAACCGTGGGTAAACAAACCAGTACTAGGCTTAGAATTAAACATTACCAAAGGGCACTCCACCATGACCGTGGGTAAACAAACCAGTACTAGGCTTATAATTAAACATTACCAAAGGGCACTCCACCATGACCGTGGGTAAACAAACCATTTCTAGGCTTGGTATTGTACATAACTAAAGGGCACCCTACGATGACCGCCGTGAACAAACCAGTCCTAGGCTTTGAATTGTACATAACTAAAGGGCACTCCACGATGACCGCCGTGAACAAACCAGTTCTAGGCTTGGAATTGTACATAACTAAAGGGCACCCTACGATGACCGCCGTGAACAAACCAGTCCTAGGCTTTGAATTGTACATAACCAAAGGGCACTCCACCATGACCGGCGTGAACAAACCAGTCCTAGACTTGGAAGTGTACATCACCAAAGGGCACTCCACCATGACCATGGGTAAACAAACCAGTCATAGACTTAGTATTGTACATTACCAAAGGGTACTCCACCATGACCATGGGTAAACAAACCAGTCCTAGACTTGGAATTGTACATTACCAAAGGGCACTCCACCATAACCATGGGTAAACAAACCAGTCCTAGACTTGGTATTGTACATTACCAAAGGGGCACTCCACCATGACCATGGGTAAACAAACCAGTACTAGGCTTGAAATTGTACCAAAGGGCACTCCACCCTGACCGTCGTGACTGGGGATCTTCCGGGTCCAAATCCCTGATCCTAACTTCTCGGCCACGGCGGATTCTTTTTTCTCAGATAGAGATGACTGTTTAAAGTGCTTCATTTGTTTACTCTTAGTGAAAACATTAGCTTTCTCTTCCACCGATACGTATAACTTATTATCAATACTTTACATAATATGTATATATATATATATATATATAATTTCTCCATTTATTTATTCTAATTATCTTATATTTTCTAACATGAAAAATGAAAAATATGAGTCGTGACACTCAATTCGTTTCTTTACTATGTTAGTATCACTGTCCTTGTTAATTGGACTGTTGCCATGGTGAATACATTACATGGTCAGTTGACACAGACATATGAAATAAGTAAATCGACCATGTAAATAAATAAATAAATAAATAAATAAATAAATAAATAAATAAATAAATAAATAAATAAATAAATAAATAAATAAATATACATTTGGTTATAAAATACTGAAACATACACATATATCTATATATATACACTCTGCACTGCAGCTCACAACTTCAAAAACAAACAAAAACATTGCGGGCACGGAGAATAGCTCATGATGAGGATTTTTTTTCGCTTTTCCATGAACGTTACAACTTTTTATCAAAAATTATGAACGGTAAGAGTTTCCCGGGGTTAAACATAACCATCAGAGAGGCATATTTCTGACCCTGGCAAAGGTCGGCTATTTTAAGATCGATATTAAAATTAACATATTTCTGACCCTGGCAAAGGTCGGCTATTTTAAGATCGATAGTTAAATGCCTGCATAAGTAATTACCTCTAAGTAGGATCCGTTGGCATGTATTTTCAGTTCTCCGTTTTGTTTGATCAGGCCAAATTGTATTCCATAGTGATATATAATATGTTCACCGTGGGGAACATAAGATCTCGGTGCATGACTTTCGAGGCGGAACTCGCTCGTTTCTATCTGAAGCTGAGATGTTACTGTCGCTAGAAAGGAATATATATATTTGGAAATATCATGTACACATATCATGTACACGTATCATGTACAAATATCATGTACAATATCATGAATAATAGCATGTACACATATCATGTACAAATATCATGTACAATATCATGTACAATATCATGTACACATATCATGTACACATATCATGTACACATATCATGTACACATATCATGTACAAATATCATGTACAAATATCATGTACAACTAGCATGTACACATAGCATGTACACATATCATGTACACATATCATGTACACATATCATGTACACATATCATGTACAATCAAACCTCTGCTAAAGACCATCTTTGACTAGCACATTCCCTGTCTATAGCAACCATACTTTTAATTTCCCAATTAATCATAATTTGCATAAATTACCCGATTGTTATCTTCCTATAGGTGGTCTTTAAACATAGGTGTGTACATGTTTACTAGTTGTTATCTGTGATCCTAAATGTATTAATATTCTACGGTGGCACAGAGGTGACATGTGTGCGATTTTATTTATCTCGTTCCCACAAGATAATTAAGTCGTGGGAACAAGATAATAACTCGTTCCCACGAGATATTATGTCGTTCCCACGAGATAATAAGTCGTGGGAACGAGATAATTAAGTCGTTCCCACGAGATAATAACTCGTTCCCACGAGATAATAACTCGTTCCCACGAGATATTATGTCGTTCCCACGAGATAATTAAGTCG
The DNA here is from genome assembly GCA_031761405.1 of Serripes groenlandicus. NCBI lineage: Eukaryota > Metazoa > Mollusca > Bivalvia > Cardiida > Cardiidae > Serripes > Serripes groenlandicus. Next base: position 73,246,271 of record JASEVX010000007.1, on the reverse strand, counting down.
TGGGAACAAGATAATAACTCGTTCCCACGAGATAATAAGTCGTGGGAACGAGATAATTAAGTCGTTCCCACGAGATAATAACTCGTTCCCACGAGATCATAACTCGTTCCCACGACAAAATAACTCATTCCCACAAGATAATTAAGTCGTGGGAACAAGATAATAACTCGTTCCCACGAGATAATAAGTCGTGGGAACGAGATAATTAAGTCGTTCCCACAAGATAATAACTCGTTCCCACGAGATATTATGTCGTTCCCACGAGATAATTAAGTCGTTCCCACGAGATAATAACTCGTTCCCACAAGATAATAACTCGTTCCCACGAGATAATAAGTCGTGGGAACGAGATAATTAAGTCGTTCCCACGAGATAAATAAAATCGCACACATGTCACCTCTGTGCCACCGTAAGATTCAACCCATTTCATACTCCATGCAGGCCTACCGTCTGATGTAAAGTTGGTTGGGAATCGGTTCACCCTCTTCTTAATACAGACGACTTTTTAAAGACATTATTGCAAAAAGAGAAATTGGTCATAATTTCTCCTTTGTCCACAATGTCTTCAACTCTATGGAATAATCTAACTATTATTTATAGATCTATGCTACATCTTATTTAATTTATGGTAAGTTTCCGATTTTGTGCCTAGATACTTCTCAAAGTCGTCTGCTGCGGATTTGTTATATATGGGATAGGGATAAAGACAGGCAATATAACGAATATGTACATTTGTTTTGAAGTAGCGTATATTTTCGGAATTCTATCAGAGTTGCATATCTTTCGTTTTATATACCAGATTTTTCGCAACAGTCTGCTGTGTTGTTTTTAGTTAACTTTACTTTAACATACTGCAAACACAATTGTATCGACACAGTTTGTCTTGTTTGAAATTACACGTATTTCTTGTTTGAAAATGCATGCACCCTTGGCTTCTTTTAAAAGCATTATTGCTTTTCAAGCAGACGATTTTTGACAGCAGCGTGGCAACAGAAGAGATTGCTTCTCATGAACATATTATCACTTTGTCACAGTGGATCCAACTCTATTCAATAATTACACTTTAATTTAAAGTAATGTTTTTCCTTTCCAGACGTTTTTAAGTTCATCTGCTGCAAATTTGTTGTCTGTGGGAAGGGATCAAATAAAAAGATATCAGCTTCTCTTTTTCTGTTCCTGGACATTTAAATAATGAAGTGTTCAGACAAATACTATATAAAAGATAGACACAAATATTATATAAAAGATAGACACAAATATTATATAAAAGTTAGACACAAATATTATATAAAAGTTAGACACAAATCTCGAACTTTAAAATAGTGATGACAAACCTTATTTAGTCTTCACCCTTTCCCACATATATACGCTTTCTGCAGCAAATGATTATTGAAAACATTATGGCAAAAGAAAAAATTGCTCATAATAAGCAATTTCTGGTTTTACCACAATTGTTTTAACTTTATTCAATAATGATTCTTTCCCTTATAAAAGTTTTCCATATTTATTTTACTAAATGTTTTCCAGGTCGTCTGCTACAGATCTAGATTAGCAGTTTGTAGGAAAAGTTTATTGTAAAAACAACACATTTAATAAGAAAAGTTTATTGTAAAAATAACACATTTAATAAGAAAAGTTTATTGTAAAAACAACACATTTAATAAGAAAAGTTTATTGTAAAAACAACACATTTAATAAGAAAAGTTTATTGTAAAAATAACACATTTAATAAGAAAAGTTTATTGTAAAAATAACACATTTAATAAGAAAACTTTATTGTAAAAATAACACATTTAATAAGAAAACTTTATTGTAAAAACAACACATTTAATAAGAAAAGTTTATTGTAAAAATAACACATTTAATAAGAAAAGTTTATTGTAAAAATAACACATTTAATAAGAAAAGTTTATTGTAAAAATAACACATTTAATAAGAAAACTTTATTGTAAAAACAACACATTTAATAAGAAAAGTTTATTGTAAAAATAACACATTTAATAAGAAAAGTTTATTGTAAAAATAACACATTTAATAAGAAAAGTTTATTGTAAAAATAACACATTTAATAAGAAAAGTTTATTGTAAAAACAACACATTTAATAAGAAAACTTTATTGTAAAAATAACACATTTAATAAGAAAAGATTATTGTAAAAAATAATACATTTAATACGAAAATGTATTGTACTCCTCTTATTTGACAAAACACAACAGACAAACATAAACTTACCAAGTAAGCACTTCAGTAAAATGAGAACGATCATTCTTAGAACCAGATTATAACAAGGCTGAACACAGATTAACTTGTACGATGCTCCTAGAACGTCAGTATCGGATACCGTTACAGCAATAACGTGTCTTTGTCATGTCATTGTATCAATTTATACTGGCATCAAATAGTTAATCTTTTCCCCGCATACACTATTTTTAATAAAACTGCAGGTAGACGAATTTACAAACTTCTTTGCAAAAAATGAATATCTATAAAGTAAAGTATAACTTCTTACAAGAGCTGCAATATTGTAGCAAAAGAACAAATAGCTATTTATTAGAAAATGCCTGCGTTTGCTACAGCGTTTTCAAAAGTTTCCTTCTGCAGAATCGCCAATATACGGTTGTAAGTAGGAAGGGGTTCCTTTCACAGCAACACAATTTCGGATCAAATATCGATGCGTTGTAATAAATCGTCAAGCCTCAGGAAGATCAACTTTAGGAGATATGGCATAATGGGTAATTACGATTTGGTCCCAAAGTAACTAGCATATATCGTTTATTGTATGTAACTACTACTACTACTTCTACTACTACTACTACTACTACTACTACTACTACTACTACTACTACTACTACTACTACTACTACTACTACTACTACTACTACTACTACTACTACTACTACTACTACTACTACTACTACTACTACTACTACTACTACTACTACTACTACTACTACTACTACTACTACTACTACTACTACTACTACTACTACTACTACTACTACTATTCTACTATTACTACTACTACTTCTACTACTACTACTACTTCTACTACTACTACTACTACTACTACTACTACTACTACTACTACTACTACTACTACTACTACTACTACTACTACTACTACTACTACTACTACTACTACTACTACTACTTCTACTACTACTACTACAACTACTACTACTACTACTACTACTACTACTACTATTAGTACAACTACTACTACTACTAAATCTACTACTACTACTACTACTACTACTACTACTACTACTACTACTACTACTACTACTACTGCTACTACTATTACTACTACTTCAACTACTACAACTACAACAACTACTACTACTACTACTACTACTACTACTACTACTACTACTACTACTGCTAACACCACCACCACTACTACTACTACTACTACTCACTGCTATATTTCTTCTCAAGTATTTTGTCGTCAAATAATTGATTGGGATTTAATGCCCTTTTCAGTCAAATCACGGCGACCAGGTCATCTACCTATGCGTTTCCTGGCTAACTCACATCAGTACCTCACACAACAGTCTGAGCAACTAGCTACGTTTAAACATAAACTCTAACCACATTGGCGAGACACAAATGAGCCGTCCCGCGAGGAAACCAACATTAGGGCCTCTGCGTAATGTATCGACCCAGATCAGCCTGCGCAGTCTGCGCATCCTGATCCGGGCCGATACATTCCGTCTCGGAGGGATAGAGGTATATAGTTAATGGTTCTTGAAACACAAAATCCACAGGAGCCGGAAAGTGTGTATCCGGGTAAGTCTGCGCGGCATGCTTAGGCTGATCCGGGTCGATACTTTACGCAGAGTCCACAATGTTGGTTTCCTCGCGGGACGGCTCTAATGACGCGTAAGACATTGACTTTTGTCAAACGTCGGAATTAATTATTGACCGAGGTTGGGTTTTAATTCACATCCCATGGATTGATAGCACGCATCGCTACCTACTTAGCTACCGGGGCTTAGCAAGTATTTTGTGAAAGGATGTTTAAAATGACATAACCTGATCCGACTGACTGGAGGCGCAGTAAGATGCGGATCTTCACTGATTGTTTATTCTAAAGGGCAGACTTTTTCATGCCCTGGTACGTATTGTATTAGTCGTGGAATGAAATTGACAATGTGATTATACGACTATAAAGTCGGTTGTAAAACAACAATATGGGGTGCATTAAACGAACGTTAGTTGGCCTTATCAATTTTATGAACCAAATAAAACAGATCATAATATAACAAAAGATGACGATGGAAGTCAATTTGTCTCAGTGCGTTTGTTTGGTTTTAGGACACATGTTAAACTCAATTTGTCTCAGTGCGTTTGTTTGGTTTTAGGGCACAGGTTAAAATAAATTTGTCTCAGTGCGTTTGTTTGGTTTTAGGGCTGGAGCGTGACAGCTAAAATATAAATTGTTTACCACTTTTATTTTGTTCGCACTTACGATACTTGTGTCTGTGTTTTTCATGACTATTTCCGTTATATCACGGCGATCTTTCCTTCATTAACTAGGTCTATCGGTGTGCTAATCATGGCAGTGGTGCATAAGTTGTCATTTTATATCTGTGCACTATTTATAGACGAACTATGCACGTAGAGATAAGACTTCGAATCCGCTTGGCGACATTAAGTCCGTTCTGATATGACCCGCAACTAGTTTATAAATGGTAACAAATGCTTGCCTGGTTCATTGCCAAAAAATGATACAATCAGGACACTGGCGTATCATAAGTCAAACATGGCTTTCCATTTTAAGAGTGATGGCACTACATAACCAATATAACTGAATACCTTATCTTAACCTATCAGTTTACATTCAGAGCAAAATAACCATTTCCCTCGTACAGAATAATTTTGACCCAATTAGGTAAACTTGTTTAAGAAGGTGCCATGGATCGTTTTAAAACTTGCTTTCAGTCGAGTGGTCCGATTTCTATATCAGAGAAGAGTTAAATTATGTTCTTTTAAACGCAATATGACATAGACTTGGGTCGTGATTATATCAATCTCTACCGCTTAACCATGATCAAACGTGACAATATTTACTTCATGTCTCTAATGATCCGGGTTACTCGAAAACAAACCCATAGAGGCATTGTGAAATCAATAACATTTCTGTATAACCACCATGTTGGGCTCTTTTATGTGGTTTTTGTGGGTTTTGTTTTTGAAAAGTGGCTATTAAGATGTTTGTACTAATGGATAGCGAACTGAGAAGATCTCGCTTCGACTGTGTAGAGGTGCTGATTAATCTGAATATTCACCGGTCACAAAGTCCGGCAAGACGGATTTCCTGTGACGTGTCGCATCTAGGCGATGCTAATCTAGGTCCATAGCGACCTTGTCATGACCCTTACACGTACATGATCGGATTGTCGCTAACTCTTTCTCGCATACAGACGCTTTAGGCGCATCTGCAGCAGACGACTTTTGGAAACATTGTGGCAAGAGGTGAAATTGCTCATAATAAGCAATTTATCATTGTGTAACACTGTTTTCAACTCTATTCAATAATTAAACCTTCATTCAAAGTCAATTTCCATGTTTTTCCCAGATGATTTCAATGTCGTCTGCTGCAGATTTGTTGTATGTGGAAAGGGTTTAATGCTTTTGTTGTTTCTGTATTATTTCCATTTCGAAATCATTGTGAAAACATCATTACGAGCAATTTCTCCTGTTGCCACGTTTTCAACATTATCAAATCAGTATATTTTCATTTCATGGAGGTGTTTCATTTATAGAGGTTACCATATTTTAACCTACATGATTTCACAGTCGTGTGTTGCAGATATATTTTACGTGGGAAAGCGTTAACCCTTTCCCTCATACGACATTTCTGCAGCAGACGACTTTAAACCCTTTCCCTCATACGACAATTATGCAGCAGACGACTTTGAACATACTTTGGTCAACAAATAGAAAATCTTCATAATTGAATGTATAACCTATGACTAAAAGTGGTAAACATTGTGGCAAAAGGAGACAATGCTCGTTTTGAGCAATTTCTTCTTTTGTCACTATGTTTTCAAAAAGCCGTCTGCTGCAGACGCGTCAGAAAGCGTCTATATGAGGGAAAAGGTTAAGTGATTCAAGACATATGTTCTCAAATCTTTAACTGTATTTTTGCGTTATCTTAGAATGTTTTGAATTTGGACGAGTCTAAATAAGACATAACATACCAAATCAGGAATTCGGGATGAACTGATTGAGAGATAAGGAAATGTGGGTTTGTCATACCTTCCGTAGCCGTCATAGAGGTAAGACAGATTTACTTCTGCTTGTATACTTAATATATAGTAAATACAGAGAAATATATAAAACTTTAGAATATTAATTTTTGGGCTTTTATTTATCTTGCTTTCTTTGATAATTTTATATTTGAGACATATTTCAATGATATAAAACCACCAACAAGCTAAAAATGAGATAAGTATAAAACTTAAAACGATTAGGTTGTTTGGCTTTTATTTATCTTGTTTTATTTGATAATTCTATATTTGAGACATATTTCAATGATATAAAACCACCAACAAGCTAAAAATGTGGGAAAACGAGGCATTGCTCTAAACGATAAGATTCGTTACCAACAGTGTTTTTAGCTCTGTATAAGAAGTAAGCAACCGTATCATCGACGACTTAAAAACACTTCTTTACAGTCTGTGGATACAAATTAGCCTGTACAGTGTCGGCTACATTTAAGTCTATGCTGGTTCCGTCTCAATTGAATATACTTAAGGCATACACACAAGTAAGGGCGAAAATACTATGATAAGATCAAAAGATCAAAAGTCTTTACAGTTAACAGGTTTGGACAAGGTATGCAGATCAAGATATGCTGCAGTCTACGCTGGTTGTTTCTAATCTGCTCACACTAGTGTTTAGTTTTAAGTTAGCCCGAAACAATCTTTAAGCTTATATTACTCACGATGTCTGCTTCCTGGAGACATAACCAGCACTCGCACCGTTTGTGTGCACAAATCACAAAGGCAGAACCTGCTGATCACAGAATTCGAACACAGGATCTTTGATACGAGGTGTCGACGCTCTTTCCATCACTGCACCAGTCTTTGTATATTAAATGTACGGGTCGGAAAATAGGGCTCCCGCCTTTTGCGACCGGTGTTGATCTATCTATTCGCTTCACAGTTTGCCAACCCGGTAATTAATCATTTAGCAATGTCATAGCAGTGAATCAATTCACTTCTCAGATTTCTGGAATACGTGCGCTTTTCTTTGAATATATGGTATTTCATGTTCGTTACAGATCAACATGAAGATTCTTATTGCCGCCATTTTAGTTGTTGCCGTTAATGTTTGCCATGGGTAAGAAACATGTTTATACTTGTAGCTAGAACCGTTTTGCATGAAACCCAATCTATCTATCCATTTGCTCATCGATCGACTAATTGCAGAATTACATCACATGAATTATAGCATAGGATACAACCATTGACATTGTTTATGTTAAAATTCTATCCCGTGTAACATATGGGGTACGGACAAAAAAAAACACGGGACATAAACCCTATAGGATATTTACCTACCGGAAAAAATCCCCTTTCCCCTTAGTGAAAAGTTGTCAATACATGTACCTCCTTGGTGTTTGATGTTAATATATAGATGTATCATATCAATTGTATTTGAAGTGTTTTTTTACAATTACACCTTACTGATCCTAGACCAATTAGAGAAAATGATATAAACATTATAGGAAAAGGAAATGAGACTCTAACAAACAATAAATGTGAGAAGTGCTCAAATTCCTCTTCCTATTATGATACAGTTGACATATCACACCCAGGCTACTATACTGTGCCATTTTTTGATAATGGAAACAAAGGAATATTTAACATAATAAATTTGTTCGGATTTGCTGATAGAGAAAAAAAAAGAGATGTTTCTTAATATCCAAATTAAGATCGCAAGAATCAATTCATCAAACAAGACAACTTTATAAAATATTGTTCTATAATAACAATGGGGGTTTTGTCCAGTGGCTAAAAATCCTAGGGGGCTATTATCCCATGGGTGTATTGTCCTATGGGTTTTTGTCCTATGTGGTTTATGTCCAATGTGTGTTTTGTCCTATGGGGTGTATTGTCCTATGTGTTTTTGTCCTATGTGGTTTATGTCCCATGGGTGTTTTGTCCTATGGATTTTTGTGCTATGGGGTTTATGTCCCATGGGTGTATTGTCCTATGGGTTTTTGTGCTATGGGGTTTATGTCCCATGGGTGTATTGTCCTATGTGTTTTTGTGCTATGGGGTTTATGTCCCATGGGTGTTTTGTCCTATGGATTTTGTGTGCTATGGGGTTTATGTCCCATGGGTGTATTGTCCTATGGGTTTTTGTGCTATGGGGTTTATGTCCATGGGTGTGTTGTCCTACACTCTAACATATACGCGCGTGATACAAACGAGTACGTCTTAGCCGGTAAATTCAAAAGTGACAATAATTATCGAATCGAACTTTTAATGGTATACATACTATATTTAATAACCGATGTGATTTCTCGTTATTGCGGGGGTGCTCAGCACCAGTGCATATATTGGTTGTGAAAAAACTGTCTCTGGTGCAATTGGCTTGAGCATGCGCCGTGTTAATCGTCTTGATCGCGCATGCGCCGTATTTTACCGTCAGCTCTCAGATATTTCCGTAAGAGTTCGTCACTAGACTGATTCTCGTTCGAGTTTGTATGCGAGTAGTTTTTTTATAATTAAAATGGTAAATTAAAACCATAGTTTAACGTGTACCGGCGTTAAGCCATCGCGGGTCACCCATCCAGGAACTAACCACGATGAACGTTGCTTAACTTAACGAAAAGGTCAACCACTCTACCAACGTCGCTATAAAAGTCGGCTTCCAAAGCAACCGGCTTTCAAAGCAAAGCTGTTAAAGGGATTTGTATACCCGTTTCCCATTACATTTCTCCCTCTTTTCTCTTGGCTTCGACCCAAAGTCACACAACCTGAACACAAGCACTATACCAGAGCGGAATATATGTTACATCACTGGGAACCACCGGGGGTTTTAATAACAGGAAAATGGGAATATTTTCATAAATGCGAAGTTATTGGCTAAATGTTGCGATTTTAAGAATATACTAAGGGGGAAAAAAAAGACGCGCATGCGCAGACAAATGTTTACAATAATTTTGGGAGATCGAGGTCAACACGTTGGGAAAATATATTTTTGTTTTCGTTTTACGTGTTTAACTAAAGAAAACTATTGTTATCATATATTTAAATGCGGGTTTCGTGTTTTCGAATCAAACAGTATTTCTTTAGCCATAAAATGCTGATTTCCCGCGCTAACATTGAACTGCTGCATCTTGCAGCAACTCTTGTTGGCATTATATTTGGATAGAAATAGCTGTTATTATGACGCTCTAATGACGCGACTATGTATCGCAAACTAGAGTTAATTGGGGACGTAATATGTGACAGCATTCATAAAATATCATTCGGATAACTGATCATTTCAAATGGGAATAATTTCTTCTGATTTCACGCCATTTTGAAATGAGTTTTGATAGTTTAATTACGGATTACAGGGTAACTCCTAGTTCTGAAGCCATACAATGAAACAGCGTATGGAATGTTTATGGGCGTGGATACGGATATGGATGGTGTTCTCACTTTGGCTGAGTTAGAAAGTAGCTTCGACAAGTATGACTTAAACGGTAAGGCTATATATATATATATAGGAATGGAGAGAGAGAGAGAGAGAGAGAGAGAGAGAGAGAGAGAGAGAGAGAGAGAGAGAGAGAGAGAGATGAGAGAGAGAGAGAGAGAGAGAGAGAAGAGATGAGAGAGAGAGAGAGAGAGAAGAGAGGAGAAGAGAGAGAGAGAGAGAGAGAGAGAGAGAGAGAGAGAGAGAGAGAGAGAGAGAGAGAGAGAGAGAGAGAGAGAGAGAGAGAGAGAGAGATAGAGAGAGAGAGATAGAGAGAGAGAGAGAAAAGAGAAAGAGAGAGAGATAGTAGAGAGGGAGGTGGAGAGATGGAGAGAGAGAGAGAGAGAGAGAGGAGAGAGAGAGAGAGAGAGAGAGAGAGAGAGAGAGGAAGAGGGAGACAGAGACAGAGACAGAGACAGACATACATACAGAGACAGACAGACAGCCAGAGACAGAGAGAAAGAGGAGAGACAACAGAGAGACAGAGAGACATAGACAGAGACAGAAAGAGACAGATAGACAGTGAGAGAGAGAGAGGAGAGATGAGGAGAGAGAGAGAGGAGAGAGAGAAGAGAGAGAGAGGAGAGAGAGAGAGGAGACAGAGACAGAGACAGAGACAGACATACATACAGAGACAGACAGACAGCCAGAGACAGAGAGAAAGAGAGAGACACAGAGAGACAGAGAGACATAGACAGAGACAGAAAGAGACAGATAGACAGATATATATATATATATATAGAGACGAGAGAGAGAGAGAGAGAGAGAGAGACAGAGAGAGAGAGAGAGAGAGAGAGAGAGAGATGAGAGAGGAGAGAGGAGAGAGCGAGAGAGAGAGGAGAGAGAGAGAGAGAGAGAGAGAGAGAGAGAGAGAGAGAGAGAGAGAGAGAGAACGGTGGAGAGAGGCAAACACACACACACAGACACACACAGAGAGACAGAAACAGAGAGAGACAGAGAGACAGATAGCGAGAGAGAGAGAGAAGAGAGGAGAGAGATATATATATATATAGAGAGAAAGAGCGAGATGAGAGAGAGAGAGAGAGAGAGAGAGAGAGAGAGAGAGAGAGAGAGAGAGAGAGAGAGAGAGAGAGAGAGAGACAGACAGACAGACAGACAAGACAGACAGACAGACAGACAGACAGACAGACAGACAGACAGACAGACAGAGACAGACAGAGACAGAGGACAGAGAGAGAGACAGAGAGAGAGAGAGAGAGCAGAGAGAGAGACAGACAGACAGACAGACAGACAGACAGACTGACAGACAGACAGACAGACAGACAGGACAGACAGACAGACAGACAGACAGACAGACAGACAGACAGACAGACAGACAGAGCAAGAGAGAGAAAGAGAGATAGAGAGACAGGCAGACACAGAGCACATCAAGGTCTTGCATTGGAATAACAATGCTTTCTTTTGATAATGGCGGATATTATATTTGTCAATCACTATTACTTCTCCTTACTACTTTTACTACTTTTAAAGTCTGTAGTCCAAAGAAAGAACAGCAGTCGCATTTTTAAATTCAAGCGTTTTCTTGAATATACTTGTACATGTGAACAGGTGACGGGACCGAGACCCCGCCATGAGTACACGGAGTTCCTCTGCGCCTCGTCACCGCAGCTGTACCAGCTAGCCCACTATTTGTACGACGAATACGATTCAAATGGCGATCACCATCTCGTAAAGAGGACCTACGACGTTTTGTTTGGAAACATGGATACGGACGGTGAGTAAACAGAAGGTCTGGACAATGCCGTGTACAGTCTAGAATGATAGGGACGTTTAGTAAACTGTTGGTCTGATGATAACGTGTGCAGTCTAGTATGATAAGACGTTGAGTAACTGTAGGCCTGATGATGCGTGAACAGTCTAGAATGATAAGGACGGTGAGTAAACTGTATGTCTGATGATAGCGTGTACAGTCTAGTATGATAAGAACGGTGAGTAAACTGTTGGTCTGATGATAACGTGTGCAGTCTAGTATGATAAGGGACGGTGAGTAAACTGTAGGCCTGATGATGGCGTGAACAGTCTAGACTGATAAGGACGGTGAGTAAACTGTAGGCCTGATGATGGCGTGAACAGTCTATTATGATAAGGACGGTGAGTACAATGAAGCTGATTATTGCGTGTACAGTCTAGTATGATAAGAACGGTGAGTAAACAGAAGGTCTGACAATGCCGTATACAGTCTAGAATGATACGGACGGTGAGTAAACTGTAGGCCTGATGATGGCGTGAACAGTTTATATGATAAGGACGGTGAGTACACTGAAGGCCTGATTATTGCGTGTACAGTCTAGTATGATAAGAACGGTGAGTAAACTGTAGGTCTGATGATAACGTGTGCAGTCTAGTATTGATAAGGACGGTGAGTAAACTGTAGGTCTGATGATGGCGTGAACAGTCTAGTATGATAAGAACGGTGAGTAAACTGTAGTTCTGATGATGGCGTGAACAGTCTAGTACGATAAGGACGGTGAGTAAACTGTTGGTCTGATGATAGCGTGTACAGTCTAGTATGATAAGAACGGTGAGTAAACTGTAGGTCTGATTATTGCGTGTGCAGTCTAGTATGAAGAACGGTGAGTAAACTGTAGGTCTGATGATAACGTGTACAGTCTAGTATCGATAAGGACTGGTGAGTAAACTGTAGGTCTGATTATTGCGTGTGCAGTCTAGTAAGATAAGAACGGTGAGTAAACTGTTGGTCTGATGATAACGTGTGCAGTCTAGTATGATAAGAACGGTGAGTAAACTGTTAGGTCTGGTGATAGCGTGTACAGTCTAGTATGATGAGGACGGGAGAGTACAATGAAGGCCTGATTATTGCGTGTACAGTCTAGTATGATAAAGAACGGTGAGTAAACTGTAGGTTGATGATAACGTGTGCAGTCTAGTATGATAAGGACGGTGAGTAAACTGTAGGTCTGATGATAACGTGTGCAGTCTAGTATGATAAGGACGGTGAGTAAACCATAGGTCTGATGATGGCGTGAACAGTCTATTATGATAAGGACGGTGAGTAAACAGAAGGTCTGACAATACCGTGTACAGTCTAGAATGATTAGGACGGTGAGTAAACTGTTGGTCTGATGATAGCGTGTACATTCTAGTATGATATATATGGTGAGTAAAACTGTAGGTCTAATGATAACGTGTGCAGTCTAGAATGATAAGGACGGTGAGTAAACTGTAGGTCTGATGATAACGTGTGCAGTCTAGTATGATATGGATGGTGAGTAAACTGTAGGTCTGATGATAGCGTGTACAGTCTAGTACGATAAGGACGGTGAGTAAACTGTTGGTCTGATGATAGCGTGTACAGTCTAGTACGATAAGGACGGTGAGTAAACTGGTTGTGTCTGATGATAGCGTGTACAGTCTAGTATGATCAGGACGGTGAGTAAACTGTAGGTCTGATGATAGCGTGTACAGTCTAGTATGATAAGGAAGGTAAGTAAACTGTTGGTCTGACGATAACGTGTCTAGTTAAGAACAAGACGGATGTTTGATGCAAAGCCATCAAGAAAAGCCGCAATATTTCGTTTCACATGAAGAAATAAGAAAAAAGATCATTGAAATCACAAACATTAGAACATTTAATCTGTAGTCAGTAATGCTGATATCGATTATTGAAGATATAAGTTTTATGTAGGATATTTAACCTGGCAGGGTCTTAGTTTTAAGTGAATGAGATAATTTAGAGTTAGCTGATCATAAAAAGTGACATATAATACTAAAGATAAATGGACAAGAGGTTATGATAAATTTAAAATTAGTACCAAAAACAATCAACTATTTGTATTGAACACACGCCCTGTTATGATAATGTTTTATCAAATAATGCTGACACACAGAACATCTGTTTTTCGTTTGTATCGGTAAGTCATGATAATGGATAAGGGTTTCCCACATAAAACAAATCTGCAGTAGACGACTTTGAAATTATCAAGTAAAAAAAAATCTCTATAAATGATCGTATGATAATTGAAAAGTGTTGAATTATTGTGGCAAATGCAGATATTGCTCATTATGAGCATTTTCTCCTTTTGCCACAATGATTTCAAGTGATGTTTACTCTGACAGACTTTAAAATCATCAAGTACAAAACATAGAAAATCTCTATAAATGATAGTAAGATAATTGAAAAGAGTTGAAATTATTGTGGCAAATTGAGCAATTGAAAATCAAAGCTGTCGGATTACAAACGCACAATCTCGAGTTGACGAAACTGATGTGAACTGGCGTGTCGTGATAAGCATTCAGAAAATCAAGTAAACGTTTTTCTATGTACACGTATTCCGAAAGACTGACAATAGCTGCAGCGACTTTTGAAAAAATTGTGACACAAAGAGAAATTGATCACGAGGAATTTATCCTTTTACTACAATGGTGTCTACTTTATGTCCATAAATTATACCTTCATTTAGCAAGATGTTCCAATTTTTACTTAATGTGCTACGTATAAGGGAAAGGCTTAACATAGGAACTAGTTTCATTTGTTTTGAAAACGTTAAACCAGTGCTTGATTTATTTCTCAAACTGTAAATTTACCAGTTGACATAAGAGTTGAAATGCTGTCTACATTTACAGTGATAAGTTAAATACAGTTCAGTTAATCCGATCACACTTTGTTTGTAAGAACCAGAAGATTTCATTTCATTTAAGTATTCTGGATGTTCACATCGCATCCGTGACATGTTGTTGGCTAGGCAAAATACACCGATATCGTGTTTACCGCGATATTCATGAAATCTGGAACTGCAACAGCGAAAAAGAACGAAATTGATCTTGAAACAGATATTTCTGTGGTTTAAATCTTTTCATGTCTGCATTTTGCGATGACAATTGTACTCAAAGTTAACTTTGAATCCAGTATGTACTGAACATGAAAGTCAGATTATTAAAAGCAAAGCAAATGAAAAATGTATGTGAAATTGCGATAAAAATGAAAATCTATAAATAAACTATAGATGAATGGTACTGTCTTTTATATTAGCTCTTAACTTGATTCGGGAACCAGAGTCGCTGCGTGGCAGCTTACGACATTTACACACTAGACCAAATTGAGATCGGTTTAAAACGCGTTCGTGAATACGGATTAAATCTAAAACGTGGACTAAATATTAAGATTTAGATTTAGACAAATATCTAAATTGAAAAGTTTAGTGAATACGGGACGAGGCTTCTTCGTCTAATTACTGCGTAATATATCATAGCATGTAATTTTAAGGAACCAGACTACATTTACAAATTCAATAGAAGGGTTCTCTATTTTACTGTCTAGAGTAGATACAGTATGAATTTCGCTTAAATAAAAATGTACATACATTCAATTAATATACTGGCCTTTGTCTTTTGTTTTTAATTTGTAAAACTCACACATGTATAAAGAGTGTTAAAGGGATGTTTTAAAAATCATTACCTTAAATTAATGTACTTAGAAAGGACAAAGAGAAATCATGATATGTGGTCACGCTGGCAGGTCTAAATATTCTCCTTGACCGAAAATTAAAAGCATCCCTACAGGAAGCCGTGTGTGCGTCTGCTGCAGACGGCTTTTAAAATCAGTATGGCAAAATGAGATGTTGCTCATGATGAGTATTTTCTCCGTTGACCACAATATTTTCAACTTTTTTCAATGATTTAAATTTAATTTAGAGACATTCAACATGTATTTTGTTAGGTGACTTAAAAGTTGTCCGCTGCAGAGTTGTCGTTCGTTGAGAAAGATGAATTGGATATGTGATACCATTAGGGTAACAATTATATATGAGCCGTCCCGCGAGAAAACCAACATTATGGCATCTACGTAAATAATCGACTCAGATCAGCCTGCGCAGTCCGCACAGACTGATCCGGGCCGATACATTCCCTCTCAGGGGGATAGAGGTATAGAGTAACGGTTCCTGAAACAGAAAATTCACAGGAGGCGAAAAGTTTCTGTCCGGGTTAACCTGCGCGGCATGCTTAGGCTGATCCGGATCGATACTTTACGGCGAGTCCAAAATGTTGGTTTTCTCGAGGGACGGCTCAAATATGGATTAACGCTCCTTATACAGAGTTTTGAATTGCTCTTTACGTTTTACAGGAGACGGTCTGGTATCTGATATGGAATTTATAGACTATTGGGTTGCCGTAAGTATCAAACCAAGTATACTTTTATCACTTTACCTCATTGCCTATTATTATAGTATTTTACGTTGAAAACCAGTCTGGTACAAATGAAATGGTGGACAGTTGAAAAGTGGAATGGTAATAAGGATACACGAAGGGGTTGGACAAATATTGATAGAATATCCATATCCAACAAAGCATTTAAGCCTTTCCCTCATATATACGCTTTCTGACGCCTCTGCAGCAGACGGCTTTTTGAACAAAATAGTGACAAAAGACGAAATTGCTCAAAACGATCAATTTCTCATTTTGCCACAATGTTTTTCTACTTTTAGTCATAGGTTATCCATTCAATTATAGAGATTTTCTATTTTTTGACAAAATATATTCAAAGTCGTCTGCTGTAGAATTGTCGTATGAGGGAAAGGGTTAAATATGTATACTAACAGTATAGTATGGTGGCATACTTCTGCCACCACATAACCACTTAATTGTCACGTTATTTAACTAGTTAGTCACTTAATTATCATGATAAATATCTGATTAACGCGTTAATTTTTATGTTAACAGATACATATGTCAACACAAAAAAGTCTATGTTACTGCCCACTACTGCCAACAGATACCTACATAATGCCATTTTAGACATATTTTAAGTGGTTAATGCGTTATGTAACTAGTTAATCAGATAAGTTTCGTGATATTTATGTGGTTAACTAGTTATTGAGATAAGTATCGCGATACTTAAGTGGTTAACTAGTTACGTAACTAGTTAGTCAGATAAGTTTCGCGATAAGTATGTGGTTAACTAGTTACGTAACTAGTTAATCAGATAAGTATCACGATAATTATGTGGTTAACTAGTTACGTAACTAGTTAGTCAGATAAGTATCGTGATAATTACGTAACTAGTTAACCACATAATTATCACGATATTATGTGGTTAACTAGTTACGTAACTAGTTAATCAGATAAGTATCGTGATAATTATCTGATTAACTAGTTACGTAACTAGTTAACGACATAATTATCATGATACTTATCTCACTAACTAGTTAACTACATAAGTATCACGATACTTATCTGACTAACTAGTTACATAACTAGTTAACCACATAATATCGTGATAATTATGTGGTTAACTAGTTACGTAATTATCACGATACTTATCTGACTAACTAGTTACGTAACTAGTTAACCACATAATTATCACGATACTTATCTGATTAACTAGTTACGTAACTAGTTAACCACATAGTATCGTGATAATTATGTGGTTAACTAGTTACGTAATTATCACGATACTTATCTGACTAACTAGTTACGTAACTAGTTAACCACATAATTATCACGATACTTATATGATTAACTAGTTACGTAACTAGTTAACTACATACTTATCGCGAAACTTATCTGACTAACTAGTTACGTAACTAGTTAACGACATAATTATCATGATACTTATCTCACTAACTAGTTACAAAACACGTTAGTCACTTAATATATATCAAAACTGGCATTATGTAGGTATATGTTGGCAGTAGTGGGCAGTAACATATACTTTTTAGTGTTAACAAAACTATCTGTTACCATAAAAAATAACGCGTTAATCAGATATTTATCATGATAATTAAGTGACTAACTAGTTAAATAACGTAATAATTAAGTGGTTATGTGGTGGCAGAAGTATGCCACCATAGTATAGACCACAACCATTACTGAATAGACTTTATGTACTATCGGAACCAGTCACACGATGGTTCATTTAGGTTACATCAGGAAAATCAACATAAACGAAGTTAGTTATCAATGTCAAGCCCCGATAGCTCAGTCAGGTCAGTAGAGATGCCGAGCTCCGGTAGCCCTGTCCGTTATGAATGCCGAGCTCCGGTAGCTCTGTCCGTTATGAATGCCGAGCCCCGGTAGCTCTGTCCGTTATGAATGCCGAGCCCCGGTAGCTCTGTCCGTTATGAATGCCGAGCTCCGGTAGCTCAGTTAGTTATGAATGCCGAGCTCCGGTAGCTCAGTTAGTTATCAATGCCGAGCCCCGGTAGCTCAGTTAGTTATCAATGCCGAGCCCCGGTAGCTCTGTCCGTTATGAATGCCGAGCTCCGGTAGCTCTGTCCGTTATGAATGCCGAGCCCCGGTAGCTCTGTCCGTTATGAATGCCAAGCTCCGGTAGCTCAGTTAGTTATGAATGCCGAGCTCCGGTAGCTCTGTCCGTTATGAATGCCGAGCCCCGGTAGCTCTGTCCGTTATGAATGCCAAGCTCCGGTAGCTCTGTCCGTTATGAATGCCGAGCCCCGGTAGCTCTGTCCGTTATGAATGCCGAGCCCCGGTAGCTCTGTCCGTTATGAATGCCGAGCCCCGGTAGCTCTGTCCGTTATGAATGCCAAGCTCCGGTAGCTCTGTCCGTTATGAATGCCAAGCTCCGGTAGCTCAGTTAGTTATTAATGCCGAGCCCCGGTAGCTCTGTCCGTTATGAATGCCGAGCCCCGGTAGCTCTGTCCGTTATGAATGCCGAGCCCCGGTAGCTCTGTCCGTTATGAATGCCGAGCCCCGGTAGCTCAGTTAGTTATTAATGCCGAGCCCCGGTAGCTCTGTCCGTTATGAATGCCGAGCTCCGGTAGCTCTGTCCGTTATAAATGCCAAGCTCCGGTAGCTCTGTCCGTTATGAATGCCAAGCTCCGGTAGCTCTGTCCGTTATGGATGCCGAGCCCCGGTAGCTCTGTCCGTTATGAATGCCGAGCCCCGGTAGCTCTGTCCGTTATGAATGCCGAGCCCCGGTAGCTCAGTTAGTTATCAATGCCGAGCCCCGGTAGCTCTGTCCGTTATGAATGCCGAGCTCCGGTAGCTCTGTCCGTTATGAATGCCGAGCTCCGGTAGCTCTGTCCGTTATGAATGCCGAGCCCCGGTAGCTGTGTCCGTTATGAATGCCGAGCCCCGATAGCTCTGTCCGTTATGAATGCCGAGTCCCGGTAGCTCAGTTAGTTATTAATGCCGAGCCCCGGTAGCTCTGTCCGTTATGAATGCCGAGCTCCGGTAGCTCTGTCCGTTATGAATGCCAAGCTCCGGTAGCTCTGTCCGTTATGAATGCCAAGCTCCGGTAGCTCTGTCCGTTATGGATGCCGAGCCCCGGTAGCTCTGTCCGTTATGAATGCCGAGCCCCGGTAGCTCTGTCCGTTATGAATGCCGAGCCCCGGTAGCTCAGTTAGTTATCAATGCCGAGCCCCGGTAGCTCTGTCCGTTATGAATGCCGAGCCCAGGTAGCTCTGTCCGTTATGAATGCCGAGCCCCGGTAGCTCAGTTAGTTATCAATGCCGAGCCCCGGTAGCTCTGTCCGTTATGAATGCCAAGCTCCGGTAGCTCTGTCCGTTATGAATGCCGAGCCCCGGTAGCTCTGTCCGTTATGAATGCCGAGCCCCGGTAGCTCTGTCCGTTATGAATGCCGAGCCCCGGTAGCTCTGTCCGTTATGAATGCCGAGCCCCGGTAGCTCTGTCCGTTATGAATGCCAAGCTCCGGTAGCTCAGTTAGTTATGAATGCCGAGCCCCGGTAGCTCTGTCCGTTATGAATGCCGAGCTCCGGTAGCTCAGATAGTTATCAATGCCGAGCCCCGGTAGCTCTGTCCGTTATGTATGCCAAGCTCCGGTAGCTCAGTTAGTTATCAATGCCGAGCCCCGGTAGCTCTGTCCGTTATGAATGCCGAGCCCCGGTAGCTCTGTCCGTTATGAATGCCGAGCTCCGGTAGCTCTGTCCGTTATGAATGCCGAGCCCCGGTAGCTCTGTCCGTTATGAATGCCGAGCCTCGGTAGATCTGTCCGTTATGAATGCCGAGCCCCGGTAGCTCTGTCCGTTATGAATGCCGAGCCCCGATAGCTCTGTCCGTTATGAATGCCGAGCCCCGGTAGCTCTGTTCGTTATGAATGCCGAGCCCCGGTAGCTCAGTTAGTTATCAATGCCGAGTCCCGGTAGCTCAGTTAGTTATCGATGCCGAGTCCCGGTAGCTAAATTTGTAATCAATGCCAAGCTCCGGTAGCTCTGTCCGTTATGAATGCCAAGCTCCGGTAGCTCTGTCCGTTATGGATGCCGAGCTCCGGTAGCTCTGTCCGTTATGAATGCCGAGCCCCGGTAGCTCTGTCCGTTATGAATGCCGAGCCCCAGTAGCTCTGTCCGTTATGAATGCCGAGCCCCGGTAGCTCAGTTAGTTATTAATGCCGAGCCCCGATAGCTCTGTCCGTTATGAATGCCGAGCCCCGGTAGCTCAGTTAGTTATTAATGCCGAGCCCCGGTAGCTCTGTCCGTTATGAATGCCAAGCTCCGGTAGCTCTGTCCGTTATGAATGCCAAGCTCCGGTAGCTCTGTCCGTTATGAATGCCGAGCCCCGGTAGCTCTGTCCGTTATGAATGCCGAGCTCCGGTAGCTCTGTCCGTTATGAATGCCAAGCTCCGGTAGCTCTGTCCGTTATGGATGCCGAGCTCCGGTAGCTCTGTCCGTTATGAATGCCAAGCTCCGGTAGCTCTGTCCGTTATGGATGCCGAGCTCCGGTAGCTCTGTCCGTTATGAATGCCAAGCTCCGGTAGCTCTGTCCGTTATGAATGCCGAGCTCCGGTAGCTCTGTCCGTTATGAATGCCGAGCCCCGGTAGCTCTGTCCGTTATGAATGCCGAGCCCCGGTAGCTCTGTCCGTTATGAATGCCGAGCCCCGGTAGCTCAGTTAGTTATTAATGCCGAGCCCCGATAGCTCTGTCCGTTATGAATGCCGAGCCCCGGTAGCTCAGTTAGTTATTAATGCCGAGCCCCGGTAGCTCTGTCCGTTATGAATGCCAAGCTCCGGTAGCTCTGTCCGTTATGAATGCCAAGCTCCGGTAGCTCTGTCCGTTATGAATGCCGAGCCCCGGTAGCTCTGTCCGTTATGAATGCCGAGCCCCGGTAGCTCAGTTAGTTATGAATGCCAAGCTCCGGTAGCTCTGTCCGTTATGAATGCCAAGCTCCGGTAGCTCTGTCCGTTATGGATGCCGAGCCCCGGTAGCTCTGTCCGTTATGAATGCCGAGCCCCGGTAGCTCTGTCCGTTATGAATGCCGAGCCCCGGTAGCTCAGTTAGTTATCAATGCCGAGCCCCGGTAGCTCTGTCCGTTATGAATGCCGAGCCCCGGTAGCTCTGTCCGTTATGAATGCCGAGCCCCGGTAGCTCAGTTAGTTATCAATGCCGAGCCCCGGTAGCTCTGTCCGTTATGAATGCCAAGCTCCGGTAGCTCTGTCCGTTATGAATGCCGAGCCCCGGTAGCTCTGTCCGTTATGAATGCCGAGCCCCGGTAGCTCTGTCCGTTATGAGTGCCGAGCCCCGGTAGCTCTGTCCGTTATGAATGCCGAGCCCCGGTAGCTCTGTCCGTTATGAATGCCAAGCTCCGGTAGCTCAGTTAGTTATGAATGCCGAGCCCCGGTAGCTCTGTCCGTTATGAATGCCGAGCTCCGGTAGCTGAGATAGTTATCAATGCCGAGCCCCGGTAGCTCTGTCCATTATGAATGCCAAGCTCCGGTAGCTCAGTTAGTTATCAATGCCGAGCCCCGGTAGCTCTGTCCGTTATGAATGCCGAGCCCCGGTAGCTCTGTCCGTTATGAATGCCGAGCCCCGGTAGCTCTGTCCGTTATGAATGCCGAGCCCCGGTAGATCTGTCCGTTATGAATACCGAGCCCCAGTAGCTCTGTCCGTTATGAATGCCGAGCCCCGGTAGCTCTGTCCGTTATGAATGCCGAGCCCCGGTAGCTTTGTCCGTTATGAATGCCGAGCCCCGGTAGCTCTGTCCGTTATGAATGCCGAGCCCCGGTAGCTCTGTCCGTTATGAATGCCGAGCTCCGGTAGCTCTGTCCGTTATGAATGCCGAGCCCCGGTAGCTCTGTCCGTTATGAATGCCGAGCCCCGGTAGATCTGTCCGTTATGAATGCCGAGCCCCGGTTGCTCTGTCCGTTATGAATGCCGAGCCCCGATAGCTCTGTCCGTTATGAATGCCGAGCCCCGGTAGCTCTGTTCGTTATGAATGCCGAGCCCCGGTAGCTCAGTTAGTTATCAATGCCGAGTCCCGGTAGCTCAGTTAGTTATCGATGCCGAGTCCCGGTAGCTCAATTTGTAATCAATGCCAAGCTCCGGTAGCTCAATTTGTAATCAATGCCACGCTCCGGTAGCTCTGTCCGTTATGAATGCCGAGCCCCGGTAGCTCAGTTAGTTATCAATGCCGAGCCCCTGTAGCTCAGTCAGTTATCAATGCCGTGCCCCGGGAGCTCAGTTAGTTATCAATGCCGAGCCCCGGTAGCTCAGTTAGTTATCAATGCCGAGCCCCGGTAGCTCCGTAACTTATCAATGCCGAGCCCCGGTAACTCAGTTAGTTATCAATGCCGAGCCCCGGTAGCTCAGTTAGTTATCAATGCCGAGCCCCGGTAGCTCCGTAACTTATCAATGCCGAGCCCCGGTAACTCAGTTAGTTATCAATGCCGAGTCCCGGTAGCTCAGTTAGATATCAATGCCGAGCCCCGGTAGCACAGTCTGCTAGCAATGCCGATCCCCGGTAACTCAGTCAGTTATCAATGCCGAGCCCCGGTAACTCAGTTAGTTATCAATGCCGAGCCCCGGTAGCTCAGTAACTTATCAATGCCGAGTCCCGGTAGCTCAGTAAGTTATCAATGCCGAGCCCCGGTAACTCAGTCAATTATCAATGCCGAGTCCCGGTAACTCAGTTAGTTATCAATGCCGAGCCCCGGTAGCTCAGTTAGTTATCAATGCCGAGCCCCGGTAGCACAGTCAGCTAGCAATGCCGAGCCCCGGTAGCTCAGTAACTTATCAATGCCGTGTCCCGGTGGCTCAAAGAGTTATCAATGCCAAGTCCCGGTAACTCAGTCAGTTAATAATGCCGAGCCCCGGTAGCTCAGTAAGTTATCAATGCCGAGTCCCGGTAGCTCAGTAAGTTATCAATGCCGAGCCCCGGTCACTCAGTCAATTATCAATGCCGAGTCCCGGTAACTCAGTTAGTTATCAATGCCGAGCCCCGGTAGCTCAAGTTAGTTATCAATGCCGAGCCCCGGTAGCCCAGTCAGCTAGCAATGCCGAGCCCCGGTAACTCAGTCAGTTATCAATGCCGAGCCCCGGTAGCTCAGTTAGTTATCAATGCCGAGCCCCGGTAGCACAGCCAGCTAGCAATGCCGAGCCCCGGTAACTCAGTCAGTAATCAATGCCGATTCCCGGTAGCTCAGTAAGTTATCAATGCCGAGCCCCGGTAACTCAGTTAGTTATCAATGCCGAGCCCCGGTAGCTCAGTTAGTTATCAATGCCGAGCCCCGGTAGCAGAGTCAGCTAGCAATGCCGAGCCCCGGTAACTCAGTCAGTTATCAATGCCGAGCCCCGGTAGCTCAGTCAGTTATCAATGCCGAGCCCATGTAGCTCAGTTAGTTATCAATGCCGAGCCCCTGTAGCTCAGTCAGTTATCAATGCCGAGCCCCGGTAGCTCAGTTAGTTATCAATGCCGAGCCCCTCTAGCTCAGTTAGTTATCAATGCCGAGCCCCTGCAGCTCAGTCAGTTATCAATGCCGAGCCCCGGTAGCTCAGTTAGTTATCAATGCCGAGCCCCGGTAGCTCAGTTAGTTATCAATGCCGAGCCCCGGTAGTTCCGTAACTTATCAATGCCGAGCCCCGGTAACTCAGTTAGTTATCAATGCCGAGTCCCGGTAGCTCAGTTAGTTATCAATGCCGAGCCCCGGTAGCACAGTCTGCTAGCAATGCCGATCCCCGGTAACTCAGTCAGTTATCAATGCCGAGCCCCGGTAACTCAGTTAGTTATCAATGCCGAGCCCTGGTAGCTCAGTAAGTTATCAATGCCGAGTTCCGGTGGCTCAAAGAGTTATCAATGCCAAGTTCCGGTAACTCAGTCAGTTAATAATGCCGAGCCCCGGTAGCTCAGTAAGTTATCAATGCCGAATCCCGGTAGCTCAGTAAGTTATCAATGCCGAGCCCCGGTAACTCAGTCAATTATCAATGCCGAGTCCCTGTAACTCAGTTAATTATCAATGCCGAGCCCCGGTAGCTCAGTTAGTTATCAATGCCGAGCCCCGGTAGCACAGTCAGCTAGCAATGCCGAGCCCCGGTAGCTCAGTAACTTATCAATGCCGAGTCCCGGTAGCTCAGTAAGTTATCAATGCCGAGTCCCGGTAAATCAGTCAGTTATCAATGCCGAGCCCCGGTAGCTCAGTCAATTATCAATGCCGAGTCCCGGTAACTCAGTTAGTTATCAATGCCGAGCCCCGGTAGCTCAGTTAGTTATCAATGCCGAGCCCCGGTAGCACAGTCAGCTAGCAATGCCGAGCCCCGGTAACTCAGTCAGTTATCAATGCCGAGCCCCGGTATTTCAGTTAGTTATTAATGCCGAGTCCCGGTAGCACAGTCAGCTAGCAATGCCGAGCCCCGGTAACTCAGTCAGTAATCAATGCCGAGTCCCGGTAGCTCAGTAAGTTATCAATGCCGAGCCCCGGTAACTCAGTCAGTTATCAATGCCGAGTCCCGGTAACTCAGTTAGTTATCAATGCCGAGCCCCGGTAGCTCAGTTAGTTATCAATGCCGAGCCCCGGTAGCACAGTCAGCTAGCAATGCCGAGCCCCGGTTACTCAGTCAGTTATCAATGCCGAGCCCCGGTAGCTCAGTCAGTTATCAATGCCGAGCCCCGGTAAGACACTCTTCGCCTCTTGTGGATTTTCTGTTTCAGAAATCATTACTCTATACCTCTATACCCCTGAGACGGAATCCGTAGGCCCGGATCAGTCTGCTCGGACTGCGCAGGCTGATCTGGGTCGATACATTACGCAGAGGCCATAATGTTGGTTTTCTCGCGGGACGGCTTATTGCCGCCGTGATATGACTGAACACTTGTTGACAACGGCAAATAATACTTAATGCAATAACCCAGTTTTTACATTGTTAATATGATTCTTGCCAATCTCGAACTCAAAGGACCAGTGAGGCTATCTCAGCGGGCCAGTACTATATAGTAGACCTTATATATTTATCAAGGATGATTTATAAATAAAAATAAGAATAAGGTTAGAATAAAAGTTTTAAAAAAGATATTCATTAAAGAGTTGGTCTATGTCAAAATTAACCTGGTTTGGTACTTCAGTGTCGTCTGTATTATTTCTTTCCCTCATATATACGCTTTCTGACGCCTCTGCAGCAGACGGCTTTTTGAAAACATAGTGACCAACAAAGAAATTGCTCAAAACGAGCAACTTCTCATTTTGCCACAATGTGTTTTCCACTTTTAGTTATAGGTTGTCCATTCAATTATAGAGATTTTCCATGTTTTGACAAAATATGTTCAAAGTCGTCTGCTGCAGAATTGTCTTATGAAGGAAAGGGTTAAGAATATCTTACAAGTCAAATACATGTATTATAAACATTTGAAAAATTCATTTTGATACAGAGCTGAAACATAATAAGTAACATTAATTCGTTCAGCCCCGAATTGTTTAAAGTAGACTATTCCATGTTCAAAATCGAGCGTCTCCATTTCTCGTGTAATGAAAGTTACGGACTATTTTGATGAGTAAAAAGCAAACAATGCTGATTTCAGGTGAGACAGCTCGTTACGAGCTGACTCGCCTGAATCAGTATTGTTTGCAAAGACCTCAATATTGCCTTTGGCGCTGAAAGAGTTACCCGCTCAACAATGTTTTCAATGGGCAGCACAGACATATCACGTCGTCTGTATTAGCGTTCAACAATGTTTTCAATAGTCAGCACAGACATATCACGTCGTCTGTATTAGCGTTCAACAATGTTTTCAATAGTCAGCACAGACATATCACGTCGTCTGTATTAGTGTTCAACAATGTTTTCAATAGTCAGCACAGACATATCACGTCGTCTGTATTAGCGTTCAACAATGTTTTCAATAGTCAGCACAGACATATCACGTCGTCTGTATTAGCGTTCAACAATGTTTTCAATAGTCAGCACAGACATATCACGTCGTCTGTATTAGCGTTCAACAATGTTTTCAATAGTCAGCACAGACATTTCACGTCGTCTGTATTAGCGTTCAACAATGTTTTCAATAGTCAGCACAGACATATCACGTCGTCTGTATTAGCGTTCAACAATGTTTTCAATAGTCAGCACAGACATATCACGTCGTCTGTATTAGCGTTCAACAATGTTTTCAATAGTCAGCACAGACATATCACGTCGTCTGTATTAGCGTTCAACAATGTTTTCAATAGTCAGCACAGACATATCACGTCGTCTGTATTAGCGTTCAACAATGTTTTCAATAGTCAGCACAGACATATCACGTCGTCTGTATTAGCGTTCAACAATGTTTTCAATAGTCAGCACAGACATATCACGTCGTCTGTATTAGCGTTCAACAATGTTTTCAATAGTCAGCACAGACATATCACGTCGTCTGTATTAGCGTTCAACAATGTTTTCAATAGTCAGCACAGACATATCACGTCGTCTGTATTAGTGTTCAACAATGTTTTCAATAGTCAGCACAGACATATCACGTCGTCTGTATTAGCGTTCAACAATGTTTTCAATAGTCAGCACAGACATATCACGTCGTCTGTATTAGCGTTCAACAATGTTTTCAATAGTCAGCACAGACATTTCATGCCGTCTGTATCAGGGAAAGGAATGACTTACTGGACGCTTGTTTATTTTACTCTAGATCTTCCCGAAGTACGAACAGACGGGACCTCACTCGCAGACACATCTCCATGGAAACTCTGCATGCCATTAGTTAGCTCCCTTATTACTATACAAAAATAAAAACGTTCGAGAAATATCTACTTGTTTATAGTACTCATATTCTTACAACCACACTATCGCACATTTATTTATATTAACCCTTTCCGACATAGAGACGCTTTCTGACGTCTCTGCAGCGGACCATTTTTGAAAAGATTGTGGCAAAATGAGCAATTGCTCATGATGAGCAATTTCTCATTTTGCCACAATGTTTTCAATTCTATTCAATTATCACACTTTCATAAAAAGAGAGTGTTCATATATTTTCCAATCCTAAGTGTTTGATCACAATCTACACTATTAGCTTATTACGTACATTAACTTATTACGTACAATAGCTTGTGAAGTATATTAACTTATTACGTACATTAACTTGTTACGTACATTAACTTGTTACGTCCAATAACTTGTTACGTCCAATAACTTGTTATTAATTTGTTACGTACATTAATTTGTTACGTACATTAACTTATTACGTACATTGACTTGTTACGTACATTGACTTGTTACGTACATTGACTTATTACAGTCATTAACATATTACGTACATTAACTTGTTACGTACATTAACATATTACGTACATTACATTGTTACGTACATTAACTTATTACTTACATTAACTTGTTACGTACATTGACTTATTAACTTGTTACGTACATTAAGCTTCTATACAGACTGGTGTTAGCCTACCCTGTTAAAATACCAGCTTGTACATTTTCAAAGAGACCGGTTCATTATTTACGTCTTTTAAAAGACACATATATATTCAAGCCAGTAGGCGACGTGGGATAAGCCTTGGTGATTTTCGCCTTTGCATAGAGTTATGGTTCTTGTACACTGCACTTCCTCTCAACGTGTTTTATCATCGTATGAAGTTTTATTAAATTCCATCTTGTAGTTTTAAAGTAATTATACGCACAAGAAAAAGTAGGAAAGGGTAATAACTCTATACATAGGTAAAAATAGAGTTATGGTTCTTGTACACTGCACTTCCTCTCAATGTGTTGTATCATCGTATGCAGTTTTATTAAATTCCATCTTGTAGTTTTAAAGTTATACTACGCACAAGAAAAAGTAACAAAGGGCAATGACTCTGTAATTAGGTAAAATATATACCCTATCTTTGAGTTTTAAAAAGCGTCTTTTTGCTAGCTGCATAGCAACGGGTGGGTCCTTAGCAACGAAACTCAAACGCGCGCGCACACTGAGCCCCTATGTAACCTGTTCACCAAGTTTCATCGGAATCGGCCCGTCGGTTTTGGCTGTGGAGCGTCGCTTTACAAACAACTGGACAGACAGACAGACAGACAGACAGATATATTTGAGGAACACATGTGTCATTGGTATGAGAAAAACATATTAATTTTAATTTCTATCCTTTTTTGACACTGTTTCAAGCTATGTCTTACAATAAACACCTTGTTGATCAAGAATTTTCGTTTATAATTTCCAATCTACGAATGCCGAAAATTGCCGTATATGTCTAAAAAATAAAGTGAAACAAATTCAGCTGAACAATTACTTCAAACATTGGAATAGTTTGGTTTTTATAACTGTCAATTAAACAATTACTTCAAACAATGGAATGTTTAACACCTGTTCAACTGAACAATTAATTACTGCAAACACAACAACATCGATTATATGTACAGAGATATCCACTATTTCAGTTATATTTTCTGCTGCAGAATTCCTGTATGTGGAAAAGGAAAACAAATGCTGCTTTATAGAAAAGCAATAACTTTTCAAAAGTCAAGGCTGGTGGCATAAACTGATTGGATAAAGGTTAGCAATGATCGTGTTCGAGCTCAAACTAAAGTCAATAGCCAAAAAACACTTTTTTCAATTTTCATTGCGGCTACGTTTACCTTAATAATATTTTATTAACTTTACATGTACATGAATGTTACAGTTCATACGAGGTTAAACGTCTCTCAAAATCAAGTGGCAACAAACAATTAACTATGCAGCTGATAAGATGGTTGTAGTGTCGTCTGCTTTTAACCCTTTCCCACATACGACAATTCTGCAACAGACGACGTTGAAAACATCTTGCCAAGTTTATGTTATATCTTTATAATGGAAAGTGTAATCATTAAAGGGAGTTGAAAACATTGAAGCAAAAGGGGAAATTAGTCATCATGAGCAATTTCTCCTTTTTGCCACAAAGTTTTCAAAAGTCGTCTGCTGCAGAGGCGTCAAAAAGTGTCGATATGTTGGAAAGGGTTAACGCAATTGAGGGACAACATGTAGCCTCGAGAATTTAGTATGATGGGAAAGGTGTAATCGCTCAATTTGAGAAATTTCTAAATTTTCCCACAATGTTTTCAAACTTCTGCTGCTGCAAAGGCTTCAACTGTCGTCTGTATCAGGTAGTGTATTAGAGATAAACACACCGTTCTGCTAGCACTGTAAAGCGGTTTGAGTTGGTTCCATCGAACCTCTGACCAGTTCATTGATATACACGGTATCGCGCACACTACACATGTCCTTGGTGATATCAAACACACATGTGGACACATAGTCGTAGGACCTGAAACATGACGTAAAATACCGGGAATTAATCAAAGAGAAGCATAGAGCATATAGACTTATGACAATTTTACCTAATCTGTTTATAGATTATAGATTATTAGATCATAGTCGTAGGACCTGAAACATGACGTAAAACGGTGAATTACTAAAAGAGAAACATAGAGCATATAGACTTATGACAATTTTACCTATTAAAGTTTAGTAGTGTAATTTGAACACAGATGTAAGAAAGTGTAACGTCTAGAACATTTGAAGTATATTTTGAAACGATAGTTAAAAACATTGAGAGAACATGAGAAATAAAACAAGCAATTTCTCAAAACATTTCTGAAACTTGTCTGCTACAAAGGCGTTTAATGCCGTCTGTACCAGCGAAATTGTTTTATTTTGATAACCGTACATAGTTTATATTCTGCTTCAAATATAGCATTTTGAAATATAAACGCTTAAAAGGAAAACGAAATAAGTACTCCTGACAATTGTATGGACGCTAGTCACAATGGCTTTTTCGGCGATAGCTGTTTAACCTCAGTTTTGACCTAGATGTTAAACAAATGATCTAGAATTGTAGACCAATCAAATGTTGTATTTAATGAATAAGGTCGAAGAAATAAAGAAAATGAAACGTTTTGATTGGTTCATAGTTAAGTTGGCGATCCTGCGAGAGGCACTTATAAAATGAAGTTATAAAATGAAATGTTCTGCATACTAATTTTTAATTGTTTTCCTTAAGAAATAAATTTCAGTGAAACAAATCAGTGAATATTGATCGCCGTTTATCTTTTTTAAAGATATTTCTTGTTTAAAGATATTTCTTGTTTAAAGATATTTCTTATTTTTAATCATCGGAAAGAATGAATGACCGCTATCAGCGATTACTCCAGTGATCATGAACTGTCTTTGTGGTTATAACTAAAACACTTTTGCAAAATGGCATAAAACATAAAAAACAGTCTACCTGCAAATTCCCCGATTGACTTCCACAGTAGTCAGCATAGTGTCCCCAACTACGTGATCAATGTCGGCCTTGAACAACCGGAAACAGTACGTCAAGTGGTGTTGAACTTCCTGTTCCCGTAGACAAGTACTCGTGTACTCAATGTCTGTAGAAAATACAGCGAAGTTTTAAATTCTCACATATAACACATATACAGCAAACGACTACTTTGTAAGCATACAGAATACAAAAATATCAATATTTTCAAATGAAATAATTTAATAAAGGTTAAAAACCATGTGAGAAAAGGAGAAATTGCTCATTATGCGCAATTTCTCCTTTTGTCGCAATGTTTTCAAATGTCGTCTGCAGCAAATGCGTAAGAACGCGTCTTCAAATTGGAAAAAGCTAATATCGGGCATTTTAAATGTTTTGCCTATCAGTTATACTTTACACATCTACTACATCGTCGTGAAGCAAATTCTTACATATCTTATTCAACCTTTTCCTACCTGCAGACACATTGTGACGGTAATACTGCAGACGACTTTTTGAAACAGTTTGAAAAAAATAAAAACTGCTCATAATATATCTATTATTTCTTTTAGTCGCACGATTTTTTCAACTCTATTCAATAATAACATTTTCTTTCATTTATGGAGATTTTCCATATTTTTGCTGAGATGTTTTCAATGTTGTCTGATACAGATTGTTTGAATGAGGAAAGAGGGTAATCACTCCAAACAGTTAATCAGTTACAAACTCTCGAATACTCACCTGGGTTACAAACCAACC
This sequence comes from Serripes groenlandicus, assembly GCA_031761405.1. Classification (NCBI taxonomy): domain Eukaryota; kingdom Metazoa; phylum Mollusca; class Bivalvia; order Cardiida; family Cardiidae; genus Serripes; species Serripes groenlandicus. The sequence goes on along the minus strand of JASEVX010000007.1, from coordinate 73,215,384 downwards.
CGACAGTAGAAACAGTGGTTCTGTAAGGGACAAGTTCTCGAATACTCACCTGGGTTACAAACCAAACCGACAGTAGTAACAGTGGTTCTGTAAGGGGCAAGTTCTCGAATACTCACCTGGGTTACAAACCAACCCGACAGTAGTAACAGTGAATCTGTAAGGGGCAAGCTCTCGAATACTCACTTGGGTTACAAACCAACCCGACAGTAGTAACAGTGAATCTGTAAGGGGCAAGCTCTCGAATACTCACTTGGGTTACAAACCAACCAGACAGTAGTAACAGTGGTTCTGTAAGGGGCAAGCTCTCGAATACTCACCTGGGTTACAAACCAACCCGACAGTAGAAACAGTGGTTCTGTAAGGGGCAAGTTCTCGAATACTCACTTGGGTTACAAACCAACCCGACAGTAGTAACAGTGAATCTGTAAGGGGCAAGCTCTCGAATACTCACTTGGGTTACAAACCAACCAGACAGTAGTAACAGTGGTTCTGTAAGGGGCAAGCTCTCGAATACTCACCTGGGTTACAAACCAACCCGACAGTAGAAACAGTGGTTCTGTAAGGGGCAAGTTCTCGAATACTCACTTGGGTTACAAACCAACCCGACAGTAGTAACAGTGAATCTGTAAGGGGCAAGCTCTCGAATACTCACTTGGGTTACAAACCAACTCGACAGTAGTAACAGTGAATCTGTAAGGGGCAAGCTCTCGAATACTCACTTGGGTTACAAACCAACCCGACAGTAGTAACAGTGGTTCTGTAAGGGGCAAGCTCTCGAATACTCACTTGGTTTACAAACCAACCCGACAGTAGAAACAGTGGTTCTGTAAGGGACAAGTTCCCGAATATTCACCTGGGTTACAAACCAACCCGCCAGTAGAAACAGTGGTTCTGTAAGGGGCAAGTTCTCGAATACTCACCTGAGTTACAAACCAACCCGACAGTAGAAACAGTGGTTCTGTAAGGGGCAAGCTCTCGAATACTCACCTGGGTTACAAACCAACCCGACAGTAGAAACAGTGGTTCTGTAAGGGGCAAGTTCTCGAATACTCACCTGGGTTACAAACCAACCCGACAGTAGTAACAGTGGTTCTGTAAGGGGCAAGCTCTCGAATACTCACCTGGGTTACAAACCAACCCGACGGTAGAAACAGTGGTTCTGCAAGGGGCGAGCTCTTGAATACTCACCTGGGTTTCAAACCAACCCGACAGTAGAAACAATGGTTATTGAAGGAGCGAGCTTTTGAATACTCACCTGGGTTACAAACCAACCCAACAGTAGAAACAATGGTTCTGTAGGGGGCAAGCTCTCGAATACTCACCTGAGTTACAAATCAACCCGACGGTAGAAACAATGGTTGTGTAAGGGGCAAGCTCTAGATTACTCACCTGGGCTACAAACCAACCCGACAGTAGAAATAATGGTTCTGTAAGGGGCAAGCTCTCGAATACTCACCTGGGCTACAAACCAACCCGACAGTAGTAACAATGGTTCTGTAAGGGGCAAGCTGTCGATCGCTGCAATCACCTATCGCATGCTCGAGACAATCTTCGTATCTGAATTAAAATTCGGAACTTAACCGTTTATCTAAGTTCTTAAGTGGTCAATGAAAATTTAATTATCTTTATTTGTTTCATCGTTCACATAACTTTCATGGACGAAGAACAAGCACGCGTGGTACTCCAACGATGTTTCAAGATTAATAGATTGAAAACATACCAACAACACAAATAAAAATCTCTTTAAATTAAAGTACAAGAGAAAGTTGATGCAAGGCATCAATGTCGCCGGAAAAGACTGCATTAATTTATATTTTAGCACACATGCATTCTTGACTTTCATTAGTCTAAACATACACATAATGTTTTCATTAAGGACTAATTCCAGTATTTTTGGAATTCCACATACAAATTTCAGGATTTCTTTCGGTCAGGATTTTGTATTTGTCAATAAAGCCACAACAACTACAGTTTGGGATTTAAATCCACATGCAACATTTAGATATTTAACCCTTTCCATGTCTGAAGCAACAATGTAAACCTTTGAACGTTTAAAACATTGAGAAAACGGTTAAAATGCTGAAGACATGAACTTCCTCCATTTTAATAATAATTGTTTCACAGATGTTAAAATTTATCCTCATATGTTTAAAAAGTAGGCCACTTGAAACACCATATCATCATCAATTTCACCTTTGGCCATAATGTTTTCAAAAGTCGTCTGCTGCTATTGCATCGAAATGCGTCTGCAGGTGGGAAAGGGTAAACATACGGCAAACACGCAGCATACGAGTTTGAAAACATACATGCTAAAGCATGGAAAATCGCCGTATAAATGAAAGTATAATTATTGAATAAAGATGAAAACAAAGTGGCAAATTTTCTCATTTTGTCACAATGTTTTCTAAAGTCGTCCTTGTAGAGGCGTTAGAAACCGCCTGTACGTAGGGAAGGGTTTATGACCCCCCCCCCCCCCCCCCCCCCCCCCTTATTTTTTTAGAACGTAGCTCTATATAACCCTTTCCCTCATATAGACGCTTTGTGACGCATCTGACGCCTCTGCAGCAGACGGCTTTTTGAAAACATTGTGACGAAAAAAGAAAAAAGAAAACGAGCAGCTTCCCCTTTTGCCACAACGTTTTCCACTTTTAGTCATAGGTTATCCATTCAATTATAGAGATTTTCTATTTTTTGACAAAATATGTTCCGAGCCGTCCGCTGCAGAATTGTCGTATGAGGGAAAGGGTTAAAGTAATCTGCAGCAATCTGGCTAAAACTGTAAAAGCCCCCCGCTTTGAGAACATCCAATAATAAGTATAGTGGCTGGTTTGATTGATTGATTGATTAGGGTTTAACGCCGTTTTCAACAATGTTTCAGTCATATCACGCGGGCCAGTTCACCTACTCATATATTTCTCACACCAGTACTTCATGCAGCATACTTTCCAAGCAACCGGCTGCTTTTCCACATAGATTGACAGCCCATTGGTGGAAGACGAGTGACGCTTGTCACAATGACTTTTGTCAAACGTCGGAAAGCTTGTTGGCCGAGCTTGGGTTCGAACTCACAACCCCTGGATTGATAGCCCGCGTCGCTACTGACTGAGCTACCGGGTCTTGGCGTGGCAGGTTTAAAATGTTCATTTTGAAATGGTAAAAGAACGAAATGTGGGAATTTTGAGCTGTTTCATACTTTCCTCACATGGTTTTGTTTAATTGACTGCTTCAAATAAAACTCTTTTAATTGTCTGCTTCAAATGAAACCATCCAGGGGTTGTGAGTTCGAATCCCGGCTCGACCAACTTTCTTTCCGACGTCCCACTTCCAAAATATAGAGAAAATTACAAAATCTAGAAATATGGAAGAAGAATTTTGAACTGAATACATTGCCAGAAAAGTAGGCGTAATTAATTGAGATTTATACCCGTGTCCACAATAGGTGTGTTGAATGGAGCTGAGCAGGTTGATCTGTAGTGGGTTTAGTGATATACCGATGGACAGTTTGGTCAACTCGCCAAGACACTTCTCCACCTCAGTCATATCGCAGGCGGCCTCGCCCTTACACACTACAAACAAGCAGAATACAGAATCACCATTAGAGCACAGGCGTCAGAGTTTTCTTTCGACTATGACATAATCTTCTTCTAACAAGATTGTGTAAGAAATATGTGAATAATGTAGATCTTGATTAGAGTGTGCGGATGCACAGGCTTATCTAGATGTTTACTGTGCTCACCAGCCGACTTGTACCTTTTCCTATGCGCGGGTTGGGCTAAGTTCTGTAAATAAAGGCATCGGGCCCAAAATACAACATATGAGCCGTCCCGCGAGAAAACCAACATTGTGGACTCTGCGTAAAGTATTGACCCGGATCAGCCTAAGTATGCCGCGCGGGCTTACCCGGATAGACACTTTTCGCCTCCTGTGGATTTTCTGTTTCAGGAATCATTACTCTATACCTCTATCCACCTAGACGGAATGTGTCGGCCCGGATTATCCTGCGCGGATCGCGCAAGCTGATCTGGGTCGATACATTACGCAGAGACCATAACGTTGGGAATCTCGCGGACGGCTCAATTATAGTAATACAAAGCATTATGAATTGTGTGCTGAGAAGAAAAATATCAGCGCCGCAATATAGAAATAAAAGGCATGTGCAACGGAGAGTATCTTCACATAAGGACAGTATTAATTTTTGTTTCTCTTTGCTCATTTACTGAGGGAAAAGGAGCACGTATCCACACATGCTAGAGATTGTCTCTTTGATTTTGACGCCCATGAAAACTCTTCCAGTATAACAAATAGCTTTTAACATTGAATAACAATTTCTTGAATACTGGGGTATATATATGCAAACATTTCCCCTACTAAAGACGAAAAGAAATTTAAATAATTTACGAAATATGTTTAGCCGATAAATGAGCCGTCCCGCGAGAAAACCAACATTATGGCCTCTGCGTAATATATCGACCCAGATCAGCCTGCACAGTCCGCGCAGGCTAATCCGGACCGACACATTCCGTCTCAGGGGGAGAGAGGTATAGAGTAATGACTCCTGAAACAGAAAATTCACAGGAGGCGAAAAGTGTCTGTCCGGGTTAGCCTGCGCGGCATACTTAGGCTGATCCGTGTCGATAATTTACGCAGAGTCCACACTGTTGGTTTATTTTTGGCGGGACGGCTGATATGATACTTGTACATTCGTATGATCCCAATGCAAAATAAGATTTCACATAAACATTTGATGCGTCAGGAGAAAACAGTCCATACAGTATGTTTAGTGGTTGTAGATCCATATCAATCTAGGATTGAAACCTGCCCACTCCCATCTATTTAACCTGCCCACTCCCATCTATTTAACCTGCCCACTCCCATCTATTTAAACCTGCCCACTCCCATCTATTTAACCTGCCCACTCCCATCTATTTAAACCTGCCCACTCCCATCTATTTAACCTGCCCACTCCCATCTATTTAAACCTGCCCACTCCCATCTATTTAACCTGCCCACTCCCATCTATTTAACCTGCCCACTCCCATCTATTTAACCTGCCCACTCCCATCTATTTAACCTGCCCACTCCCATCTATTTAAACCTGCCCACTCCCATCTATTTAACCCATCTATTTAACCTGCCCACTCCCATCTATTTAACCTGCCCACTCCCATCTATTTAACAGAAATTTATGACATTGGCTGGATTGGTCTTTACTCCATGATGCACGGATTAAACAAGAGCGGTGATCAGTGTAAACCAACCGTACATCGTTTTTGCGACGTCTTTAGATCCAAATCATCCGCGCTGTCTGATCTGGTAATGCATTGTTTAACTCATTAGTCATCGAAGATTTCAAGAAACATTTTAAACCATTCTTCTGTTACACATCACCATTACGCAATATATGAATAAAACATGACATTTTTAAACAATGTTGAAATGAGTTATTGGTCATTTTGAGCAATTGTCCATAATTAGTGTAACTCTGTACCAAAATCAAAGTATCACCTTTACGTAGTTCGGTTTTTTCCCCCAGATTACTTGGAAAGTGTTATGTCAGATAAACATATAAAGATTTAAATTAATTTATATTTAGATACAGTTTTTACTTACAGTCAATAGTTACACACAAGGCCGCTAACAATAATACAATTACAGTGTTCTCCATCTTTCACAGTGTCAGGTAATGGGGAATTATCGGGTATCATTTCATTAAATAGTTCGGGTTAGCAATTAAACAGTTGAATTATTAATTATTGAAAATGGCAGACAAATGGACATTCAATCCCAGTAGAATAGCCTCTAGTCACATGATTGACTGAATCTTTCGATCTCAACTAAATTCAAGAGCTTACTGTTGGGTGATATTTTGCCTATTAATATAAATGGGGTTTAATTCAAAAACTTTTCTTAACAGTATTTTAGTTATACTATTAAGGCAACAGTAAACTATTCCTGGTAACTGGAAGACTAACCATATAAGTACTAGATTAGGCAATGAGTCTAGCCCAAGGGAATTTACCATATCAGTACTAGGTAAGGCAATGAGTCTAGCCTAAGGGAACTAACCATATCAGTACTAGGTAAGGCAATGAGGCCAACCCAAGGGAACTAATTTTATCGTGACTGCCGGGAGCTGGGATGGAATCGTTGAACGACGTTACCGTTTACGTTATATGCCCATGTACATTCGCCTTATTTGAAAACATATATGGAAAGAGTTATATCTTGAACATTGAGTGTATCACTTTGCTACAAAATTGAAATAAGTGTGGAAAAAGAAGGGCATTTTCGCTTTGAGCAGTATCTCATTTGTTATATATACTCCTTTCATTTTCTTGGAGTTGTATGTAATTTCAACAGGGTTCTATTTTATCACGGCGAAAGTAATCTAACTAGGATCCCTGATCGAGTGACTTAGCGATTTTTGCCAACTCAGCATCGGTCGACTTATGAAATCATTGTGGCAAAAGGAGAAATTGGTCATAATGATAAAATAGTGCTTTCATTAATTGATAATTTCCATATTTTTGACTAAATGTTTTCAAAGTCGTCCGCTGTTATTTTTTTGTAAGAGAGTATAAAGGGTTTGTTTTAATGATTGACGTCATGGCGCGCCATTGAGCGTACACATTAGAGGATGAGACAGGTCGTAATGACTTTGTTTATTAATTGTCAATAGTACATGGAATCCCCAAAGGTATCAGCTATATAGTTATGTGATTGGTGCATCACGCACCTTTTACAAACAGTCAATATCATCTATTTAGACTAACCATATGTAGATTTGATATCGTCCTATCTCCAATAATATCCAACAAAGAGATATCTTTAAGGATCTATTATATTTAACCATTTTCAACAAACACGCAGTGTGACGCATCTGCACAGACGACCTTTGAAAACGTTTTTCATCTTAATTCATTAATTTAAGATTCTTTTATGGAGAAGTTCCATATTTGTGCCAGAATATTTTCAATGATTGGTCTACTTCAGTTTTGTCATATAAGTTTAACATCAGGCCGCCCGTTTCATCACCGGTGATGTAAGTTTAACATCAGGCCGCCCGTTTCATCACCGGTGATGTTAGTTTAACATAAGGCCGCCCGTTTCATCACCGGTGATGTAAGTTTAACGTCAGGCCGCCCGTTTCATCACCGGTGATGTAGGTTTAACATCAGGCCGCCCGTTTCATCACCGGTGATGTAAGTTTAACGTCAGGCCGCCCGTTTCATCACCGGTGATGTAATTTTATCGTCAGGCCGCCCGTTTCATCACCGGCGATGTAAGTTTAACACCAGGCCGCCCGTTTCATCACCGGTGATGTAAGTTTAACATCAGGCCGCCCGTTTCATCACCGGTGATGTAAGTTTAACATCAAGCCGCCCGTTTCATCACCGGTGATGTAAGTTTAACATCAGGCCGCCCGTTTCATCACCGGTGATGTAAGTTTAACATCAGGCCGCCCGTTTCATCACCGGTGACTCAATGATGTAAACCAAGGATGCTGCTATCAAATCTTTAAAAAGTCGTCTCTTCATGACAGAAGAAACATGCCATGATTAATCTTTCTGTATAGGCTAGGGTAGCCAAAGGGCTAAAGGGCTAGTTTGTTTGAGTGATGTTAAATGCCGCTTTCAACAATTCTATATCAATTGGGACGTAGATAAGAGGGATACGCGACTAAGTTGTATACTAAAATATCACCCGTCCCAACATTTGTAGCAAGTAAAACTCAAAAGCTATTGAAGATATGAAAATAACAAAGATATTTCCTGAAAGTTTAAACATTCCTCTATTGCAGTAGATAAAAAATACTTTAAAACACTACACGTTTTGATAATATTTTATCCTTATGAATAATGTAAGTCTATCAATTTTTGGAACAAAATTAATAAAATTCAGAAATCACAATACCCATGTCTTTTAAACTAGTCATTATTCAAAATACAATGAAATTCCAGTTGTTCAATGTATTTCTAACTTTAATTGAAATTTTAAGCTTTCAAAATATGTATGTTTTGTTTATGTGCCTTCAAAGTTTTATTTGCTACAAAATGTGAAAATTTGGACAATTTTATTTGTCCATGTGATATTTTAATCAGATAACAGGTGTACATGTGGAGCTGCTTATCCCTCTTATCTAAGTCCCTGGTTATATCACTGTTTCCTGAGTAATAACCGGTTATACTGGTCCTTTGAACTTGACATCAGCAAATCAACCGTAATGCTAACTCCTACAACCCTGACCTCATAGGAGGGAAACCCGTTACTACCAGTTTTAAAAGTATTTGGCATGACCCGGTCAGTAATCGAAACCGCTACCTACCGCATCGAGGTGGGCTCTCATCAACTTGCCAAAGGGCTAGAGCAAGCAGTGTCGCCCGATGATTATTTAACTCCTTTACGCTATAAACACAGGGTGATAGCTAAACAATTCAAAGACTGCGTTACTAATAACATCACCGTAAACCAGTATATAAACGATAGTAAAGATTTCAAATCAGTAAAGGTTTAAATAAAATATACTAATTTCTTCCCCACAACTATTATAGACTGGAATCGGCTGGGTGTCAAGGTCGTTAAAACTAAATAAGGGAACTGTTTGATATCAGTCAAAACTAGTTATATTAATCAAAGAAACGTATCAATAACAACCAAAAAGGCATACATATCCGAAGAGACATTGCGACATACGATACATATAGAGACAGACAGATGGATATCCCCCTACGATCGTGAACCGTATTGCCATATAATGGAATTAAGAAGGAATTGATTAAGATACAAGAGTTATGAAAGTGGATGTCACAGGAACTGACCATCATCTACTGACAGCTAGAATGTGTCTTAAACTTACAAAAAACAAACAAAAAAAATCCACAAGGTCAACAGAGACTATGACACGGCTAGGTATAAAGACGTTAACGTAAGAAAATCCAGATTGAATTGAAACAGAGACATTGCAAAGAACTGGAATATTTTTTATTTCTTTCCCACATACAACAAATCTGCAACAGACGATAGAAATATGTTTTCAAGAGTTGTCTGCTAAAGAGGCGTCAGAAAGCGTCTGTATGTGAAAAATGTTTAAAAAAACTAACGTAATGGCTTGAATAATATTTGGAGGGGGACAGAAAAAGCACAACAACTTGCTTAGCTTAAGAAAAAGAAAAGTACAACGTAAAACATTTGAAGTTGAAGAAGAGTGGAAGAGTAGCTACAAGAAGATGATAGATGGCATGGCATGATAGACAGAAAGAGGAGTGGAAGAGCAGCTACAAGAAAGATGATAGATGGCATGGCATGAGAGACAAAAAGGGGAGTAGAAGATCAGCTACAAGAAAGATGATAGATTGCATGGCATCAGAAACAGAAAGAGGAGTGGAAGAGCAGCTACAAGAAAGATGATATATTGCATGGCATCAGAAACAGAAAGAGGAGTGGAAGAGCTGCTACAAGAAAGATGATAGATGGCATGACATCAGAGACAGAAAGAGGAGAGGAAGAGTAGCTACAAGAAAGATGATAGATGGCATGGAATCAGAGACAGAAAGGGGAGTTGAAGAGCAGCTACAAGAAAGATAATATATGGCATGGAATCAGAGACAGAAAGGGGAGTAGAAGTGCAGCTACAAGAAAGATGATAGATGACATGGCATCAAATACAGAAAGGGGAGTATAAGTGCAGCTACAATAAATATGATAGATGACATGGCAACAATGGCAGAAAGTTTGAACAACAATTACTAACCAAGCTCACAGTGGTTTAAAATTAAAAGTTGGTCAACTTATCACAAGTTCTTAATGATAACACTGTTAGAAAAAGCGTTACACATAATTTTGTCGACGATTCAATTTCGAGTCGAAACCAATTAGGAAACAACAATGGCGGTTCGTAAATTATATTTTCAACGACCCTAGCAACGCTCGGAAAGAAGAGTATAATTGAATGATAGATCGTTAATGTTTATTTATATAAACAATCAAAAACGAATTTTAATTTTTGTGGCGATTGGTTTGACAATCGCCACAATGCTAACAGAAACATCGACAACGAAAAAAATTAAATATTCAGTTTTGAACAGCCCGTTGACTTTTTATTCACTACTGCAAACAAATTAACCTACATCCGTTAAACCGCCAAATATATAGTTCCATCAGTGATGCAGAGACACAATTAATAATAATCATGTTAGTGCTACTTTGGTACCGGATTGAAACTAAGATTTCAGATTTATCAAGATAATATCTACATAGACTTAAAATATGTAAATATTATCTTTCTTCATGTTTGGACAGATGATAAATATCATTGCGCGTTCTATCTGCCTTGCAAAGAACTCTCATGATATCAAAACACCTCACTGACGCAGTAGAAGGCGTCTGGAAATTCCAGAAGGTTCTATAAATAGGTTGCGAGAGTTCTTAAATCTCAATATTATAAACGCTTTAATTTGTAGTTGTTGCAATATATGAAAGCGTCTAGATGATAAGACTGGTTAACAAAGGTGTAAAAGGACACACGATGTCAGTGTGTACACAAGTTATACACGTTCGAGTGCAACTCTCTGTACGTTCTACAGTCAATTAGCAATCAATGCTGAAAGTGTAGCCTAATTTAGTTTGAGATCGAGCTTTATCATATATGCCTATATTTGTATAAATTTGAACAGTTTGGCAAATAGAGAAATTGTGCTTTATGAGGATTTTTTGTGTTTGTTTTTGCTCTCAAATATTTCAAAGCAGTTTAACTTAACGCTCAATGTGAAGGAACTAAATTCAACAGACCTGTTCAATATCGGACATCATTGAAACAAACACCAAACTAATGGATACTGTTTTCTCTCCTTTCTATGATAATTTAGTAATTTTTAAAGTGTACACAATATTTTATCTTAATATGGCCTAGCGACCTGGTGATGAACATGTGATAACCCAAACAATTTAGATAACAAATAACCAAGACAAACATACAGGAGTCTATCGAGTACAAACTAGATTTTTCTTAAATTTGGAATGGCCTAATTTTGAACACATCATGACAATTTTTGAACGTAGCTTAAAAATCATCAAGACAACATTCTGGCAAACTAACATTATTCTACTGTCAAAAGATGCAGCTTTTCTCAATTTTACCCGCACCAGAGTGCACTATTATTGAAAATCGCAAGGCCTAACCCGAGATACTGCTTGTTACTTTGCAGGATTTCCTATACCATCGCCACTATAGTGCCATCGGCGCTTTGATTCATGAGTTGGGTTGTTTTTATTGTGTTTAAACAATTAGAAATTAATCTCTCTTGAACAGTTCAACTTATTTACTTTGATGCCAATTGCTTAGAAATAAAGGATAGTGAATGTTTAGTATTTGGTTTGAACATTTAAAATTCAACTTCGATTTTTTTGCTCGACATTTTCAAATGTTGGCCGTTTCATGGAGGGGTAAAGTTGTACACACGAAACTGAAATAAATCGGCATTAGTATGTACATCAACTTTACCATCTTCACTATCAATCATGATCAACCTTTATCACATGACAATGCTTGTATCCGATGTAATATACCCATTACGTATTTCTTTATATATGACACGTGTAATATAACATGACCGAATCACTATTTGTGTATTCATCCGCGAATGTTTACAAAATAGCTGAAATCGTGTATTCGGTAAACACAAACGTCAAGACAGATGGACGAGGTAACGGGACCATTATCGGTCATAAAAATATATTTTTGTGTTATTAGTTAACAGTCTATTAATATAAGTATAACATGTTGGGACTATTTTCTGACAGCGAAAACCCGATTTTTGTTTTGTGTTTCGTCATGTTATAAAAAGAATCTGACATTCGTTGTCATTTCATAAAGTTTTATTAAACTCGTCCAAGAAATTTGTTATTAAGCTCGCCAAAGGCTCGCTTATAACAAATTACTTAAACTCGTTTTTATAAAATTTTATATAAAATGACAACTTATGTTAGATCCTATATTTACTACATACAACTAATTTATAGCAGATGTCTTTGATAAAAAAAACATCTTATTTAGAAAATCTCTTTAAATGTATGTACAATTTTAGAATAGAGTTGAAAGTAATATTATAAAATGACAACTTATGTCAGATCCTATATTTACTACATACAACTAATTTATAGCAGATGTTTTTGATAAAAAAACCACATCTTATTTAGGAAATCTCTTTAAATGTATGTACAATTTTAGAATAGAGTTGAAAGTAATATGGAAAAAGGAGAAGTTATTCACAATGATCAATTTCTCATTTTCGCATGTGGTCAAAATGTGTCTGCATGTAAGGAAAATGTTAAAATGGTCATAGACTAGAGACAATTTGAGAAACCCATGTTTCATTAGCAATCTTTCATTTCGTCTAATAATACGCCTGTTTCTCAAAACTTTAAAACCCAAGGTATCAAGCTTATATCATGTTTTAAAACCCTTATTTGACTCTTAAAACCCATGTTGTGGTTACTCAAAATTAAGAAATGTCTCAGTGATGTGATTATTTCGAACATAAAGACTGGTTTGGGTATCAAAGGAAATCTTGTTGGGAAGTGTTTTTCCCCCTCCCTCTTCTAGACCAGACCGAAGACTATTGATGTCTGTTCTCTGTCCAAAACAAGTCTATACTCAGAGGTCCAGATAAGGAGTGGTATTCAGCTCTTTCCCCCACAATTTCTCTCTTATTACTAAAGCAAACCCTATGTTGTGGGTACTCAAAAGAATCGTCTCACTGAGACGATTCTTTTAAGTACCCACACCATAGGTTTAGAGGGTCAAATAAGGATTTTAGAACATGCAAAACGCCCCTCATCTAGAGCTCTGCAGTGAGTATACTTGTTGTTGATTGATTGGGGTTTAACGCCGTTTTTAACAATTTCTTAGTTATATCACAGCGGCCAGTTCACATACTCATGCATTTCCTGGTTTTCTCACACCAGTACTCCACACAGCAATCTTCCCAAGCAGCTGGCTGCTTTTCCACATAGACTTAGCCCATTGGTGGAAGACGAATGACGCATGTCGCATTGACTTTTGTCAATCGTCGGAAAGAAAGTTGGCCGAGCTGGGATTCGAACTCACAACCCCTTGATTGACAGCCCGCGTCGCTACCGTCTGAGCTACCGGGGCTCGGCTATACTTGTTGTAATTTCATGTGAAATTTCTTTGAATATGGATAAGTGCTTTGAATGATTTAAATGTTATTTTTCTCGCATCTTTTAATTGATATAAATTGTTGTCATAGAAAATATTTTAACTTATTTACCTGATATGCTATTTTAGCCTCTGCCAATATATTGAAAACATCTGTAAAAATAGGATGAGAAAAGTGGGAAAATGGAAAATATTATTTTCCCACCAAGTATAAAACATTGAAGGTAAAAAAGAAATAACTTATACTATGAGGTTTTCCTTTTTTATCCACATTACTTTAAGAGCCATCTGCAGCAGACGACTTTGAAAGTATCGAGGCAAACACAGGGAAAAGCTCTATAAATGTAGGTGTAATTACTGAAAAGAGTTGAAAACATTGTGACAAAATGAGAAATTGCTCGTTTTGAGCAATTTTTTCTTTGTCACAATGTTTTTAAAAGTAATCTGCTGCAGAGGCGTCACAAAGCGTCTCTATATTGGGAAGGGTTAACCGTTTACCACATAGATCAACTCTTCAGCAAATGGCTTTTAAAAACATCTAAGCAAACATATTGAAAGTCTCTTAATACAAGTTTAATAATTAAACAGTGTTGAAATATACGTACAATGAATTTGTTTGGATCTGATTTTAATGAGATTGCTTCTACGGCAGATAACGTTTGAAAACATTGAGACAAAGAAATAAATTGGTCACGATGAGCAATTTCTCCCTGTGCCACAGTGTTTTGAACTTTATTCAATAATTAAACTATTATTTATAGAGATATTCCCTATTTTTTGCCTTGATGATTTCAAAGTCCTATGCTGCAGATTTGGTACATGTTGGAGTTCAGTTGTCCATATCAGGTAAAAACAGTAAAGTAGCTTGTGTTCATGTTATATATGATATCAAGACAGTCATTATTATAATTTTTAATTATGATAATTATATACATTCATTAAACTGTATATTGATGATTACTGAATACAAATAAATATGAATGATAAACTAATAACCCTGGTTTCTTTCTGTTTTATGGTTAACACAAAGAAGGTCCGCCTCGGTGGTGCAGTGGTAGAGCGTCTGTCTCTGTGTTGTGCTTGTGGGTTCGATCTCTGACAGGGTCATACTAAAGTCTTTGTAAATGGTGGTAATAGCTTTCTGGATCGCAAAGGAGGAAAATACATTACTACCACTTTGAAATTATTTGGTGCGACCCGCACTCTGAGGCGGAGGCTGTACCACCAAAGAGTCCACAATGTTGGTTTTCTCGTGGAACGGCTCATATTATGGGTATGTGACCTATACGCCGTAATATAAATGTCAAAGTGTTTAAAGCGGTGTTCAATCTCAATCTAACTCTGATACAAGCTCTTTTGAGCCGTTTCGTATAACAGAAAAACACATTATGGACTCCGCGCAGGCTAATCTGGGACGAAACATTCCGGCTCCGGGGATAGAGGTATAGAGTAATGATTCCTGAAACAGAAAATCCACAGGATCCGAAAAGTGTCTGTCCGGGTTAGGCTGAGCGGCATGCTTATCCTGATCCGGTCGATACGTTACGCAGAGTCCACAATGTTGTTTTTCTCGTGGGACGGTTCATATATATGAAATCAGTCTTAACGTTTCAGGGTTTTTTAAATGAGTCGAAAGAGCTATAAATTTGTTGCATAAATAAATATTTTAGAAAAAACCATATTGAAAAGATCATCCCTTCTCGAGATAAATGGGTAATATTTCAATAATGATTATGTTTTATCGAAACTGCTGAGGTTTTCTCATATAATATATGAACCCCGTCATGGGAAAACCGATCTTCGGGTGTATTGTTATAACTTATTTATAAACGATCATATCACATATTTTCATCGTCAGTCATTGGTCAAAGCCGTTATCAGGAGGCTTAAACATTTGCTTGTCCGACTAGATGACGAATAGGGAAAGTCCGGATCTGACCGCACGGAGCCAGAGGTTAATCTTGATCTTTCGTAAACGCAATTCCCCGAAGGTCGGTTTTCGTTTTTACCATCTTATCATTTTTGTTTCTGTGCTTGATGTTGAATCCGGCTTTCAAAATTATGTCGGTTATATACCGGTGTTTCCTGTGCCAGTTACCAGTACTTCTGGTCCTTTTATCCTGACACCAGCGAGCCAGTCTAAATGCTAAGCCCCCACAATCCTGTGCGCCAAGGAAAGAAAGACATTACCTCCATTCAATATTCATGCTTTCATTTTGTTTGACTACGTTTCTTTTTAGTCAAGTCCAGACTGGTAAAAATCAAAATCACCAGTCTGGCACAGATCGTTTAACCCTTTAAAGATATTTCTTGTTTCTAATTGTATATCACTCATTTTGTTTTTGAATATGTGTTTAT
>JASEVX010000007.1:72922349-73194849 GCA_031761405.1 Serripes groenlandicus | reverse complement strand
GCACACAGCACAATTTCACTATTTGCCAAACTGTTCAATTTATAAAAATATAGGCATATATTATAATGCTCGATCTCCAAACTAAATAAGGCTACACTTTCAGCATTGATTGCTAATTGACTCTAGAACGTGCAGACGTGTATATATAACGTGTGTACACACTGACATCGTGTGTCCTTAAACCTTTGTAATCCAGTCTTATCATCTAGACGCTTTCATATATGTAAACAACTACAAAATGAAGCGTTATAATATTGAGGTTACGCGAGCTATTTATAGAACCTTTTGGAATTTCCAGATTTGAGTATCATCCGAGTTATCTGCCGTTATTTGCAAGGCAGAACGCGCAATGATATTTATTATTTGCCAAATCATGACGAAGATAATATTTACATATTTTAACTCTATGTAGATAATGTCTCGATAAAACTCGAATATTAGTAACAATCCGGTACCAAAGTAGCACTGACATAATTATTATTAATCGCGTATGATGGAACTATAACGGATGTGAGTAAATTAGTTTGCAGTAAGGAAAATAAATATCAATCGATTTTTCAAAACCGACTATGTAAATATTGTTCGTTGTTGTTGTTTCTGTTAGCATTGTGGCGATTGTCAAACCAATCGCCACAAAAAGTACAAAGTTTAATCTGGACGAGTCAGCATTGATCTCAATATGGTAGGAATAATATATGCATTTAGAAATACGAAATAGAACCAGAATATTTTCATATTCTATTACGTAACTATGGACGCACTCTTCACAAAGTACCTTACAAGTGTAGTCTGTATCGGGATCCCACATAAGACTATATTTAGAAGCCATAAAAAACCCAGCTCATTTATTTTTAGATAAGTACTCGCTCTTGCCATCCCGTATCACAGATTTCCAAAATGTTCATAGGGCGTGTTTTATTTTCTCTAAATTATAGAAATACATTATTTTAGATTATTTTTAACTGTGTTAATACTAGCATTGTAACTTCATTACTTTAAAGCAACTTTTAGCAAAACAAAACACAACAGTCATGAATTTGCATTATTGTGATATCTTTTTCCAAGACAAAACATTACATGCTAAAAACGGGTAATAAACGGAATAGCACAAACACAGTTGGGCAGTCAAACCACAGGGACTTTGCTCCTCTCAAGATAGATATGACCTACTCTATGCATAGATATTACTGGCTAAGTTCATGACGAACTCAAGAAGGGTAGGGTCAGCGGGCACGTGTATTGATGGCGCATGCGCAGACACTTGGTTCTCGTTAACGAACATCTCAACTCTCGAGTCAAAATTCAGAATGGAAGCCTCCGTGTTGTATCCACTTATTTCATTATCGACACCAGAAAGCTCGTTGTCTTGTTGTCTAAATTACGGATCGCAATTATTTGCAATGCCCAATTAAACAAATCCTTATTTATCTGCCTTACAAATAAAAACATCACTGATTACTGAACTCAGAGGTTCGTATTTTAGGATTATTTACACACCAGCATCAAGAATTGCCACCCTCCGCCATTTTGGAACTCTTCCAACTCTCGCTCGAAGCAGGGTTGTAAATAGTCAGGATCAGAAGTTCGTATGACGTAACTATAGTTAAAACTCTTGCCGTTCATGAGGAACCCGGATAACTCTAGTCGGAACTCGGGTTCGTCGTTAACTTAGCCATTATCTATGCATAGAGTAGGTCATATCTATTTTTAGAGGAGCAAGTCCCTGTGGTCAAACCATCTCGTATTAGCGCTTCCTCACATACAACATATCTGAAGCAGACGACAGTGAAACCATCTCAAGCAAAATTTAAGATAGATTGGTAAACATTGTGATAAAAAGTCATTTGCAATTTCTACTTTGTCCATGATGTTTTCAAACACCGTCTGCTGCGAATGATTCTGAATGCGTTTGAATCTGAGAAAGGGTTTATCGATGTCCTCTCCCTTTCTCATTGTCATAATGCGTAATTAAGAAAGTAGTCATTTCCGGACTATTTTCCTTCTTAATTAATTTATAATCGCTCTGGAGTGTTAGTTATTTTAGGTCAAAGGGAAGTAAATCATTTTCCATAGGCGAGCATTATGGGTTATGGTTCGTTACTAGCATATACCTATATCAAACTAAAGGTCATTCTTAGAACTACCAAAAAAGCAAAACAAACCCACATGTTCACCGTTTTTTGACAGAGCTAGGAGGTCAAATCAAAGGTGACCCTTATCCTGCACTGAGTTTTACTTTCAATTTCAGAAAATACAGCATGTTCTGAAAATGGCTATTTGAGTGTCAACATAGCTAAAAGCAAACACTATTTTGGTTATAAATCAGTCAGAGGTTATTAAACTTTATGAAAATCAGTTTCAACTTTCAACAAAATCATTATTGTCCAATGGGAGCCAACCTCAGTCTTATATATTCATCTGAAATTCCCCCAACAAAATTATCTGCCCGGCAACCCGATCCGATTTACGTCCCTTTGACCTTTAGACTAGTGGGTAAACGTCTTAGGACTTTACAAGCCAGCTACACCGTAGTACTCGGTGGGGGTTATATAACTACCTGTTCATACTTCAGTGAGCTAGTAACATAGGTACCTATGTCATGTAAATAACTTTCAGTAATTGAACGTTTGAAGGTAGATAAATGGGCACATCCAAGATGACATGGACACTTAATCAAACATCTTTTAATTATTTTTGTGACGATTGGTTTGACAATCGCCACAATGCTAACAGACAACAACGAAAAAAAAATACATAGTCAGTTTTGAACAGCCCGTTGACTTTTTATTCACTATTGCAGACCAATTAACCTACATCCGCCAAATATATAGTTCCATCAGTGATGAAGAGACACGATTAATAATAATCATGTCAGTGCTACTTTGGTACCGGATTGATACTAAGATTTGAGATTTATCGAGATAACATCTACATAGAGTTTAATTATGTAAATATTATCTTTCTTCATGTTTGGGCAGATAATAAATATAATTGCGCGTTCTATCTGCCTTGTAAACAAAGACCTAATAACACAAAGATATGCATCGATCCCAAATCTCGCTAAGCAACGTGACAGAAAAACAGGTGCGTGAGATTTGAGCGAGATCTCGCAGAGACGCTTTAAATATTTTAATCTCGCTGTGATGCTTAACAGGCGCTTTATAAAACATCACTTGTTAAATAAGCGATCAACTCGAGAAGAAATTATTATTATTAAGAAGTGTTATTAGGTCTTTGTTGTAAAGAACTCTCATGATACTCAAAACACCTCAATAGATGATAAGACTGGTTTACAAAAGTTTAAAGGACACGATGTCGGTGTACGTGACAAGCGCAACCCTATGTACGTTCTAGAGTCAATTAGCAATCAATGCTGAAAGTGTAGCCTTATTTAGTTCGAGATCGAGCATTATCATATATGCCTATATTTGTATCAATTGAACAGTTTGGCAAATAGAGAAATTGTGCTTTATGAGCATTTTTTGGTGTTTGGGTTTGCTCTGCAATTGTTCAAAGCAGTTTAACTTTTCTAGGGAGAAAACCCTCAATGTGAAGGAACTAAATTGAACAGATCTGTTCAATATCGGACATCATTGAAACAGACACCAAACTATTGGATACTGTTTTCTCTCCTTTCAATGATAATTTATTCATTTCTAAAGTGTACAACATAAATTATCTTAATATGGCCTGGCGACCTGGTGATGAACATGTGATAACCCAAACAATTTAGATTACAAATAACCAAGACAAACTATAATGAGCTAAAAGTAGTCTGCAGCTTTTCTCAAATTTACCCGCACCAGAGTGCACTATTATTGAAAATCGGAAGGCCTACATCGAGATACTGCTTGTTACTTTGCAGGATTTTCTATACGATCGCCACTACAGTGCCATCGGCGCTTTGATTTAAATCATGAAGTGTTTAAAACAACCAAACTGACAAATTCAAAATAGCCAATATAAAATTATACAATAAAACAATATTGCATGATTATGGGAGTATATTGTGTTGGGACTCGTTCCTTCGGCGGAGTTCTGCCTTCGTAAGCTCGGGCAACTCAGCCGAAGGAACTCGTCCAACACAATATTTTCCCATAAAGATGCAATAACCTATACTATTTCGGCATATATCAATGTGATAAATCAACAAATAACTTGGTGTTACGGCTCTGGTACCAGTAAAGTCACATGTTTATACTGTTTCTAACATTCAAATAATTTAAACTCTAGAAGAAATAGACATATAACCACCTAGTCAAATAGGACTTTCCCACATACAACACATCTGCAGCAGTCGACTTTGAACACATTTAGGCAAACTCTATAAAATGAAAAAAACAATCCAGGGGTTGCGAGTTTGAACCCTAACTTGGCCAACATTCTTTCCGATGTTTGACACAAGCCAATGCGACAAGCATCATTTGCCTTCTACCAATGGGCTAACTGTCTACGTGGAAAAGACTGTTGTATGGAGTACTGGTATGAGAAAGCCAGGAACACATGCTTATGTGAACTGGCTGCCGTGATATGACTGAAGAGTTGTTGAAAATGGCGTTAAACCCCAATCAATCAAGCATTCCAAAGAAAACAAGCGTATCCGAAGGAACACATGTCACCGGCCAAAATGTCATTAAGTGAAATCATACTGGATGGACAGAGGATGGGGAGGTGATTTAACTGACACTCTGCCAAAGCAGTGCGTTAACACAAACCAAATATAACAGACAGCGTTAGGCACCACTATAATATAATGTCCACCACCAATTTTCGCGGCACAAACAGAAATGTAGAGAATCAAAGACAAACATTCACTTCATCTTATTTAATAAAATATAATTCTTCATATTCTTTAACAATCAAAAAATAAATTCATATAATAAAGCTCGAATGTTATATTAGACACCTGAGTCCATTAACAATGCTAATAACCCTTTCCAACATACAACACAGCTGCAGCACACAAACTTGAAAACATCAAGGCAAAGATATGGAAAATCTCAATAATGATAGTATAGTATTTGAATAATAAAAAGCAATTTCATGCAAATTTCCTTTCGTTTTCAAAACACGCCAACTTCAGAAGCATCAAATGACGTCTGTATGTGGGAAAGGAAAAACGAAAACGTTAACCCTTTCCTACATAGAGATGCTTTGTGACACCTCTGCAGCAGACGACCTTGACATAAAGCAGTGTAAGTGTATGATCCACAACGAACTTGACCTACAACAGTGTAAGTACAGGATCCACAATGAACTTGACCTTCAGCAGTTTAAGTATAGGATAAATAGTGACCTTGACTTACACCAGAGACAGTACAGGATCCACAATGACCTTGACCTTCAGCAGTGTAAGTACAGAATTGACCTTGACCTACAACAGTGTAAGTACAGGATCCACAGTGACCTTGACCTACAACGGTGTAAGTACAGGATCAATAGTGACCTTGATCTACAGTGTAAGAGTATGATCCACAGTGACCTTGACCTAAAACAGTGTAAGTACATGACCCACAGTGACCTTGACATTTGGCAGTGTAAGTACAGGATCCAGTGACCATTACCTACAATAGTGTAAGTACATGATCAATAGTGACCTTGACCTACAACAGTATAAGAACTGGATCCATAGTGACCTTGACCTAGAACAGTGTAAATACAGGATCCAGTGACATTGACCTACAACAGTGTAAGTACAGGATCCATAGTGACCTTGACCTTGAAGGTACAGATTGTCTTTGCTTATATTCCTATACGGCATCCCTAAATGGTGTCTTATTATGTGAAGTTGCATCAGTATTGGAGCTGTATTTCAAAGGAAAAACGAAAACGTTAACTCTTTCCTACAAAGAGATGCTTTGTGACACCTCTGCAGCAGACGACTTTTGAGAACATAATGAGCAATTTCTCCTTTTGCGGCAATGGTTTCAATTCTAATTAATAATTGTATTTATAGATAAACACTTTTCAGCAAGTCGTCTGCTGCAGATTTACTGCATGTAGTAAAAGGATAAATCAACCACTAGATTACTGTAAATTACCCGCAGTATGGAAGCACTGTGCAGCCAACCTACATATGTCCTCCTGTTTATCAGTAGGTCAAGTTTCATCAACATTCGAAATTAAGTTTCAAAGTATAAAAGAATAAAACATAAATTGCACTAAAACCTTTATCTTGCAACAGCTTAAGTTTCTGACCTGCAGTGACCTTGATCTTGGAAGAACTGGGACCCCAGCCTACTTATGACCTCCCTATATGTGGCTTTGTCACTATGGCAAGCTTTGTTAACATAAGATCTGTAACTGTAGATATAGGAATGGAACACAACTAGTCACAAAACTTCAACCTTACAAGAGCAAAATTGTACAACCAACAGTGACCTTGACATACAAAGTAAGTGTAATATCCACAATGAACTTGACCTACAACAGTGTAAGTACAGGATCTATAGCGACCTTGACCCTCAACAGTGTAAAAGTTGTTAAGGCATCTTGTAATAACGCTATACCCTTATCAAAGCAATTTCATCAGTTATGTCCGTTGATGCACCTTTTTCGAGAGTACTTATTGCACAAAATGTAGAATGTAATGGCAAAATATTCCTATGTCCTTGCAATAACGAGTTTTTCATTGTATTAGGAAATAAGAATGTCCATGTGAAAACGTACATTGTGGCTTATGTTCACAGTGTACATCCATACAGTCTGATTAAGATCTCCAATGTTTACGAATTACTTACACAAGCTTGTTAGTGCTTCTGTCAACTTGTTCAGATTCTGAAAAGACGGTGCAGATGTACACCTACAGAGTTACGGAATGCCAACTGGTACATTTCCCTTAATTGCAAATGTTTGACATCTAGGCCATGTCAGTAGTTAATAGTACCCATATTATAATCTGTCTCATGAGTGGTATGATACAGGGCTACTTCCTCCAGCTGTAAAATGTCCAGTGGACTTTCTCTGCTCTGTCTGGACTGCTGATCTAAAATATAAAAGATGACATCTTTATGGAGTAACATTTGACCTGCAGGAAATCAGAAGGAAATATTGGTAGACACCTCAACGGACGTGCATGTCTGAACTCCCAACAAACTGCAACGGACCTGCATGTCTGAACTCCAAAAAAACTGCAGTGGTAGACACCTCAACGGACCTGAATGTCTGAACTTCTAACAAACTGCAGTGGTAGACACCTCAACGGATCTGCACGTTTGAACTTCTAACAAACTGCAGTGATAGACACCTCAACGGACCTGCATGTCTGAACTCCCAAAAAACTACAGTGGTAGACACCTCAACGGACCTGCATGTCTGAACTTCTAACAAACTGCAGTGGTAGACACCTCAACGGACCTGCACGTCTGAACTTCTAACAAACTGCAGTGATAGTCACCTCAACGGACCTGCATGTCTGAACTCCCAAATAACTGCAGTGGTAGACACCTCAACGGACCTGCATGTCTGAACTCCCAAAAAACTGCAGTGGTAGACACCTCAAAGGACCTGCACGTCTGAACTCCCAAAAAACTGCAGTGGTAGACACCTCAACGGACCTGCACGTCTGAACTCCCAAAAAAACTGCAGTGGTAGACACCTCAACGGACCTTCATGTCTGAACTCCCAAACAAGAGGCCCAAGAGGGCCAGTATCGCTCCACGGCCATAAGGCAAAAATCAAATATCCAAACAGCCCTGCCCCCTAGTGGCCATATTTTTTACCAACCACCATGGCTTAAAGGAATCTTGTAGAGTGTCACCCAAGGAATGTTTCTGCAAAATTATTTGAAAATCGGCCTGACACTTTCGGAGGAGAAGATTTTTTAAGTTTTCACAATAGCCATATAAGGCAAAATAGCCCCACCCCATGGCGGCCATATTTTTTAACCAATCAACATGGCTTGAAGGAATCTGATAGAGGGTCACCCAAAGAACATTTCTACAAAATTATTTGAAAATCTGCTCAACACTTTCGGAGAAGAAGATTTTTTAAATTTTCACTATGGTCATATAAGGCAAAATAGCCCCGCCCTCTGGCGGCCATATTTTTCGACCAATCAACATGGCTTGAAGGAATCTGATAGAGGGTCACCCAATGAACATTTCTACAAAATTATTTGAAAATCGGCTGAACACTTTCGGAGGAGAAGATTTTTTAAGTTTTCACTATGGTCATATAAGGCAAAATAGCCCCGCCCTCTGGCGACCATGTTTTTCGACCAATCATCATTTCTTGAAGGAATCTAATAAAGGGTCACCCAAGGAACATTTCTACAAAATTATTTGAAAATCGGCCTGACACTTTCAGAGAAGAAGATTTTTTAAGTTTTCACTATTTTTTTCTTTTGGTTGCCATGGAAACCAGAATTATGGATGGATCAAAAAAAATTGAAGGAATTTAAGAGAGGACATTGAGAGGATGCTTCCTATGAAGTTTCAACCAAATTGGCCAAGTGGTTAGTGAGAAGAAGTCGTTTAAAGGAAAAAGTTTACGCACGCACGCACGCACGACGGACAATTCGCCATGACATAAGCTCGACTGGCTTTCAGCCAGTGAAGCTAAAAACTGCAGTGGTAGACACCTCAACGGACCTGCACGTCTGAACTCCCCAAAAAACTGCAGTGGTAGACACCTCAACGGACCTGCACGTCTGAACTCCCAAAAAAACTGCAGTGGTAGACACCTCAACGGACCTGCATGTCTGAACTCTCAACAAACTGCAGCAGATGACTTTAAAAATATCTGACTAAACAAAAAAAAATCTCTTAATATGTGGCAATAAGAGAAATTACTAATTACTAGGTCAAATTACGCTAAATACAATCCGCTGACTTGCTGATCTACAGTACTATAGTCCCTAAAAAAACCTTTGTTTGCGTCAAAATGAGTTGTATACCATCACCAGAATGTATTAAATATATGACATTGAGTTTAAATGCATTGTGAATGTGTATAGGATACACTGGAAATGATTGATTTGATCACTTTTAGTATTTTGACCTTGTTTGAAAGTGAAAGTAGAGAATACTAAACACCGGTTTTGTCCAAAATGAAGTTTACCATTTCTACCTGGTGAGTTCTTTCTTGCATAATGCATGACCCCACATTTTCTTTGGATTGTTTTAAAGCTAGGAGGTAACTCTTTTCAATGATATATGGTGTTCTACATGAGAAAAGCTTAGAAAGTTTGAGGACTGAAACTGGTCGATTTACATGGAAACAAAAAAGGATATTTTTTGGTGTATTGTAACCTATAACTGAATGGATAACCTATGACTAAAGTGGAAAACATTGTGGCAAAAGGAGAAATTGCTCGTTTTGAGCAATTTCTTCCTTTGTCACTATGTTTTCAAAAAGCCTTCTGCTGCAAAGGCGTCAGAAAGCGTCTATATGAGGGAAGGGTTAAATTAAACAAACGATCCATCTCAGTGGTGAAATGGAAAGAGATTCTGGAAGATTTACTAAGGCTGGTATCATGTTGATGCATCTATAAATAATACCAGTAGTGCTGCTATTTCATTGTGTTTCCATGGTAAGTTATGCAAGGGACACTATATAGTGTATAGTAATATAGTGTCCCTGGTTATGCGTATAAGTAGTGAAAGAAACACTTATTTATCTGTCTTAATCCCTTCCTACATACTACATTTCTGAAGCAGATGACTTTGAAAACATATCTGCAAAATTATGGAAAATAACTATAAATGAAAGAAAAATTATTCAAAGAAGTTGAATACATTGTGGCAAAAGAAGAAATTGCTCATTATCTTTTCAAAATATTGTCTGCTGCAGACAAAAAATGCCTGTTTGTGGGAAACGGTTATCACTATGCCTAAAATTACCATCAGCTTGAAAGCATTTATTATACTTCTATTCCAACAATATTTTCAAAAGGCGTCAGTAGCAGAGGGATCACATGTAGTATTAAGCAGGACAGGCCGATAATTAACCTTTTCAAAAGTTGTCTACTGCAGATGCATCAAAATGTGTTTGTTCGTGGTTTATTGATTGATTGGGGTTTAACGCCGTTTTTAACAATTTCTCAGTCATATCACGGCGGCCAGTTACTCATATGTTTCCTGGATTTCACACACCAGTACTTCACACAACAATCTTCCCAAGCAACTGGCTGCTTTTCCACATAGACTTAGCCCATTGGTGGAAGACGAATGACGCATGTCGCAATGACTTTTGTCAAACGTCGGAAAGAAAGTTGGCCGAGCCGGGATTCGAACTCACAACCCCTGGATTGACAGCCCGCGTCGTTACCGACTGAGCTACCGGGACTCGACTGTTCGTGGTTTAAACATTATACCTATCTTGTCAATATATATGTAAGGAAAGCAGCCAAAGGTCTGAATGTTACACCCTCTAGTGTCTACAGAAGATGCATCAATAAGCATCTGTTTGTTGGTATGGTTTAACCCTTTCCCACATACAGACGCTTTTTGATGCCTTTGCAGCAGATGTGTTTTAAAAACATTGTGGCAAAAGTAGAAATTTTTAAAAACGAACAATTTCTCCTTTTGCCATAATGTTTTCATATTTATTATTTATTTAGATGTTAGAACTTTCTTTATTCAGGCTTTCTATGTTTTTGCCTTGATGTTTTCAAAGTCATCTGTTACTGTTTTGTTGTATGTGGGAATGGTTTAAGCATCCTACCTATCTTGTCAACATAAGTCAGGAAAGCAGCCAGCGGTCTGAATGTTACACTCTCTAGTGAACTATTCTTTCTTGTAGGTTTGTATACAGCTGAAAACATAATGAAGGAGTAAACATAACATAAACTGGTTGATGTCATTGGGTAACAAATACTAAACATTATCCAGATGAGATAAGATAATGTTTTTTTTTAACCCTTTCCTTCATACGACAATTATGCAGCAGACGACTTTGAACATATTTTGTCAAAAAATAGAAAATCTCAATAATTGATTGGATAACCTATGACTAAAAGTGGAAAAAATTGTGGCAAAAGGAGAAAATTTTACTTGGAATTAAATTCTTTTTAGAAAATTTAAAAGAGGACCACCTAAAGAATATTCCTGTGAAGTTATATTGAAATTAATCGATTGGTTTAGTAGGAGAAAATTGTTGACAGACAGGCGCAAGGATGACGACGGTTTGCCGGACGGTGAGTGATCACAAAAGCTCACCTCTAGGTGAGCTAAATAAGTTAAATTATTAAATATTGTGGAAAACATTTTGGCAATAGGAGAGATTAAACATGATGGGCTATTTTCACCTTTTGCCACAATGTTTTCAAAAGTCTTATGCTGTAGGTGTGTCAAAAGTTCAAAATACATCTAAAGGTGGAAAAAAGAGTTATCAATGTCTTCTTTTTATGCAAATGATATCAAAAGATGCCAGCAGAAAAGGCACGCAAGTTGTCCTTATCAAGTGAAGGGTTGATTATTCACTTACGAGTGCCTCTTCTGTTTCCAGTGTTTTCTGATCCTTCATTTGACTGTTTTACTGTATGATCTGGAGCTAGAAAATATTGGTTATAATTGAGAATATAAACAAGGGTGTTCCAATTGCACACATGTGTCACCTGCCAATATGTCAGTGAGTGACCAGTCCGACAGATGCCGGAGAAGTCATCTCTATGTACCTTCCGACAGATGCCGGAGAAGTCATCTCTATGTACCTTCCGTCAGATGCCGCAGAAGTCATCTCTATGATCCTTCCGACAGATGCCGGAGAAGTCATCTCTATGTACCTTCCGACAGATGCCGGAGAAGTCATCTCTATGTACCTTCCGACAGATGCCGGAGAAGTCATCTCTATGTACCTTCTGACAGATGCCGGAGAAGTCATCTCTGTACCTTCTGACAGATGCCGGAGAAGTCATCTCTATGTACCTTCCAACAGATGCCGGAGAAGTCATCTCTATGTACCTTCCAACAGATGCCGGAATAGTCATCTCTATGTACCTTCCAACAGATGCCGGAGAAATCATCTCTATGTACCTTCCTGCCTCTTCCACACAATACATTTACAGCAGAGTATGGCACATACAAATGTTTAATCTTTTCCTAATTTTTCCGTAATGGTATCAATTCTTTTTTTTCAATAATTATACTTTCATATTTATAGATTTGCCATAATTTTTTAATAGAAGTTTTGGAAGTCTTCTGCTGCAAAAGTGATGTGCATCAGGCAAAATGTTGTCTTAGAGGTGTCTCTTTTGGATATAAACAAGTAGGTCTACAGTTCTAGATTTGTGTCAGAAGGGGATACATCTAGGGCCATATAACAAATGGCAAACAGTAACAGCTTAACCCTTTCCCACTTGCATTGTGACAGAACTACAGCGGACATCTTTTGAAAACCTTGTGGCTAAAGGATGAATTGCTCCTAATTTCTCTTCTTTGCCACAATGTTTTTAACTCTATTCAAATATAATACTTTAATCTTGAGAGATTTTACCTCTTTTTCCAAAAATGCAGATCAGTTGTATGTGAGAAAGGGTCAACTGAGTCTTAACTACTTGCAGATTTTGACTGATGTATTTATACCTGTGAGTAAGTTAGCTACAAGCTGATGACTATTGTAGGATATTGCTGATGGACCGAAGGATGCAGGATAGACAGACGGACAGACAACACCAAATCATTAACTATTATTACCTGTGAGTAAGTTGGCTACCAGCTGATGACTATTGTAGGATATTGCTGATGGACTGAAGGATGAAGGGATAGACAGATAGATGGACAACACCAAAACATTAACTATTATTACCTGTGAGTAAGTTGGGTACCAGGTAATGACTATTGTAGGATATTGCTGATGGACCGAAGGATGCAGGGATAGACAGACGGACAGACAACACCAAATCATTAACTATTATTACCTGTGAGTAAGTTGGCTACAAGCTGATGACTATTGTAGGATATTGCTGATGGACCGAAGGATGATGGGATAGACAGACGGACAGACAACACCAAATCATTAACTATTATTACCTGTAAGTTGGCTACAAGCTGATGACTATTGTAGGATATTGCTGATGGACCGAAGGATGATGGGATAGACAGATGGACAGACAACACCAAATCATTAACTATTATTACCTGCAAGTTGGCTACAAGCTGATGACTATTGTAGGATATTGCTGATGGATCGAAGGATGATGGGATAGACAGACGGACAGACAACACCAAATCATTAACTTTTATTACCTGTGAGTAAGTTGAATACAAGCTGATGACTTTTGTAGGATATTGCTGATGAGTGACCCCAGTGTGAGTAACATTCCTCTGCTAGTCTCTGAAATAAAACATTCATTTAACACTTTCCCACATACAGACAATTTCTGATGCATCAGACAACTTTTGAAAGCATTGTGGCAAAAGAAACAAGAGGCCCAAGAGAGACAGTATCCCTCCACAGCCATTAGGCAAAAATTCAATGTCCAAAAAGCCCCGCTCCCTTGTGACCATGTTTTTTTACCAATCACCATGGCGTGAAGGAATCTCGTAGAGTTTCACCCAAGGAACATTTCTGTAAAATTATTTGAAAATCGGCCATACAGTTTTGGAGGAGAAGATTTTTAAAGCCAAAAAAAGGCTAAAAGTCCCTCCCCCTAGCAGCCATATTTTAAGACCAATCAATATGACCTGATAGTCACCCAAAATTATATAAAAATCAGATACTTTTGTCGGAGATATTTTTTAAAGTTTTCTATTTAGCCATATAAGGCAAAACAGCCCTGCCCCCTGGTGGCCATTTCTTTTAACCAATCAACTTCTTTTGAAGGAATCTGATAGAGGGTCACCCAAGGAACATTTCTACAAAATTATTTGAAAATCGGCCAAACACTTTCGGAGGAGAAGATTTTTTAAGTTCTCACTATAGCCATATAAGGCAAAATAGCCCCGCCCTCTGGTGGCCCTGTTTTTCGACCAATCAACATGGCGTGGAGGAATCTGATAGAGGGTCACCCGAGGAATATTTCTACCCAATTTTTTGAAAATCGGCTAAACACTTTCGGAGGAGAAGATTTTTTAAGTTTTCACTATAGCTATATAATGCATAATAGCCCCGCCCCCGACCGCAATGTTTTTCAACCAATTAACATGGCTTAAAGGAATCTGATAGAGGGTCACCCAAGGAACATTTCTACAAAATTATTTGAAAATCGACCTCACACTTTTTGAGGAGAAGATTTTTTAAGTTTTCACTATAGCCATATAAGGCACATTAGCCCCGCCCCCTAACAGCCATATTTTTTGACCAATCAAAATGGCTTGAAGGAATCTGAAAGAGGGTCATCCAAGGAACATTTCTACAAATTTATTTGAAAATCGGCCAAACAGAATTGGAGCGGAAGATTTTTTAAGTTTTCACAATTTTTTTCTTTCGGTTGCCATGGAAACTATAATTTTGCATGGATCCAAAAAAGTTGAAGGAATTCAGGAGAGGATGTTGAGAGGATGCTTCCTATGAAGTTTCATCTCAATTGGTCAAGTGGTTAGGGAGAAGTCGTTTGAAGCAAAAAGTTTACGGACGGACGGATGCACGGCGGACAATTTGCCATGACATAAGCTCGACTGGCTTTCAGCCAGTGGAACTAAAAATTGCTCATCATGAACAAATTCTCCTTTTTGCAAAAATGTTTTCAACTCTTTTATTCAGAAATTATTTGTTTTACATTGTTGGAAAGAAGAGCGCCAAAATGATCAGTTTCTCCTTTTTTAACAACATTTTCAACTCTGAAAAAATAGTATATTTCATATATTTCAAGATCAGTGCATGTTCAAGTTGGCATTTCTGAACAGTGTGGGTTCAGATCCTCCTGTACATCTGCTCCATCTTATTACAATCTACACCCGGTAAAGACATTTCGCCACAATGTTTTCAAAAGTCGTCATCTGAAGAGGCGTCAGACATTGTCTGTATAAGGGAAAGGGTTAACCCTTTTCCCATGGAAAAGCTCAAATATTGTTTACCAAATGTGTTTTTAACGACTTTCTAAAAGTATCTTACCTGAGGCAATTTTGAAATAATATAGTGTTTCATTTTTACATTCTCTGGCGAGTCAGAAATATCTGGAAAAGAAAAATAAATATAAAGAAACAAAATTTGTAGAATTAATGTTGATAAGTAAATGGTCATTGAACAAATATTTATGTAAAATCATCTTAACACTTTCCCATATACATCAAATCTGCAGCAGACGATTTTGAAAAAACATCTGGACTAAAATATGGAAAATCTCTATAAATTAATGTATAACTGAAGTGAGCTGATAACATTGTGACAAAGGGAGAAATTGTTCATTATGACTCTATTTGTATCACTCTCAATGTCTGCTTCTTGGATTCTGAACCAGTACTCCTAATGAGTGACATATAGACACTTTCTCACACCTCTGCAGCAGACGACATTTGAAAGGTAAAATTGATCATGTTGAGCAATTTCTCTTTTTGCTACAACGTTTTCAACTCTTTTTATAATAATTCTACTTTCATTGACAAAGAATTTTCACATTATTGTCTAGATATGTTGGGAAGGTTAACTTTCTATTACAAGGCTGGCAATCTACCTTTGTTATAAAATCGGTACTTACCAATCCAAATTGACTACAAACAAATGAATTCATGTGGGCAGCTTCAAATATTATTTCGCCGAGCCCCAGTAGCTCGGTCGGTAGCGACGCAGGCTGTCAATCCAGGGGTTGTGAGTTAGAACCCCAGCTTGGCCAACATTCTTTCCGATGTTTGACTGAAGTCATTTGTCTTCCACCAACAGGCTATCAGTCTATGTGGAAAAGCAGCAAGTTACTTGGAAAGAATGTTGTATGAAGTACTGGTGTGAGAAAGCCAAGAAACATATGAGTAGGTGAACTGGCCGTCGTTAATGGCGTTAACTCCAATCAATCAATCAATCAAATATTATTTCACTTCATAAAACAATTTGATATACCTGTTAAAACTTTAGACATGAATTCCCCAGTCATCTGTAGAACACCATTGTTAACATATTGCATAAATAACCTGAAATTAAATCAATGAAAGGCTGTGAGATTATAGGAACTATTCGTGAGATATGCATTAGCAATTTTAGTTAACCCTTTCCCTCATACAACAATTCTGCAGCTGACGACTTTGAACATATTTTGTCAAAAAAATAGAATATCCAAAAGTGGAAAACATTGTGGCAAAAGGAGAAATTGCTTGTTTTGAGCAATTTCTTCTTTTGTCACTATATTTTCAAAAAGCTGTCTGCTGCAGAGGCCTCAGAAAGCGTCTATATGAGGGAAAGCGTTAATGGTTCTTTTTTCCACTTTTCAATTTTTACAAAGAAAACAATCCACACATTTTCTCTCAAGCTTGTGACTCTTTTAACAGTGATGATAAACACTAGACAACATGACAACAAACAATAGCTATCACTGAAAGTGATTAGTACCTACAAAACTTCTAAGTTCTAAGTTGAAAAGGGGCCATAACTCCATCAACAATTTGAGGTCTGTAACCAAAGTTGAACTAAACTTTTTACCAAATATTACAAAATTCGCTCTATCCTTTCCTGACTTAAATTCAACATAATTTTTACCTTGTAAAGGTGCCATTACTGCATGAAAAAGTTGGTGGTTTGAAAACAATGTCAAACTAGACTTGTATTTAAAGTTTTAAACCTGTGTACCAAATATTACTTAAATAGGTGTATTCAGTGTATTCTTTCACTACTTATCGTCAACTTATCAACTAAATTGTTATTGCAAGCTTAAATTTGTTTACAAGTTATTGTCCGGGCATTGTTTCTTTTTGTAAATTCCATAAAATATTATTGGTTTGTAATCAACGTCAAACTTGTCCTGTATTTTATAGTCTGAAACCTGTTTACTAGATATTGTTTTAATCGGTCAAGAGTTTTTAAGTTTTCACTATAGCCATATAAGGCAAAATAGCCCAATCCCTCCCCCCCACCCATCCCCCCCCCCCCCCCCCCCCCCTGCGGCCATATTTTTAGACCAATCAACATTGCTTGAAGGAATCTAATAAAGGGTCACTCATGGAACATTTCTACAAAGTTATTTGAAAACCAGCCTGACCCAATTATTTTCTTTTGGTTGCCATGGAAACCAGAATTTTGCATGGATCCAAAGAATTTGAAGGAATTTAGGAGAGGACATTGAGCGGATAATTCCCATGAAGTTTCATCCCAATTGGCCAAGTGGTTAGGGAAGAGAAGTCGTTTGAAGCAAAATGTTGACGCACACACGACGGACAATTAGCCATGACATAAGCTTGATTGGCTCTCAGCCAGTGGAGCTAAAAACGAGAGGAATCCCTGGGGTACTGGGTATTATAACCTGATAACAAGACATCTTAAAGTAGGAGAGGTTAACAAGGAGAGGAATTCCTGGGGTACTGGGTAATATTACCTAATATCAAGACATCTAAAAGCGAGAGAGGTAAAAAACGAGAGGAATCCCTGGGGTACTGGGTAACACTGCTCCTGTGTACACAGACTGTATCTCTCCATCAACTGAAATAACTCGTACTCCTCGGGACTGCATGGAGATAACCTGGAAGGGAAGAAAAGATCATTGACCTTTATCCACATACAACAAATACACAGAAATGGCTTTGAAATCAGTTAAGTTTAAGAATAGAGATGAAACATTGTGGCAGAAGGAGAAAATGCTCATTTTCAGCAATTTTCTCCTTTTTCCAGAATGTTCTTAAAAGACTGCTGCTGCAGAGGCATCAGAAAGCATCTATATGTGAGAAAGGGTTTAACATTAAACTGGTATAGTACTGTAGGAAGAAATTGGCTCAGTGGTTATTGATGAGAAGTTGTTTAAAATTAAATCCAAACATTAACACACAGACGTACGCATGACAGAAGATTACCCATGAATAAAGCTTGACTGGCTTTCAGTCAGTGTAACCAAAAATAGCTCTTTTGGGCAATTTCTCATTTTTCTCAAATTATAAATTAACTCTTTCCCTCATATAGACTCTTTCTAACGCTTCTGCAGCAGTAGGCTTTTTTGCCACAATGTTTTCCACTTTCAGTCATAGGTTATCCATTCAATTATAGAGATTTTCTATTTTTTGACAAAATATGTTCAGTCGTCTGCTGCAGAATTGTTGTATGGGGGAAAGGGTTAACAAAGAGGTGTGAACTGTCAGTTGTATCATAGAAAGGGGGTTATATCAAATATAGAGTAACACATACAAGTTAGGTAATTCTGTCTTCTCTGTATCAGAGAGCTGTTTCCCACGTAGACTCCATAGTAAATGACACAATAACTGACTCTGTGATTTCTGAAAGATATAATAGTTTTACCAGATTCATTGACATGTGAGTTGCATCAGGACAAAATGACTACATGTGCTTATGCCATCCCCTTTTTGACACTTAAATCCTTTCCCTCATACAACAATTCTGCAGCAGACGACTTTGAACATATTTGGTTAAACAAGAGGGCCCTGGAATCGCTCACCTGATTTTTTTTTTTCACATTAGCTATATAAGCCCCGCCCCCTGGCAGCCATAGTTTCTGAAAATCAACTTGGCTTGAAGGAATATGATAGAGGGTCACCCTAGGAACATTTCTACAAATTTATTTAAAATCGGCCTCACACTTTCGGAGGAGAAGATTTTTTAAATTTTCACTCTAGCCATATAAGGCAAAATAGCCCCGCACCCCCTGGCGGCCATGTTTTTTGACCAATCAACTTGGCTTGAAGGAATCTGATAGAGGGTCATCCAAGGAACATTTCAACAAAATTATTTGAAAATAGGCCTGACACTTTCGGAGAAGAAGATTTTTTAAGTTTTCACTCTAGCCATATATTAAGGCAAAATAGCCCCGCCCCCCTGGCGGCCATGTTTTTCGACCAATCTACTTGGCTTGAAGGAATCTGATAGAGGGTCATCCAAGGAACATTCCTACAAAATTATTTGAAAATCGGCTTGACACTTTCAGGAGAAGATTTTTTAAGTTTTCACTATAGCCATATAAGGCAAAATAGCCCCGCCCCCCCTGGCGGCCATGTTTTTCGACCAATCAACATGGCTTGAAGGAAACTGATAGAAGGTCAT
Source organism: Serripes groenlandicus (assembly GCA_031761405.1). NCBI lineage: Eukaryota > Metazoa > Mollusca > Bivalvia > Cardiida > Cardiidae > Serripes > Serripes groenlandicus. The sequence continues at coordinate 73,175,781 of JASEVX010000007.1, read as the reverse complement.
CCAAGGAGCATTTCTACAAAATTATTTGAAAATCTGCCAACAAGCTTGGGAGAAAAATATTTTTTAAGTTTTCACTATAGCCATATAAGGCAAAATAGCCCCGCCCCCCTGGCGGCCATGTTTTTTAACCAATCAACATGGCTTGAAGGAATCTGCCAGAGGGTCATCCAAGGAACATTTCTACAAAATTATTTTAAAATCTGCCAACCAGTTTGGGAGAAGAAGAATTTTGAAGTTTTTTTCATTTCGTTGCCATGGAAACCAGAATTCTGCATGAACTCCAACAATTTGAAGGAATTCTGGTGAGGTCATTGAGAGGATGCTTTCTGTGAAGTTTCATTCCAATTGACCCACCGGTTACTGAGGAGAAGAAGTTGACGCACGACGGATGATGGACGCCGGACAAAAGGCGATCACAAAGATCAGGTGAGCTAAAAATAGAAACTCTCTATAATTGAATGGATAACCTATGACTAAAAGTGGAAAACATTGTGGCAAAAGGAGAAATTGCTTGTTTTGAGCAATTTCTTCTTTTGTCACTATGTTTTCAAAAAGCCATCTGCTGCAGAGGCGTCAGAAAGCGTCTATATGGGGAAAAGGGTTAAACCCTTTCCCACATGCAGACACATTCTGATGCTTATGGAGCAAAACACTTTTGAAATCATTGTGTCAAGTGGAAATTATTATGAGAAATTTCTCCTTTTGTCACAATGTTTTCAAAAGTTGTCTGCTGCAAAGTCATCAGAAAAGTGTCTGTATGTTGAAAATAGTTGCACCTTCAGATTTCAAAAGATCACAAGCATTTTTATCAAATATTTTCCAGTGATAGTAAGTTACATACATATCTCTCCTCAAACTGCTGTTTTCTTTACAAGAATAACGTCAACAACTAAGAAGAAATGCAGATACAGACCTGACAGTTGATGTAGAGTTTAGACACAGTGCTGACCTTCACCTTCACATCCTTGGTTAAATGATTATTTAGATGTTTACTTAACACTTCTTTAGTCTGAAAGAGATAACATCATTAGCATGTTAGCATGGAATCAATTAAAAATGTACATGTTTACTTAAAATATCTTTTGTCTGGAAGAAAATAAATCATTAACAAATTTAGTATGGAATCAAATGAAGAGATTAATCTTTTACATGTTAGTATTATTATTTAGATGTTTACTAAAAATAATTGTTGACTGGAAGAGATTAATTAGGGCTTATTTAGACTGGAAATTATTAACCCTTTTTAATAAACAACAAATCTGTAGCAGATGATTTTGAAGACATCTGTATAAAGCCCCTATCTCATATAAACGATTTAAGAATTTGCGGACACGATTTAAGAAAAAATTGTGTTGATTCGTGCTCGACCTTGTGGTTTATGCAAATTTCTTAATCAAACACGATCCTCATACGACCTTCATACGAGTGAACTCGACACTCATACGACCATCATAAGATATTCATACGATACAACACGATTTAACCTCATTTAACACAACCCCAATACGACTGTCATACGACCAAATACGACTGGCATACAACGCCCATACAACTTAACACGACCGCCATATGATTAAACATGAATCATTACGATGTCCATACCACTACAAAAATAAACATGATCTCCATACAACTGAGCAAGACCGTCATACAACATATTCTTCTTTATTATGGTCACGTGGGTCATGTAGTATATAAGCTGCATTGCAACAGCATTTCTGTGTCAGTCTTCACCATGTTCAACAACGAACAATTAAGACCCGCAAGAAGCAGCTTTGGAGGAGGAGGAAGTACTTCTGGTAGCTATGGCTTTGATGGTGAGGGTAGGAGGCAGCGTAGGCGTCCCTGGGTACCGGATGGATATTCATCCATGGTTGGTGGTGAAGGATGTTTCCCTTTCGAAGGTTTTGCTTGGAGGAGCTTCCGATTCGGCCGCCTGAGGTTTGGCATGGCTGTAGAATGAGCTTTCACTTTCAGGGGGTTTCCCATGTTCTCACTCAGTCATGTGATGGGCTCTTCCGGTTGTATGACAAACGTATGGATTTTGTGTTAAGGCGTATGGGAGTCGTATGAAAGGTGTATGAAAGTCGTGTTGAATCGTGTTAAAACGTATGAAGGTCGTATGAGTTTCCCACGCTCCCCAACATGACTGAATGCGACTAAACACGATCTGCATATGACTGAACACAATCTTTATATGATTGAACACGACTGTCATACGACCTTCATACGACTGAACACGATTTAAGCAGAGCTGCAACGTCCATACGACCGCGCGCGACTGACCACGACTTAACAAGAATGAGTGCGCGATCTTCATACGTTCTAACACGATTTAAGGAAAAACGTTGAATCGTGTTCATCCGTGTTCAGATTCGTGAATGTGAGATAGGGGCTATTGAAAATCTCTTTAAATGAAAGTTAAACTATTGAAAACATTGCAACAAAAGAAGATTGTGTCTGCTGCAAAAAAATCAAAATCTAGTCTGTAATAAAATGATTATTTAGTAAGTCATAAAATGATGAAGATTTGAGGAGGAAGATGACACATCTAGAAATGTGTAAGAATGATTTTTATTACAGAGTTGAAACCTTAGTGAAACAAGAGGCCCTTGATGGCCCTTTATCGCTCACCTGATTTAATAGAACTTAATAGTTTTCAACATTTTTACTCTATACATATAAGGAAAACAAGCAACCCCCCCCCCCCCCCCCCCCCCCCCCCCCCTGGTGGCCTATTTTTCAACGGATCAGAATAAATTTAACAACCTTGGTACAGGGTCACACAAGGAATATTTGTGCCAAATTTTCAAATCAGGCCAGTGGTTTAGTACAAGAAGATTTTTTTAAGTTTTCACTATACAACATATAAGGAAAACAAGCCCTGCCCCATGGCGGCCATGTTTTTCGTCAGATCAGAATAATTTCAACGATCTTGGTAGAGGTTCACCAAAAGGTAATTTGTGCCAAATTATTTTTAAATGGGTCAGGTACTTTTGGAAAAGAAGATTTTTATAGTTTTTATAATGCACATATAAGGAAAATAAGCACCGCCCCTATTTGAACAGGTCTCCCAAGAAACATTTGTGCAAAATTATCTTAAAATCGGGCAGGTACTTTTGGACAAAAAGATTTTACAATGCACATAATATGTGCAATAATGTATAATATATTATAAGGAAAACACAAGCTCTGCCCCCTGGCGGCCAAGTTTTTCAATGGATCAGAACAATTTGAACAACCTTGGTAGAGAACCGGTCCCTCAAGGAACATTTGTGCAAAATAATTTTCAAATCGGACCAGTACTTTTGGACATGAAGAGTTTTAAAGCTTTGGCAATTTTCCCCTTTTCTGATGCTGCAGCAACCAAAGTTCTACATGGAATTGAATTCTTTGAACAACCTTGAAAGAGAACCAGCTAAGGAACATTCCTGTGAAATTATTTTGAAATTGGACGAAAAGCAATCACAATAGCTCACCTCGCACTTCGTGCTCAGGTGAGCTAAAAAGGAGAATTGGTCCTTTTTCCAAAAAATGTTTTAAAGCTCATCTGCTGTAGTTGCATCAAATCTTCGTCATCAAGAAAGGGTTAATACACACAATTGGTACTCTATATATTTTAACAACAAATATTGTTTATCGAAAACATATAGCAAAATTGCAGCAGACAACTTTAAAACATTGAGGCAAAAACATCGGAAATCTCTGTAAAAGAAATTATAATTATTGAAGAAAGTAGAAAACATTGTGGAAAAAAGAGAAATTACTCATCATATTCCCCTTTCACACAAAGATCTGATCAAGGCAAAACAACATACCAGAGAGGTTGCTTTTCCGGAACCTTCCGTCACATTATTGCCCTGTAAAAAGGACGGTATTACACCTAGTATTGAATCATAGGTCTGGTCTAAATTATCCATCATTCCAGTCGCCACATCAGCCCTGCAAGCATACACCATACAGCTTTTTTTTTAACTTTTCCCACATACGACAAATCTGCAGTAGACACATTTTTAAACATCTAGATAAAAATATTGAAAAACTCTACATATGAAAATGCAATTAGTGAATGTGGTATTTTGATACAGAGTTGAAAACATTGTAGCAAAGGGAGAAAATGCTTATCATGAACAATTTCTTCTTTGGACACAATGCTTTCAATTATCCTGTTCTGCAGATGGGCTATTTTTCTGCTGCAGAATTGTCATATGAGGGAAAGGGTTAACATACCATCTTTGAAAAGTTATGGCTAAAGGAGAATCTCTTTTTAGCACAATGTTTTCAACTCTTTTCTATAATCAACTTTCATTTATAGAGTTTTTTGCACAATTGTTAAAGATGTTTGTTACGGATTTGTTGCATGTGGGAAATGGTAAAGTCCTACCTTGGACTCTGTCTTAGCTTTGTAACTGGTAAGAAGTTATCTTCTTCAGTATTCTCAGTGTCAGACTGCTTCTGGAAGTATAAACAAGAGGGCCAAGATGGCCCTAAATCGATTACCTAATTGATAGTAAATTAGTAGCAAATATTTAACTGCAAATATCTGGAAAATGTTATCAGGGAGTGCAAATGAAACTGAAAGGAGTGGACACTTCTCAAGAAACAGCTTATCAGTAAAGGCCATTTATATCTTGAAATCTAACAAGAACTTTAATAAGAATGGAATTGTAAAGTTTTTGTCATTTTGCACCTTTCCTGATGCCGCCTTGCTGCCCTGTTTTTCAACGAAATCAATATGGCTTCAACAGTTTATTTAGAGGGTCACTTAAGAAACATTTCTACCAAATTATCGTAGATTATGGAGGAAAAGGATTTTAATTTTTTTTTTTCTCACTTTCTGATGCCGCAGCAACCAAAGTTCTCAATGGAATTTAAATCTTTGAACAATTTTGAAAGAGGACCACCAAAGGAACATTCTTGGGATGTTTTGTGGAAATTGGTCTATTGGAATGGTAGGAGTTGGTTGTCATTTGTAGCTAAAAGTTCAATTTACCCTTTTTGTGATGACGCCTGGTTGATATGATTGTGTAACCAATCAAAACGGCTTAAACAAATTAAATAGAGGATCATTACAGTAAGATTCGTATTATATTTTCTTAAAATCAGACAAACACTTTCATAAAATGGAATTTTCAAATTTTGTCATTTTGCCCCTTTTCTGATGCCGCCTGACTGCCATGTTTTTCGACCAATCAGTATGGCTTGAACAATTTTTATAGAGGGTCACCCAAGGAACATTTCTACCAAATTATATTTGAATCTGACAGGCAGATTCGGAGGAGAAGATTTTTAAAGTTTGGACATTTTGTCCCCTTTCTGATGCCGCAGCAACCAAAGTTCTTATTGGAATTTTAATCTTTGAACAATTTTGAAAGAGGACCACCAAAGGAACATTCCTGTGATGTTTTGTGGTAATTGGTCTATTGGAATGGTAGGAGATGGTTGTCATTTGTAGCTAAAAGTTCAATTTACCCCTTTTGTGATGACGCCTGGTTGCTATGATTGTGTAACCAATCAAAACGGCTTAAACAAATTAAATATAGGATCATAACAGTAAGATTCGTATTATATTTTCTTTAAATCAGACAAGCATTTGCATAAAAATGGAATTTTCAAATTTTGTCATTTTGCCCCTTTTTTGATGCCGCCTGACTGCCATGTTTTTCGACCAATCAGTATGGCTTGATTTTTTTTATAGAGGGTCAACCAATGAACATTTCTACCAAATTATATTTGAATCTGACAGGCAGATTCGGAGGAGAAGATTTTTAAAGTTTGGACCTTTTGCCCCCTTTCTGATGCCGCAGCAACCAAAGTTCTCAATGGAATTTAAATCTTTGAACAACTTTGAAAGAGGCCAACCAGAGGAACAGTCCTGTGATGTTTCACGGAAATTGTCCTTGGAGTTTGGGAGGAGATGATGTTTAAAGCTAAAAGTTAACGCCGGACGGACGACAGACGACGGACAAAAAGTGATCAGAATAGCTCACCTTGAGCCTTCGGCTCAGGTGATCTAAAAAAGTATAAAAAAATATATAGGGTTCATGACATATTAATTGAAGAACTGATCAATTTGTTTGTTTTATTAGATTTTAACGCCGTTTATAACATTTTTTCAGTTATATCACAGCGTCAGTTCACTTATTCATGATCCCTGGGTAAACAAACCAGTACTAGGCTAGCAAAAACGCCTTGCCCAAGGCACTCCACCATGACCCTAGCGCTGCGGCTGGGGATCAAACCTGGGACACCCAGTTCCAAATCCCCGACGCTGACCATTTATAGGGTTCATGTCATATTAATTGAAGAACTGATCAATTTGATTGTTTATTAACAATCCCCAACGCTAACAACTCGACCATGGTGGATTCCTGAAGAAATGATCAAAACTGGATGGTTGTTTTTGTCACAAAAACATATGTCTCCACAATTCCATCTGTCAATAATTGTAATACTGAAACCTTGACCTTGAACTAAAGTTGTTGAAACATGCACTCTGCACATCTTCTCAGTATGGTGAACATTTGTTGCGAGTTATATTTCAAAATCCTTCAAACGGTTTAAAGTTATTGAGCCGACACAAAATATAGCCATATGACATTTAACCTCTAATTGCAACCTTGACCTCAAACCAAAGTGGTTGTAACATGCACTCTGAACTATGATTATCAATTCAATATATGAATTTCACCTAAAGTCTTTCAAGCATATATTTAGGGTAAATTTTACCTTTGTTGGCAGCAGGTAATAAAGAAGTAATATATATTTAACCAGTTAAAGGAAGTGAAAGGAGTTGACCGATTGTATGAGAGTTCACATTTGTTTACTAAAGCGGCCTATTATTGAACAGGTGATATGTTCTGTCATTTTTGCAGTAAGATAAGACTATTTAACTTTCAATCTATGTTAAGCATCATTTTATCTACTTTAATTATGACATGGTGTGTTAGGTCTGACCTAACTATTTGTTTATATGTCTTTGCAGATATTTACCTTCAGTGGTACAATAAAAGATGATTCTATTGAAACGTAATGATTGTTTTACTCAAATTACTGTATCCGGTTAAACTAACTGGTCACCAAGAAAAGCATATCTTGGGGGTCCTTTACAGTCAAGTATAAATAAAGGTTCTGAAGATGAAGCGCAAATTAAAAGTCCTTCATGTGTCCTTCAAATGACATAACTTAAAACTTTTTTCTGCAAATTGTCTGACTATTGTTAAGATATATGCAAACATTTGTTAAAATCTGACAACAGGAATTCCTGAGTGACTTAAACAATGGTTTGATAATCACCTCAATATGGTTGACATTTGTGCAAAGTTTTTTTCAAATCTGAGCTTTACGCTTTCTCGCATGCAGACTCACATTGTAACATCTTCAGCAGACAACTTTTGAAAACAGAGATATTGGTCATGATGATTCAATATTTATACATTCACTTACCCTTTCCCTCATATGACAATTGTGCAGCAGACGACTTTGAACATATTTTGTCAAAAAAAAGGAGGAAAACATTGTGGCAAAAGGAGAAATTGCTCGTTTTGAGCAATTTCTTCTTTTGTCACTATGTTTTTCGAAAAAGCCGTCTGCTGGTGAAGCGTCAGAAAGCATCTATATGAGGGAAAGGGTTATAGAGATTATCTTTGTTTTTTACTGTATATTTTCAAAGTTATCAATTCCAAATTAGTTGTATGTTGAAAGAGTTAATTCTTGAAGGTCAATGTTCCAGTATCATAATTCACTTGCATTTGTTGCTCAAACATTTTATTTTAACCACTTGTAGACGCATCTTGCTGTAACTACAACAGACTACTTTTGAAATAAATGTCAAGTCTTCTGCTGCAGATTTATTGCATGTGGGAAAGGGTTAACTACTGCAATACTTGATACAAATATATTGTTTTGAAAATTTACAAACTTTTGTCTCTACAGTTTGCATCTGTCTGTATGTTTTGGTGACGGTCTCCTGCTGAAATCTGCGATACTTATTTATCTGCATCAGACGTAGATTCCTTCTCATACAGTCTAGCATGTCGTCTGCAATGAACCCTTTCTTCTGTAATCTCTCCTTTGCAGTTTTAGTTCCAATATTCACACTGTTTAGTGGTATGTATGACACACGGGCAAGTCTTTCTCCATCCGCTGTCTGAGTAATAAATTCAGTATTTTAAACCTTTCTTTTATACAGATTTTGACAATTTGCAGCAGATAATTTTCGAATATATTGTGATAGAATTAGGAATTGCTCATCATGCACAATTTCTCCTTTTTCCACAATGTTTGTAACTCTATTAAATTCTTATACTTTCATTAACCCTTTCCCACATACAACAATTTGCAGCAGACGACTTTGAAAACATGATAACAAAAACCTGAAAAATCACCATAAAAGATAGCTTAATTGTTAAATGAAGTTGAAAACATTGTGGCTAAAGGAGAAATTGCTCATCATGAGCAATTTCACCTTTGGCCCCAATATTTTCAAAAGTCGTCTGCTGCTATTGCGTCAAAATGTGTCTGCACGTGGGAAAATGTTCATATTTTTGCCAAGATATTTAGGTGTGTGCTGCAGATTTGTTATTTGTGGTAAAAGTTTAACCATGATATAAGTTTGGCTCAAGGACAACAAGCCACATGGAATTCGTGCCTACTGAAGATAAAGATCAACATGCACAACATGTATTCATAGTCAGATCTCTATCTACAACAAGAGGACCATTCCATGGTTCTATATTGCTTAAATGATTTTAAGGATCTCCAAAAGAAGCCATATGCTTTTATTCTAGTATGTAGAAATATAATGCAGTGTTGTACTTAGCAAGTCATTTTTATGACTTATCACTTTACTTTATTTTGAGTAGTATTTGCTCAGATATTCTTAACTCTTTCCCTCATATGGATGCTTTCTGACGCCTCTGCAGCACTAAAGAAGAATTTTTGAAAACATGGCAACAAAAGGAGAAATTGCTCAAAACAAGCAGTTTCTCCTTTCGTCACCATGTTTTCAACTCTATTCAATTATTGCCAATTTCAGTTCAAGGGAGTTTCCAATTTTTTCGTGTATGTTGTCAAAGTCGTCTGCTGCAGATTTGTTGTATATGGGAAAGCATCAGACAAGTTTAAAATGAGATAATATCCAATCATATTTCCAGAAATGTTTGTTTAATTTGAACCCTTTTCCCACTGACAGTTTGACGCATCAGCTGCAAACACATTTTAAAAACATTGTGGCAAAAGGAGAAATTGCTTATAACATTGTGGCAAAAGGACAAAATGCTTTTAACATTGTGGAAAAAGGACAAAATGCTTATAACATTGTGGCAAAAGGAGAAATTGCTTATAACATTGTGGAAAAAGGAGAAATTGCTTATAACATTGTGGTTGATTGATTGATTGGGGTTTTAACGCCGTTTTTAACAATTTCTCAGTTATACCTACTCATGCATTTCCTGGTTTTCTCACACCAGTACTCCACACAACAATCTTCCCAAGCAACTGGCTGCTTTTCCACATAGACTTAGCCCATTATAACATTGTGGAAAAAGGACAACATGCTTATAACATTGTGGCAAAAGGACAACATGCTTATAACATTTTGGAAAAAGAACAACATGCTTATAACATTGTGGAAAAAGGACAACATGCTTATAACATTGTGACAAAAGGACAACATGCTTATAACATTGTGGAAAAAAGATAACATGCTTATAATGGGCAATTTCTTCATATGCCATATTGTTTTCATCTCTGTTTAACCTTTTCCCTCATACGACAATTCTGCAGCAGATGACTTTGAACATATTTTGTCCAAAAAAAGAAAATCTCTATAGTTTGAATGGATAAACCTATGACTAAAAGTTGAAAATATTGTGACAAAAGGAGAAATTGCTTGTTTTGAGCAATTTCTTCTTTTTTCACTATGTATTCAAAAAGCCGTCAGAAAGCGTCTATATGAGGGAAAGGGTTAAAAATGATACTGTTATTCAGAGAGATTTTCGAGATTACATTGTCTGCTGTAGACTTGTTGTATGAGGGAAAGGGTTAATCCTCACCTTGTCAAACTGGCCTCTATAAGATTCCATGGCTGTAAAAGGTAACAGTTGTAGGACATCCTTGTCAACTAAAGATCGCAATTTGGAATAAGTCATACCTGGTAAATATAAACACATATCAATTATTAGTTATACAGCTAACCTTGATGTCAACTAAATATCGCAATTGGGAAAAGGTCATACCTGGTGATTATAAACGCACATCAATTATTAGTTATACAGCTAACCTTGATGTCAACTAAATATTGCAATTTGGAATAAGTCATACCTGGTGATTATAAACACTCATCAATTTTTAGTTATACAGCTAACCTTGATGTCAACTAAATATCGTGATTTGGAAAATGTCATACCTGGTGATTATAAACGTACATCAATTATTAGTTATACAAGAAATGCCGCAATACGACGAAACCAAGTTTTCAATGATTGACAGAAGAATTTCAACCTGTTTTTTGAGAATTATAATTAAGTTTCTTTGTTGAACATTGTGTGTGTGTGTGTGTAAAAGAACATGCCCAATTGGTTAGAGGATATACACAGAAGACAGGAAGCATGCATAAGAATGCAAACAAGAGCTATCTGAAAGACAGCGCGCTCGACTATTCCACCACTTATATTAGTTACCGAGATATGGACTCTAATGTAGTTGCATGCAAAACAATACCCCAGAATTTCTTAAAGAGTGCTAATATTATATGCAGGATAGAGTTATCAAACTGGATTATTTACATACATATATGTGTAGTAGTTGGGAAGCATTTTAGAAAGTTTTAATGCAAAACATATAGTAGTTACTGAGCTATGGTGAAACATATGTACTTTCATGCAAAACCTTAACCAACGTGTTACGCTGACAGGGAAGCCAAAGCCGTCGCAAATAGTCAAATATAAAAACTAGGGACCCCAAACACAATCCAATGAAAGGTCTTCATAAACTCTTTTTACATACCAACTTTGGATTTATATGTTAACCATAATTAAAGATATTATGTTTCATAGGTGAATGGGAAAGGGTTAAAAACATACCAATGAGGAACTCCGACATCAAACTCGTCACCTCCGGACTGGTGATATCATTACACATCACGGAAAATATCTGTAGTAAACAATAGTTTTACATTATTCTATAAGTATTCGTCAACTAAACTGATATGAAATTTTAAGAGGCATCTGCTTTATGCTCAGAGGGCATGCTCTGAGGGCTGAACAAAAAACCCATTTGGAAAATTATAATAGAAAGAAAGAACAATTTTGATAATGGATTGAAACTTTGAGGAAAAATGGCAAAAATGTTAAAAATGAAAAATATCTCCTTTTCCCAAAATGTCTTCACTAGTCCTCTGCTATATATGCAGCAATATAATGTTAAACCCTTTCCCTCATATAGACGCTTTCTGACGCCTCTGCAGCAGACAGCTTTTTGAAAACATAGTGACAAAAGAAGAAATCGCTCAAAATAAGCAATTTCTCCTTTCGCCACAATGTTTTCCACTTTTGGTCATAGGTTATTCATTCAATTATAGAGATTTTCTATTTTATGACAAAATATGCTCAAAGTCGTCTGCTGCAGAATTGTCGTACGAACCTTTCCCACTTGCAGACACATTTTGTAAGTTGCAAAAGAATAATGATAACAATATAATCATTTCTGGCATTCGTTGGAAGTAACCTTTCATAAACAGAAACAAAAAGATGATTTAAGTACATACTTACATTTCTGAGAGTAAGAAAGTTTTTACTTCTGAAGATGACGTAGTGTAAGAGGGCTTGTCTGGTTGTCTGCATGTAACATTCACTAAAGATGGTAACCAGACTACTTAGATTGACACCTACACTGTACACTGAACCAGTCTGCTTTTCTAATAGACACAACTCTGCCAAGAAGAACATAAATGTTATTAACCCTTTCTCGAATGTCTTAAATATCATTATTTATTTAGGTTAACCCTTTCCCTCATAAAGACGCTTTCTGACGATTCTAGCGATTTTGAAACAATTTGATGGACTAATGTAAATGTCGAATTGAGACAACCTGTAATAGGGATCCATCAGATCTATATGAGCGTTTGCTACTGCAGTCATAATAAAGTCTGGTTTAACCCTTTCCCTCATATAGACACTTATTGACGCCTCTGCAGCAGACGGCTTTTTGCACACATAGTAACAAAAGAAGAAATTGCTCAAAACGAGCAATTTCTCCTTTTGCCACAATGTTTTCAACTTTTAGTCATAGGTTATCCATTCAATTAAAGAGATTTTCCATTTTTTGACAAAGTATGTTCAAAGTCGTCTGCTGCTGAATTGCGGTATGAGGGAAAGGGTTAAAGGTTCAGACATTTCAAAGCAATTGATTAAACAAGCCAGTTCGAAGGAACATATGTGTTGCCTGTTTACAACTATAACCATTTGAACAAAACTTAAACAAAGCTTGATGGACAGACAATGAAAGAGTGATCCTAAGGAGTCTTCCAGCTTAACCCTTTCCCTCATATAGACGCTTTCCGACGCCTCTGCAGCAGACAACCTTTTGAAAACATGGCGACAAAAGAAGAAATTGCTCAAAACGAGCAATTTCTCATTTTGTCACCATGTTTTAAACTCTATTCAATTATTGTACTTTCATATAAAGGGAGTTCCCAAATGTTAACAGATATGTTGTCAAAGCCATCTGCTGCAGATTTGTGATATGAGGGGAAAGGGTTAACAGACAGGCAACATAAACAAGAGGTGCAAGATGATCAAATCAATCATATGTGTAATGGTGTATTGGCAAATGTGTAACTGCCAATATGAGTGGGAAATAAATTGTAAGTAGTAGACAATGTTAACATGTCAGCATATCAGTTATGGATATTTGTAATTAGGTTTGTCATTTTTCCCCTTTTCTGATGCTGCCTGATGGCCATTTTTTTTAACCAATCAAAATAGCTTTTGCAGAGGGTCACCTTAAGACCCTTTCTGCAAAATAACTTGAAATCAAACAAGCCATTTCTTAAAGAAGAATTTTTAAGATTTTGACATATTACCGCTTTTCTGATGCTGCCGGGAGACCATGTTATTCCAACAATCAATATAACTTAAAAATCTTTTATAGAGGGTCACCTAATGTACATTTTTGCCTTACTACCTTGAAATCAGACAAGCAGTGACAAAGGTGAAGAATTTTACAAAAAAGTCATGTTTTTAATTAATCAATATGGCTTGGACAAATGTAAGAGATGGCCACCTAAGGAACATTTCTGCTTATTATCTTGAAATCATACAAGCTCCTTCAGAACAGTTTTTGTTAAGTTTTGCCATCTTTCCCTAAGTTAATTCCATGTTGTGGACATGTTTTACAACCACTATGACAATATCCCTTCAGGCACAATTCTGCAAAATTATCTTGAAACTACCAGCAGTTTCAGACAAGCAGATTTTCAAAGCTTTGTGACTTTTCTTCCCCCTTTCTTATGCCCCAGTCACCAGTTATAAATTGAATTTCAATTTTAGAAGATGGTCAACTAAAGGAAAATTCCTTTGAAGTCTTAATGAAATTGGTCAATTGACTAATGAGATGTTGTTGAGTATGTACAAAGGACGGCACAGGGTCATCACATACCAAACAAGTTAAACTTATCAAACAGAGTCTGTAGTTAGATAATATCTTTAACTTAATTTATAATAAGCTGAACTAATTCTGCAATTCTGCACGAAGACCAGTTATAATAATCCTGAAATATATTACCTAATTCATGCGATCCCACAGACATTAGTACCATGCTTGGTGAAAAAGACAGATGTTCACCAACCAAACTTAGGGCTGAAATAGGTTCTCCTGGGTCGGGTGTTTCGTCCACAGCAGACGACATTTCTGATGGATTATTGTCATTGGCGTCACACCTTATCTCCGCTCCAGATGATTTATCTAGTAGGAAAAAAACATTTCAGTCAGGTACGATTTATCTAGTAGGAAAACCCTCATTTCAGTCGGGTATGATTGATCTAGTAGGAAAACCCCATTTCAGTCGGGTATGATTTATCTAGTAGGAAAAACCCATTTCAGTCGGGTATGATTTATCTAGTAGGAAAAACCCATTTCAGTCGGGTATGATTTACCTAGTAGGAAAAAAACATTTTAGTCAGATATCCAATGTATAACATAGAATTAAATCACTATTTAACTTTTGATACAGGAATTATATCCCGAATGATATTTACGAGCATGTAACCAGTATCTGATGACACCGTATAAAAGGTTGTCTCAAATTGACCTTATAACTTTAAATATTCATATACAGGTGCCTGTTTTTCTGTCCAATGAAATTACATGATTAAACCACAACACTGTTTAGCTATCAAAACAGTTACTATATATTCTCTCTCTTTTATTCATATGGGTCATCTCTCCAGTTGATATCTAACGATTTTGTAACAATTTGATGGACTAACGTAAATATAAATTTGAGACAACCTGTAATAGGCAGCCATTAGATATATATGAGCGTTTGCAGCAGACGGCTTTTTGAAAACATAGTGACAAAAATAGAAATAGCTCAAAACAAGCAATTTCTCCTTTTTGCCAATGTTTTCCACTTATAGTCAAAGGTTATCCATTCAATTATAGAGATTTTCTGCTGCAGAATTGTCATATGAGGGAAAGGGTTATTCATATGGGTTATCTCTCCAGTTGATATCTAACGATTTTGTAACAATTTGATGGACTAACGTAAATATAAAATTGAGACAACCTGTAATAGGCAGCCATTAGATATATATGAGCGTTTGCAGCAGACGGCTTTTTGAAAACATAGTGACAAAAATAGAAATAGCTCAAAACAAGCAATTTCTCCTTTTTGCCAATGTTTTCCACTTATAGTCAAAGGTTATCCATTCAATTATAGAGATTTTCTGCTGCAGAATTGTCATATGAGGGAAAGGGTTATTCATATGGGTTATCTCTCCAGTTGATATCTAACGATTTTGTAACAATTTGATGGACTAACGTAAATATAAAATTGAGACAACCTGTAATAGGCAGCCATTAGATATATATGAGCGTTTGCAGCAGACGGCTTTTTGAAAACATAGTGACAAAAATAGAAATAGCTCAAAACAAGCAATTTCTCCTTTTTGCCAATGTTTTCCACTTATAGTCAAAGGTTATCCATTCAATTATAGAGATTTTCTGCTGCAGAATTGTCATATGAGGGAAAGGGTTATTCATATGGGTTATCTCTCCTGTTGATAGCTAACGATTTTGCAACAATTTAATGGACTAACGTAAATATCAAATTGAGACAACCTGTAATAGGTAGCCATCAGATCTGTATGAACGTCATAATAAAGTCTGGTTTAACCCTTTTCCTCATATAGATGCTTTCTGACGCCTCTGCAGCAGATGGCTTTTTGAAAACATAGTGACAAAAGAAGAAATTGCTCAAAATGAGCAATTTCTACTTTTGCCACAATGTTTTCCACTTTTAGTCATATGTTATCCATTCAATTAAAGAATTTTTTCTATTTGTTGACAAAATATGTTCAAAGTCGTTTGCTACTGCAGTCATAATAGGATCTGGTTTAAATGAGAACAATAATTTGAGAAGGACTACTCAACTGTGCAATAAGATGTGATGACACGGTTCATACTCTATACCCACATTGAGGATGTGGACGAAATAGCCAGGTAACATCACCATTATACAGTCACCTAGAAATACATCAGGTAATATCACCATTATACAGTCACCTAGAAATACATCACATTTCAAAGTCATCTGCTAAAGAGCGTTCACAAGTCTTTTGTATGAGGTAATGGATTAACGAGACCTGTCTGTTAGACAGCGCGCTCAACTTTTACATCACTTATTAGTTACGGGGATATGAACTGTAATGTAGTTGCACGCAAAACTTAAACTAGAATTTCTAAGCGAAATAATAAAGGGCAAAAATTTGCATTATATACAGGATAGAATTATCTAACTTCATTGATTAAATAGGTGTGATGGTTCGGAAGGGCTGTATAAAGTTTCAATGTAATGCACTAGTAGTTACTGAGATATGGACTCTTAATGTATGTGCATGCCAAATTTTAACCAGCATTTCTAAGTTCAAAAAGGGCTATAATTTGAATTATATACAGGAGTTATCTCACTTGCTTATTTACATAGGTGAGATAGTTGGTAAGCATTGTAGAAAGTTTCAATGTAATACATCCTGTCATAACTGAGCTATGGTGAAATATATGTACTTGCATTAAAAAAACCTTAACCAAGATGTGACGCCAATGCCGAATAGTCAAGCCAAAAATGATATAATTCATGAAATTTATATTTTTGAACAGATACAAATATAATACTTGAAATAGGAAAAGGTACAAGTTGGCTGATGTGAACAATATAGATCCAGATCAGCCTGTGCCTTCACACAGTCTGATCAAGATATATACTATTCACATTTTACATAGCTTGTTAGAAGCTTTTGTCAACTTGTATAGGTTCCGATTGGGAGGCCAATCTGACATATACTGCACAGAACTTTCCAACTTGTTCCTTTTCTCAGGCACTGGCTAATAAAGTGTTTACTTATAACACGAAAGATAGTTCACTTGCTAATAAAGTGTTTACTTACAACACGAAAGATAGTTCACTGGCTAATAAAGTGTAAAATTACTTATAAATCAAACGATAGTTCACTGGTTAATAAAGTGTTTACTTATAACACGAAAGATAGTTCACTGGCTTATAAAGTGTTAACTTATAACACAAAAGATAGTTCACTGGCTAATAAAGTGTTTACTTATAAATCGAACGATATTTCACTGGCTAATAAAGTGTTTACTTATAACACGAAAGATAGTTCACTGGCTTATAAAGTGTTTACTTATAACACGAAAGATAGTTCACTGGCTTATAAAGTGTTTACTTATAACACGAAAGATAGTTCACTGGCTAATAAAGTGTTTACTTATAAATCGAATGCTATTTCACTGGCTAATAAAGTGTGTACTTATAAATTGAATGATAGTTCACTGGCTAATAAAGTGTTTACTTATAAATCGAACGATATTTCACTGGCTAATAAAGTGTGTACTTATAAATTGAATGATAGTTCACTGGCTAATAAAGTGTTTACTTATAACATGAAAGATAGTTCACTGGCTTATAAAGTGTTTACTTATAACACGAAAGATAGTTCACTGGCTTATAAAGTGTTTACTTATAACACGAAAGATAGTTCACTGGCTAATAAAGTGTTTACTTATAAATCGAACAATATTTCACTGGCTAATAAAGTGTTTACTTATAAATCGAACGATAGTTCACTGGCTGATGAAGTGTTTACTTATATCACAAAAGACAGTTCATGTGCTGATAAAGTGTTTACTTATAACATGAAAGATAGTTCATTGGCTGATAAAGTGTTTACTTATAACACGAAAGATAGTTCACTGGCTGATAAAGTATTTACTTATAACACGAAAGATAAGCCATACATTTTCATTCATAATGTGTACTCTAAACAAATCTACAGCAGAGGCAAATTAAGGCAAAAATACGCAAACTCTATAAATGAAAGTGTAATCATTGAAGAGAGTTCAAAATATTGTGGCAAATGGAGAAAATTATTCATCATGAGCAATATCTCCTTTTGCCATAATTTTTTCTAAAGGGGTCTGTTGCAAAAACTATGCATCAGAACATGGGAAAGGATTAACATTTTTCAAAAATCTTTAGATCAGATGATACCAGATGGAGTAATGTTTATAACAACACAGAACATTACTTCCATTCTCTTTAGTTACACTATTTGTTGCACTGTTTGTTTTATTGGGGTTTTACATCACTTTCAACAATATTTCAGTTATATCACGGCGACAGTTCACTTATTCATGTTTCCCAGGTAAACAAACCAGTACTAGGGTAGAAAATGTGCCATGCCCATGCAAGGGCACTCCACCATAACCGTAGTGCCGCAACTGGGGATCGAACCCGGAACACCAGTTTTCAAATCCGCGATGCTAACCACTCGACCACAGCGGATACCTTTTTGCACTGTAGGCTTAACAAAACCATATTTCTTATTTTTCATAATTTTCTTTTTTTTTTTTTTCAATTTTGCACTTTAAGTAACAGGTAGAACCAAGCTTACCAATCCAAGAGAAATGTAGAACAGCTTTTTTGACAATATTCATTGGTATAGATGACACACAGCCATGTAATGTCTTTGCTGGAATATGTAAAAAATATATGCCAGTCATTGAAAGACTGAACATGATAATATACCCATCCTAAGTAAAATCTGATGTGTTTGTTTAGTATGTTTTTGTGATGTGTTTGTTTGGTATGTTTGTTTGGTGTGTGTTTTTGATGTGTTTGTTTGCTTAATGTATTTGTTTGGTATGTTTGTTTGTTTGGTGTGTGTTTTTGATGTGTTTGTTTGCTTAATGTATGTGTTTGGTGTGTTTGCTTAATGTATTTGTTTGGTGGTGGTTTTTAATATGTTTGTCTGATGTGTTTGTTATATCTGCTTTGAACAGAATCCGTATTAACCTTTTCCACACACAGAAATCTACAAAATTCTGTGTGAGGAGAAGATTTTTGAAGTATTTTCTATAGCTATTTTATGAAAAACAGCCCCGCTCCCTGGCGGCCATGGTTTTCAACCAATCAACAACGGCTTGAAGGATTCTGAAAGAGGGTCACCCAAGGAACATTTTATGAAGCAAACACAAATTATATTCATATGATTTTTGACCTCTAATTACGACCTTGACATTGAACGAAGCTCTCTGTTGAATATTTGTGGCAAGTTATTTAAAAATCCATCAAGGGGTTCAAGAAATAATGAGAGTACACAAAATAAAGTCATATGATCTGTGACATCTAATTGTGACCTTCAGCTTGAAAGTGAATATTTGTGGTGAGTCATGTCAAAATCCTTCAAGGTGTTCAACATTAATGTGCTCTGCACATCTTCTCAATATGGCAAACATTTGTGGTGCATTATTTGAAAATTAGTTATAGAGCTGACACGAAATTGGAATATACCTTTGATCTCAAATTGCGCCATTGACCTTGAACCAAACTGGTTGTAATATGCCCTCTGCTCATTGTCTCAATATAGTTATTTCAATATCCTCAGTTCAAATTGTTATGGCGCGGGGATGATTCGTGACTGACAGGCAGACAACCGAGCAAAAACAATATGTCTGCCCATTACAAGGGAGAGACTTTAAAATGAAAGTATAATTATTGAATAAATGTGAAATAGCTCATTATGAAAAATTTCATCCTTTTGCCACAACGTTTTCAAAAGTCGTCTGCTGCAGATGTTGGAAAGAGGGGGTTGAGTGTTTGCTTTTGATATAATCTTAGAACACCTTTATCTAACAAAATCGGAAAATCAGCAATAACAGCAGAGCTCTAGATAAGACGCGTTTTGCATGTTCTAAAATCCTTATTTGGGCCTCTAACCCCATGTTGTTGGTACTCAAAAGAATCATCTCAGTGAGACGATTTTTTTTGGGGGTACCCACAACATAGGGTTTGCTTTAATCATAAGAGAGAAATTGTGGGGAAAAGAGCTGAATACCCCTCCTTATCTGGACCTCTGATAATAGTCAAGATCACTCTGGGAGCTACATAACACAATATTTTTTTTAATTAAAATGCAGCATTCAACTTCATCCTTTCCAATATGCATTTTGATGCCTTTGTGTGAAAGGATTTACAAGATTAAACAAACTTTTACCCTTTCTCCGGCACAAATGACTTTTGATGCCAATGAAAAAACATTTTGTTCCCTAAGAATGTAAAGAAAACTTACCATGATGTACCATACACACATAATAGTTGATTTCCGTAATATTTTCATCTGAACCAGTTGGGCTGACCTGATTGAAACGACATATACTTCATTTAAATGTAAAAATAACTAAGACAAATTATTTTATTAACATATATGAGCCGTCCCGCGAGAAGACCAACATTGTGGACTCTGCGTAAAATATCGACCTGGATCAGTCTAAGCATGGCGCAGGCTAACCCGGACAGATACTTTTCGACTTCTGTGGAATTTCTGTGTTAGGAATCATTACTCTATAACTATATCCCCTTCAGACGGAATGTATCGGCCTAGATTAAATAGTGCATGCTGATTTGGGTCGATACATTACGCAGTCCATAATGTTGGTTTTCTCACAGAAGGGCTCAAATGGTGTTTTGTGTAACGGAATTTTCTGGGTAAATTACCACTGCCGGGGAATGAACCCACAACTTCCAGGTGAGATGGATGCTCTACCATTACACCACTGAGGCTATTAGAAACATACTTCAAAGCAAAATATTGGAAATATTCACATGGTAATAAATGGTTACCCAATTACCTCAGTCAGTAAAATCTCCAAGTCAGTGTTATGTGGTGATGAGATTCAAATTGCCCTGTAAGCACATTTGGATATAGACCTCAAGTCTGACATTGAAATGACCATTTAAGATAGTTAAAAGCAATATGACAGCTGACAGCTCAAAGTCTGTCATCATCACCAACTCATTTCCACCTTCAGACATTCTTAACACATCTACTGCAGACAACTTTTGAAAACATTGCGGTAAAGTGATGAGAAATTGCTCTTTTTGACAGAGAATTTTAACTTCTGCCTAGATGTTTTCAAAGTTGTCTGCTGCAGGTTTGTTATATGTTGGAAAGGGTTATAAACTCTTATTCAAGTAAAGGTGTTAATAAAATTGAACCCTACAATGACACCGAAGCATCATCTGTACAATGAGCATCAGGAGCCCTTTCCAATAATCATTTACCCGATGACATTTTATTATTCATCAGCTTTGACAAGGTTTGAGCAATTAATTGTGACATCTGAGAAGTTATAAGTTTACCTTTAATACAGAGTAGAAATCAGTATTATAGGTTATTGCATCTATATGGGAAAATATTGTGTTGAACGAGTTCATTCGGCCGAGTTGCTCCAGCTTGCGAGGGCAGAACTCCAACGAAGGAACGAGTCCCAACACAATAGATTCCCATAATCATGCAATAACCTTTTTATTGTATAATTTGATATTGTCTATTTAAAATTTATCGTTTTGTTTGTTTTAAACACTTCACCATTTAAACAAGAGGCCCATGAGGGCCTATGCTCTACTGGGATGATTCTTTGGTCATTTTCAATCCAGAGCATGTATGTATGGTGAATATCGGATAGTAAATGGAGACTCTATTGTGTTCACAATTTCAAGGGCCCTAATCCAGTCTCGCATGGGCCGATCTGGCTGGTATGCGAAAGGAACCGAGTTCTCATCAATATTTAACTACTATCTAAGTTTGGTGAAGATCGGATAGTAAATGGAGGCTCTATTGTGTTCACAAGCTGTATTATAGCAATTTTGACAGTTTCAAGGGCCATAATCCAGTCATGCAAGGGCACATCTGGCTGGTTTTTGTAGGAACCCAGCTCTCATCAATATTTAACTACTATCTATGTTTGGTGAAGATCGGATAGTAAATGGAGGCTCTATTGTGTTCACAAGCTGTATTATAGCATTTTTGACAATTTCAAGGGCCATAATCCAGTCATGCAAGGGCACATCTGGCTGGTTTTTGTAGGAACTGAGCTCTCATCAATATTTAACTACCATTTAAGTTTGGTGAAGATCAGATACTAAATAAAGCCTCTATTGTGTTCACAAGCTCTATTATAAGAATTTCGATAATTCCAAGGGCCATAACCCAGTTTTGCATGGGGGGATCTGGCTGGTTTACGAAAGGAACCGAGCTCTCATAGATATCTAACTACTGTATAAGTTTGATTGAGATACAATCAAAACTTAAGACTTTATCGCGTTCACAAGCTCTATTATAGCAATTCTGACAATTTCAAGGGCCATAATCCAGTCTTGCATGGCCGGATCTGACTGGTTTGCAAAAGGAGCCAAGCTCTTATAGATACCTAGCTACTGTGTAAGTTTGGTGAAGATCAGATAGTAAATGGAGGCTCTATTGTGTTCACAAGCTCTATTATAGCAATTTTGACAATTTCAAGGGCCATAATCCAGTCTTGCATGGGCGAATCTGGCTGGTTTATGAAAGGAACCGAGCTCTCATAGATATCTAACTACTGTATAAGTTTGATTGAGATAAAATCAAAACTAAAGACTGTATCGTGTTCACAAGCAATTGTTTACGGACGCATGCATGGACGCACGGACGACGGACACCACACCACGGCATAAGCTCTTCTGGCCTTTGGCCAGTAGAGCTAAAAATTAACACTCGTTTTTGATTGTCTAGATAAATAAACATTAACGATCTATTGCGCAATTATACTGTCCTTTCCAATGGTTGCTAGGGTCGTGGAAAATATAATTTATGAACCGCCATTGTTGTTCCTCATTTGGTTTCGACTCAAAATTGAATCGTAGACAAAATGATGTGCAACGCTTTTTCTTACAGTGTTTATCATTAAGAACTTGTCTATTATCTTATCCTGGTATTTACGCCTGGATATTTGTGTTCTTTATTACGATTAAGATGCCCCTTTCGACCTCACAGTATGTTCAGTAAAGCGAACACACATCTTTTATACTGTGTTGATAAACGTCACATCGGAGGATGACAAAAAAAATCTGCAGACCTAACTTTAAAATAATATATATTCAATTGCTTATTCATCCTTGCAGTTATGAATCCTTCTTTATTTTTTGTTCATGTGTAATTAAAATACATGTCAGAAACTACGTAGATATTTACAAACACAGATAAAGCTATAAATAGACCGGATTGGTTTTTTTGTATGTCTATCAATCTCTTTACTACATGTCATCTATAAAAGATGTACCAAACACTATACTACGATCAGTATAAGTGCATCATTTTCTTAGGACTTTCAGAGGCTGGAACCCCCTTCCTCCAGACTTTGCGCAGATCACGTCTGTAGACTGATTCAAGTCCCGTCTGCAGTCATGCACAGCCTAAACCAACACAGATGTTTTTTATTTCATTTTTATTTGTGAATATGCCTTATTGGTGGTTTTTACCATTTTGATGGAGTCACTTGCCTGCGATGCAATAAGCCTGAAGGAGTAACTAAGTAGAAGTAAGCTGGTCTCTAAATCATCAAAGGTTGGATGAGAGCGCGTTGTAACGTTACTGTACTATGGAAATAGTTCCTTCCTTAGCAGCACGTGAAAAAGATCTGAGTGCAATATCGACGAATACTGCATCCTTTTACCAAATGGAAAAAAAAGGAACTAGAACTATCACTGAAGATGATATATAATCCCCAAAACAGCACCTTGACCTACACCATAACTTAATAAGTAAAAGGGCCATGACTCTGTAAAATAACGTGCAATTGTAACACCTTTAGGATATGCACATCTCCTCTTGGTATAGAAGTTTCATGTAAAATTCTATTGAATTCCACCAAGTGGTTTATAAGAAATAGGCCGGACAAAATATGGCTTCAATATGGCTTCTGACCGACTGACACAGTGACTTCAATATGGCTTCTGACCGACCGACCGACACAGTGACTCCTATATACCCCCTCTTCTTCGAAGGGGGTATAAAAATATTGAACAATTTCGTCCTTTTTGCCCAATTTTTTCAACTCTGTATAAATGTATCCTTTTTAGTTACTAGATAGTAAAGATTATCCCTCGCACTTTTAAAAGGCAGATAAATTCAAAAAAATCTTATCAGGTAAATCGTCACAGTTTAAAGAAGACACTTAAACTTACCATAGACGATCTGGCCATCGGAGAAGTTCTCAATAAAGGCGAGGTTCTGGGTAAAGGAGAAGCCCTCCTTTTCTCTTGTGGAAATACCAGTTGTTGATAGCAGATACACAATGTACCATCCGTCTGCGTTAACACCTGGGCGTTGATTGTGGAATCTTAAAATAAAATCAATGGTGCTCTTAATCCTTTCCCTCATACAACAATTCTGTAGCAGACGACTTTGAACATATTTTGTCAAAAAGTAGAAAATCTCTATAATTGAATTGATAACCTACGACTAAAAGTGGAAAACATTGTGGCAAAAGGAGAAATTGCTCTATATGAAAGCATCTATATGAGGGAAAGGGTTAACTGTAGGTTTTATATGAATAATTTCAACCCTTTTCCACTTGACGCATCTTTCTCAAATTTCTCCTTTTTTCACAATGTTTCAACTCTATTCAATTATAGAAACTATGATTTGAATACATAATGCATGGTTTTGATGTTTTCAAAGTCTTCTCTCGCAGATTGTTTGTATGTGAGCAAAGATTTATTGGGATTCTACAGCGTTTTCAACTTTATTTTAGATTTATCATTGCAATGAGTTCACTTATTTATGATCCCTGAGTAAACAAATCAGTACTAGGCTAGGAAATGTGCATTGCCAAAGGGCATTCCAACATAACCGCCTTGACAGGGGATCGAACCCAGGAGGCCCAATCCAAAATTCTCGACGCTAACCACTCAGCCACAACTGAGATGTTAACCCTTTCCCTCATACAACAATTCTGCAGCAGGCGACTTTCAAAACTTATTGACAAACACTTGAACAATCTCAACAAATGAGAGTTTTACTATTAAATAGAGTTGAAAACATTGTGGCAAAAGGAGAAATTGCTCGTCTTGAGCAATTTCTTCTTTTGTCACAATGTTTTTCCAAAAGCTGTCTGCTGCAGAGGCGTCAGAAAGCATCTATATGTGGGAAAGGGTTAAAACCTCCATACCTCATCAACTGATACATGCAATTTTAGTTATCTGCAGCAGATAACTTTAAAATTTGGCAATTTTCTTATAAGATTTTCAAACAGAAAACAGTAAAATGAAATTTTGTTTGCTGAAAACAAATGATTCTGTCAGTAAGATAATCAGGTCACTGTTTACTGACAACCTTTGACACCTGTGAACCAAACACTTTTTGGAAAACTTCAACTTGACCTGATATTGCAGAAGCATTTCCTCAGAATTCTACATTCAAAGCAGACAACTTTTACACAAAAAAGTTGTCTACACATCCAATATCTACAAGCTACATTTGAATACAGATGGATTGAAATTACATTGCATGCAATCTTCAAAATTGAATTTGTATCAACACTTGTGATGATCATGCATCTTTTTTAACCCTTTTCCCCTCATACGACAAATCTGTAGCAGACGACTTTGAACATATTTTGTCATAAAATAGAAAATCTCTTTAATTGAATGGATAACCTATGCCTAAAAATGGAAAAAAAATGTGTCAAAAGGAGAAATTGCTCGTTTTGAGCAATTTCTTCTTTTGTCACTATTTTTTCAAAAGCCGTCTACTGCAGAGGCGTCAAAAAGCATCTGTATGAGGAAAAGATAATTCACACATGCTAATGAAACACTATAAGCCCTTTCCTACAAAGAAAAAATCTGCAGCAATCGACTATAGAAATGAGGCGGGGTAAATATGGGAAATCTATCTAAAGGCAAGTATACTTTTAGAAGAAAGTAGAAAACATTGTGGGAAAAGTAGGAGAAGTTTTCATGAGTCGTCTTTTGTAAATACCAAAAAGCATCTGCATGTGGGACAACTCATACATTTGCAATTGAAATACTTTTAACCTTTTCTCACATGTATATGCATTAAATGCATTAATTTGCATTTGTGGCACACAACTTTTAAAAACATTTTGCAAAAGGAGAAATTTCTCATTTTGAGTAATTCCTTCATTTGCCACTATGTTTTCAACTCTATTCAATAACAACAGTTTCATTTATAGAGATTTCTCAAGTTTTTTGCCAAGACGTTTTCAGTCATCATCTGCAGATTTGTGGTATATGGTATCTGGTATGTGGTATGTGATATGTGGTATGTGATATGTGATATGTGATATGTGATATGTGGTATGTGGTATATGGTATGTGGTATGTGGTATGTGATTTGTGGTATGTGGTATGTGATTTATGGTATGTGGTATCTGGTATGTGATTTGTGGTATGTGATTTGTGGTATATGGTATGTGGTATATGGTATGTGGTATATGGTATGTGATTTGTGGTATATGGTATGTGGTATGTGGTATATGGTATGTGATTTGTGGTATATGGTATGTGGTATGTGGTATATGGTATGTGATTTGTGGTATATGGTATGTGGTTTGTGGTATATGGTATGTGGTATATGGTATGTGGTATGTGGTATGTGGT
The DNA here is from genome assembly GCA_031761405.1 of Serripes groenlandicus. NCBI lineage: Eukaryota > Metazoa > Mollusca > Bivalvia > Cardiida > Cardiidae > Serripes > Serripes groenlandicus. The sequence goes on along the minus strand of JASEVX010000007.1, from coordinate 73,149,548 downwards.
ATGTGATTTGTGGTATATGGTATGTGGTATATGGTATGTGGTATATGGTATGTGGTATGTGATTTGTGGTATATGGTATGTGGTATGTGGTATATGGTATGTGGTATATGGTATGTGGTATATGGTATGTGGTATGTGATTTGTGGTATATGGTATGTGGTATGTGATTTGTGGTATATGGTATATGGTATATGGTATGTGGTATATGGTATATGGTATATGGTATATGGTATGTGGTATGTGATTTGTGGTATATGGTATATGGTATATGGTATATGGTATGTGGTATATGGTATGTGGTATATGGTATATGGTATATGGTATGTGGTATGTGGTATATGGTATGTGGTATATGGTATGTGGTATATGGTATGTGGTATATGGTATGTGGTATATGGTATATGGTATGTGGTATATGGTATGTGGTATGTGATATATGGTATGTGGTATATGGTATATGGTATGTGGTATATGGTATGTGGTATATGGTATGTGATATATGGTATGTGGTATATGGTATGTGGTATGTGATATATGGTATGTGGTATATGGTATGTGGTATGTGGTATATGGTATGTGGTATATGGTATGTGGTATGTGGTATCTGGTATGTGATTTGTGGTATATGGTATGTGAAATGTTGTAATGTGATATGTGGTATGTGATATGTGGTGTGTGATATGTAATATGGGGTATGTGATATGTGATTTGTGGTATATGGTATGTGAAATGTGATATGTGATTTGTGGTATATGGTATGTGGTATGTGGTATGTGATATGTGGTATGTGGGAAAGGGATACAAGTAAACAGAAACCTCACCTGGAATACCATTATGAAGGGGACTGTCAATATAAATAGATCTGAAAAGGAAAGAAAAATGTTTTCTATTGTGTTTTCACATTTACCTTAAAAAGATGTTTTTTAATTAACCCTGTCTCACTTGCCGATGCATTTTGATGCAAATGCATTAAGACTTATTTTTAAAACATAGTTGCAGACAGAAAAATTGCTCATAAGTAGCAATTTCTCTTTTTGCCACAATGTTTTAAATTCTATTCACCGATTACACATTTTTATTCATCGAGATTTTCCAAATCTTTGCACCAACTTTTTTCAAAGTCGTCTGCTGCAGGTTGGTCACATGTGGGAAAGGGTTAAACAACTATTTTCATCTTTTTTTTTTATTGGGGTTTTACGCCGTTTTCAACATTATTTCAGTTATATCACAGCAACAGTTCACTTATTCATGATCCCTGGGTAAACAAACTAGTACTAGGCTAGAAAATATGCCTTGCCCAAGGGCACTCAACCATGACCGTTGACCGCAACTGGGGATCGAACCCGGGACGCCCGTGTTCGAAATCCCTGACGCTAACCACTCGACCACGGCGGATTCCTTTAAATCTGTTGGACATCATATGATTAAGCTAACAACCCACTTTAACCCTTTCCCTCATATAGATGCTTTCTGACGCCTCTGCAGCAGACAGCTTTTTGAAAACATAGCGACAAAAGAAGAAATTGCTCAAAACGAGCAATTTCTCCTTTTGCCAAAATGTTTTCCACTTTTAGTCATAGGTTATCCATTCAATTATAGAGATTTTCTATTTTTTGACAAAATATGTTCAAAGTCGTCTGCTGCAGAATTGTTGTATGAATTGCAGAAAAGGTTAACTAATTGAATAAGTAAAGCAAAAACGTATTGCCAACAGATACCTGGATCTAGTGATGACTGGAAAATTGAGGGGGACATCCAACTGGAATAGACAAAGGTAGATTAGTCAAGTTAGTATAAAAATTAAAAATCAAGGCTGTTCAACATGCCAGACCTGAACCAATGCTCTAACTAAGCACATTGTTATGCGAAAATCACAGCTAATGTTATATCTAACCCTTTACGTCATACACATGACATATGACACCTTGGATGCAGACCACTTTTGAAATCATTGTGGCAAAAGTAGAAATTATAATGAGCAATTTTTATCCTTGGGTGAAAATGTTTTCACCTCTTTTCAATATTTTATACATACATGTACTGTTAAAAATGTGATTTATTTGTTATATCTTTTTATTTGTTACAAACCAATGTCAAAACATCTGCAGCAAACAATCTTTGAAAACATTTTGGTAAAAGGAAAAAAAAGCTAAATATTGAGAAATTTCTCTTTTTCCTACAATATTTTCAAATATAAATCACAATTATATTTGAGCCCATCTATTAGGAAATGTTCAAGTTGGCTTTTGTGAACAGTGTAGATCCAGATCAACCTGCACTTATGCTCAAATTACGTACACAAGCTTGTTACAAGTTCTGTCAAAGTGTGTAATTACGTACACAAGCTTGTTACAAGTTCTGTCAAATGTGTGTAATTACGTTCACAAGCTTGTTACAAGTTCTGTCAAAGAGTGTAATTACGTACACAAGCTTGTTACAAGTTCTGTCAATGTGTGTAATTATATACACAAGCTTGTTACAAGTTCTGTCAATGTGTGTAATTATGTACACAAGCTTGTTACAAGTTCTGTCAATGTGCATAAATTACATACACAAGCTTGTTACAAGTTCTGTCAATGTGTGTAATTACGTACACAAGCTTGTTACAAGTTCTGTCAATGTATGTAATTACGTACACAAGCATATTAGAAGTTCTGTCAATGTGTGTAATTATGTACACAAGCTTGTTACAAGTTCTGTCAATGTGCCCAAATTACATACACAAGCTTGTTACAAGTTCTGTCAATGTATATATATAATTACGTACACAAGCTTGTTACAAGTTCTGTTAATGTGTGTAATTATGTACACAAGCATATTATAAGTTCTGTCAAAGTGTGTAATTGTGTACACAAGCTTGTTACAAGTTCTGTCAATGTGTGTAATTATGTACACAAGCTTGTTACAAGTTCTGTCAATGTGTGTAATTAAGTAATCAAACTTGTTACAAGTTCTGTCAATGTGTGTAATTACATACACAAGCTTGTTACAAGTTCTGTCAAAGTGTGTAATTACGTACACAAGCTTGTTACAAGTTCTGTCAAATGTGTGTAATTACGTTCACAAGCTTGTTACAAGTTCTGTCAAAGAGTGTAATTACGTACACATGTAAGCTTGTTACAAGTTCTGTCAAAAGTGTGTAATTACGTACACAAGCTTGTTACAAGTTCTGTCAATGTATGTAATTACGTACACAAGTATATTAGAAGTTCTGTCAATGTGTGTAATTATGTACAAAAGCTTGTTACAAGTTCTGTCAATGTGCCCAAATTACATACACAAGCTTGTTACAAGTTCTGTCAATGTATGTAATTACGTACACAAGCTTGTTACAAGTTCTGTTAATGTGTGTAATTATGTACACAAGCATATTAGAAGTTCTGTCAAAGTGTGTAATTATGTACACAAGCTTGTTACAAGTTCTGTCAATGTGTGTAATTATGTACACAAGCTTGTTACAAGTTATGTCAATGTGTGTAATTACGTACACAAGCTTGTTAGAAGTTCTGTCAACGTGTGTAATTACGTACACAAGCTTGTTAGAAATACTGTCAATGTATGTAATTACGTACACAAGCATGTTAGAAGTTCTGTCAATGTGTGTAATTACGTACACAAGATTGTTACAAGTTCTGTCAATGTATGTAATTATGTACACAAGATTGTTACAAGTTCTGTCAATGTATGTAATTACGTACACAAGATTGTTACAAGTTCTGTCAATGTATGTAATTACGTACACAAGATTGTTACAAGTTCTGTCAATGTATGTAATTACGTACACAAGCTTGTTACAAGTTCTGATTGTTACAAGTTCTGTCAATGTATGCAATTACGTACACAAGATTGTTACAAGTTCTGTCAATGTGTGTAATTACGTACACAAGATTGTTACAAGTTCTGTCAATGTATGTAATTACGTACACAAGCTTGTTACAAGTTCTGTCAATGTATGTAATTATGTACTCAAGATTGTTACAAGTTCTGTCAATGTATGTAATTATGTACTCAAGATTGTTACAAGTTCTGTCAATGTATGTAATTATGTACTCAAGCTTGTTACAAGTTCTGTCAACGTGTGTAATTACGTACACAAGATTGTTACAAGTTCTGTCAATGTGTGTAATTATGTACACAAGCTTGTTATAAGTTCTGTCAACGTGTGTAATTACGTACACAAGCTTGTTACAAGTTCTGTCAATGTGTGTAATTATGTACACAAGCTTGTTAGAAGTTCTGTCAACATGTGTAATTACATACACAAGATTGTTACAAGTTCTGTCAATGTATGTAATTACGTACACAAGATTGTCACAAGTTCTGTCAATGTATGTAATTACGTACACAAGCTTGTTACAAGTTCTGTCAATGTGTGTAATTATGTACACAAGCTTGTTACAAGTTCTGTCAATGTGTGTAATTATGTACACAAGATTGTTACAAGTTCTGTCAATGTGTGTAATTATGTACACAAGCTTGTTACAAGTTCTGCCAATGTGTGTAATTATGTACACAAGATTGTTACAAGTTCTGTCAATGTGTGTAATTATGTACACAAGCTTGTTACAAGTTCTGTCAATGTGTGTAATTACGTACACAAGCTTGTTACAAGTTCTGTCAATGTGTGTAATTACGTACATACACAAGCTTGTTACAAGTTCTGTCAATGTGTGTAATTACGTACACAAGATTGTTACAAGTTCTGTCAATGTGTGTAATTAAGTACACAAGCTTGTTACAAGTTCTGTCAATGTGTGTAATTATGTACTCAAACTTCTTACAAGTTCTGTCAATGTGTGTAATTATGTACACAAGCTTGTTACAAGTTCTGTCAATGTACAGACTGATCTGAACCTACACTGCATAGAAATCCCTAATTGTACCTTTTCCAAGGGATTTTCAGAATTTGCACTTAACCCTTGGGAGCAAATGATTCTGAATACATTTAGTTGAATACATGGAAACAATCTATAAATCAAAGATCAAGTTTATAAATAAACAACGCATTATTGAATAAAGTTGAAAACATTGTTGCAAAAGGAAAAATTTCTCATTATGAGCAATTTCCCCTTTTGTCAGAATGTTCTCATAAATAGTCTGCCGCATAAGCAACAGAGAGCGTCTGTATATTGTAAAGGGTCAAGTGATATTTTGGGTAGATAACTCTGACAATCTCACATTAGGTAATGGTTGATGAACTAATGATAAACTAATGATAAACTAACTAATGATAAACTAATGATAAACTAATAATAAACCAATGATAAACCAATGATAAACTAATTATAAACTTATGATAAACTAATGATAAACTCCTTACCAGGTTATCAAACTGGCCATTCCCCTGGAACTGTAAACTTGTGAGCACATGTTGTTTTTCTCCATTACCAATTTTACGGAGGTGAATATAGTACAACAGTTGATTGGCTGCGTCCCACTGACACCAGACAAACTTCTTGGCAATCTGATGGGTCTCTGGCTGACCTTTCATGACCTTGAATAATAATAATGAATGTAATAATAACAAGGGCACCGCAAAGCGGATGCATCCCCTCGGTATTTAATCATCACATCGAGTTCTCTTGTGATCAAGATCAGGCTTCTAGACCTTGCCATATACTAACTGTATACCAAGTTTGGTTTAGATAGGTCAATGGATGTTCAGTGTAAAGTGGTCACAAGGTTGTTACGGACGAAAAGTCCAATTTTGACATTGACCTTGACCTTGAAAATAAATAGGCTTCTAGACCTTGCTATATACTAACTGTATACCAAGTTTGGTTAAGATCGGTCAAAGGATGTTCAGTGTAGAGTGGTCACAAGGTTGTTATATGGGAAAATAGTCAGTCCAATTTTGACCTTGACCCTATGACCTTGAAAATATATAGGCTTCTAGACCTTGCCATATACTAATTGTATACCAAGTTTGGTTAAGATCAGTCAAAGGATGTTCAGTGTAGAGTGGTCACAAGGTTGTTATATGGGAAAATAGTCAGTCCAATTTTGACCTTGACCTTGACAGTATGACCATGAAAATAAATAGGCTTCTAGACCTTGCCATATACTAACTGTATACCAAGTTTGGTTAAGATCGGTCCAAGGATGTTCAGTGTAGAGTGGTCACAAGGTTGTTACGGACGGACACACAGACGCACAAATGAACAAACGGACAGCCCCGTTACTATATCCCCTCTCAAACTCTCTTTGATGAGGGGATAATAACAACAAGAAGGCCAAGATGGCTCTAAATCAAACACCTGAGTGATGATTTAGTAGCAAACATGTAACTGCTACATATGGTGAAAATTTGATAATGTTGGGAATAAAACTGCACAGATACTGAAAATAAAATACCTTATCAGTAAAAAACATTTGTAATAAGGTATTAAATATTAACCCTTTCCCTCATATAGACGCTTTCTGACGCACAATTTCTCCTTTTGCCACAATGTTTTCCACTTTTTGTCATAGGTTATCCATTCAATTATGGAGATTTTCTATCTTTTGACAAAATACGTTCAAAGTCGTCTGCTGCAGAATTGCCGTATGAGGGAAAGGGTTAAAGCAATTCAAAAGAGAACCACCAAAGGAATATTCCAGTTTGGTTGATATCTGTCCAGTGGTTAAGCAGGAGACATCGTTTGAAGTTAAAAGTTAATTTTACCCCTTTTCTGATGTCACTTGCTGGCAATATTCATTTACAATATATTCATATTGGTACATGTACTTGACATGACTTTCTACCATACAATATGGGGTGAACAATTTTTGTAAAGGGTCATCTACCTAATCATCTTGGAAATGGACACACTCATTAAGAAGAGAATTTTTTTAAATTTTAGACATTTCTACCAATTTATCTTGAAATCAGACAAGCACTTTCATAATAATGAAATTATAAAGTTTTGTCATTTTGCCCTTTTTCGATGTTTTTCATCCAATCAGTGAGGCATGAACAATTTTGTAGAGGGTCAATCATTTGTACCTTATTATCTTATTATACCAGTAGTTTCAGAAAAGAAAATTTGAATGTACAATGCCAAAATGTTTGAAATCATAATAAATCAACCTTAGCCTTTGTCTCAGGTGATCTAGTTAATATAAATGTAGGTTGTTAATTTTTACCCTTTCCCTCATATAGACGCTTTCTGACGCCTCTGCAGCAGACGTCTTTTGAAAACATAGTGATGAAAGAAGAAATTGCTCAATATGAGCAATTTCTCCTTTTGCCACAATGTTTTTCACTTTTAGTCATAGGTTATCCATTCAATTATAGAGATTTTCTATGTTTTGACAAAATATGTTCAAAGTCGCCTGCTGCAGAATTGTCGTATGAGGGAAAGGGTTAAGGAATATCGCGGTCATTCTCTTTCTTAGATTTATCTAGTAATTATAAATGTTAAGAACTGATGGTGTAGTTTACGTGAAAGTGTACACAATGTTGTAGTATTTATAACATAAATCCATCAACAATGATCCTCCAGGGTGAATCAACCATGAGACATGAGAACTTACTGTTCCGTGAGCAACCTTCGCTAGTGGAATCCTGTACAAACCAATGGCTGTAATGTTAAACGGTATAGATTATATACATGTACTATTATGATGTGTATGAAAAGAATATAGAGAGGATAACTAATATTCAATAACCCTTTCCTACATTGTGCCCAAATGTTTTCAACTCTTTGTACTTTCATTTATAGTTATTTTTGCCTGGATGCTTTCAAAGTCGTCTGCTGAAGACTTGCCATATGTAGGAAATTTTAATGAGAGTATTTATAGAAACACATTACTGTGCTTCTTGTAAATACTTAGTAACTATAGCAAGGTCAAAGTGTGTCTGATCCTTAGTTAGACAGACAGACAACAGAGCTCTAAATAAGGGGCATTTTGGAATTGAATTCTCTTGCAAAATGCACAGCAAAAAATATCACAGTTTTTAAATCAAAATTGCTGAATCATTTCTGTTTTATACACAGCTGGTAAAGGGTTAGTTTTATACCAAACATGACATTTGAAGGGTTGTTTGATAGATTAATTGATTGATTGGGGTTTGACACCGTTTTCAACAATTTTTCAGTCATATCATGGCAGCTAGTTCACCTACTCATATGTTTCCCGGTTTTCCCACAGCAGTACTCCACACAACATACTCTCCAAGCAACTTGGCTGCTTTTCCACATAAAGACGAATGACGCTTGTCACAGTGACCTTTGTCAAACGTCGGAAAGAATGTTGGCTGAGCTGGGTTTCAAACTCACAACCCCTGGAGTGATAACCCGCGTCGCTACCTCGGACTGAGCTTCAGGGATTGTTACCTTAGGAAACATCCTATGTTTGAAAAAAAATATCGTGGAAAAGAAGCAATTCACCTACGGCTAAGATTGTTATTACCATCAATCTGACGATAAACCTACATTCTTTGTGCAACATGACGAGCATGCAGGTCTCCCTCTCTGACAGCCTTTCATCATACAGGAACTGTACTTTCAGGAAAACATCTCGCTCCAAGTTTAGTGAAAACACTCTCGAGTTATTGGCCCTTACTTCTGCTATATAGGCACTATACTTATCTAGGGATATAAAAGGTTATACATTTTTGTAAAATGTGAAATCTGAAATGTTACCATTTATCTGATAAAAACATTTTACACTTTCCCACATACAACAAATCTGCAGCAGACCACTTTGAAACATCTAGGTAAAACTATGGAAACTTTTCGTAAACTAAAATCTAACTATGGGATAGGGCTAAAAACATTGACAAAAAGAAAACTTGCTGCAATGTTTTCTAAAGTCCTCTGTTGCAAGTGTGTCAGGTGTGTCAGTATGTGTCAGTATGTGTCAGGTGTGTCTGTATGTGGCAGGTGTGTCTGTATGTGTCAGTATGTGCCAGGTGTGTCTGTATGTGTCAGTATGTGTCAGGTGTCTCAGTATGTGGCAGTATGTGGCAGGTGTGTCAGTATGTGTCAGTATGTGTCAGGTGTGTCAGTTTGTGTCAGTATGTGCCAGGTGTGTCAGTTTGTGTCAGTATGTGTCAGTTTGTGTCAGTATGTGTCAGTATGTGTCAGGTGTGTCAGCAATGTTTTCAAAAGTCCTATGTTGCAAGTGTGTACGGTGTGTCAGGTGTTGCAGGTGTGTCAGTATGTGACAGTATGTGTCAGTATGTGTCAGCATGTGTCAGGTGTGTCAGTATTTTCCAGGTGTGTCAGTATGTGCCAGGTATGTCAGTATGTGTCAGGTGTGTCAGTATGTGTCAGGTGTCTCAGTATATGTTAGTATGTGTCAGGTGTGTCAGTATGTGTCAGTACGTGTCAGTATAAGTCAGGTGTATCAGTATGTGTCAGTATGTGCCAGGTGTGTCAGTATGTGTCAGGTGTGTCAGTATGTGTCAGTATGTGTCAGGTGTGTCAGTATGTGTCAGGTGTGTCAGGTGTGTCAGTATGTGTCAGATGTGTCAGTATGTGTCAGGTGTGTCAGTATGTGTCAGTATGTGTCAGTATGTGTCAGATGTGTCAGGTGTGTCAGTATGTGTCAGGTGTGTCAGTATGTGTCAGTATGTGTCAGTATGTGTCAGTATGTGTCAGATGTGTCAGGTGTGTCAGTATGTGTCAGATGTGTCAGGTGTGTCAGTATGTGTCAGGTGTGTCAGTATGTGTCAGGTGTGCCAGGTGTGTCAGTATGTGTCAGGTGTGTCAGTATGTGTCAGATGTGTCAGGTGTGTCAGTATGTGTCAGTATGTGTCAGGTGTGTCAGTATGTGTCAGGTGCGTCAGTATGTGTCAGATGTGTCAGTATGTGTCAGGTGTGTCAGTATGTGTCAGGTGTGTCAGTATGTGTCAGTATGTGTCAGATGTGTCAGGTGTGTCAGTATGTGTCAGGTGTGTCAGGTGTGTCAGGTGTGTTAGGTGTGTCAGTATGTGTCAGTATGTGTCAGTATGTGTCAGATGTGTCAGGTGTGTCAGTATGTGTCAGGTGTGTCAGTATGTGTCAGTATGTGTCAGTATGTGTCAGATGTGTCAGGTGTGTCAGTATGTGTCAGATGTGTCAGGTGTGTCAGTATGTGTCAGGTGTGTCAGTATGTGTCAGGTGTGCCAGGTGTGTCAGTATGTGTCAGGTGTGTCAGTATGTGTCAGTATGTGTCAGATGTGTCAGGTGTGTCAGTATGTGTCAGTATGTGTCAGGTGTGTCAGTATGTGTCAGGTGCGTCAGTATGTGTCAGATGTGTCAGTATGTGTCAGTATGTGTCAGGTGTGTCAGTATGGTGTCAGTATGTGTCAGGTGTGTCAGTATGGTGTCAGTTTGTGTCAGGGTTAAGAATTGTTTGCTTTGGAAATGTCTGAGGAAATAATACACTTCCTGGAAAATTGAAAGTATAATTTTGTTCCAGAGTTGAACACTGGATACTGCCTCTCCAACCATACAGGGCCTGCAGGGCCATAAGAGCTACAACAGTACAATGTTTTTCCAAAGAAAAGCGATAAGAAATTCTAAATGCATAATCCTTAATCTGATAAATAACATTTTGATTTTTAAAAACATTGTGGCAAAAAGATAAATTGCTCATCATAAGCAATTTCTTCATTGATTTCAACTCAGAATTAATATCAGGCAATTTATTAAATGTCATGAACTGTTGTCATGATTCTCCCAGCAGTTTAGAGAAATTCATCTCATTCACTTCCAATATCCAAAGAAAACTGTAAATTGACCCACCTTTACCGGACCTCTTGTCAGATCCATGTGGACCCTCCCTGGTTACTGTTGTCAGGGCTGAAATAGATAAAACATATAACCTTTACAACATACAACAAATCTGCAGCAGACCCCTTTTAAATCATCTTGGCAAGAATAGGGAATTGCTCTATAAATAATATATTCATTATTGAATAGAGTTGAAAACATTTCTGGCAAATGTAGAAACTCCATTTGCCACAAAGTTTTCAAAATTTGTCTGCTGCAGAGGTGTCAGAAAGCAGCTTCCCAGTCTTCTCTATGGGCCTCTGATGGAGACATAACTGGTGCGATACTGGGGTTGACTAGACAACACACACTAATGAGCCAAGTTTTAACAAAAGATGGAGACATAATTGGTGCGATACTGGGGTTGACTAGACAACACACACTAATGAGCCAAGTTTTAACAAAAGATGGAGACATAACTGGTGCGATACTGGGGTTGACTAGAAAACACACACTAATTAAGCCAAGTTTTAACAAAAGATGGAGACATAATTGGTGCGATACTGGGGTTGACTAGACAACACACACTAATTAAGCCGAGTTTTAACAAAAGATGGAGACATAATTGGTGCGATACTGGGGTTGACTAGAAAACACACACTAATTAAGCCGAGTTTTAACAAAAGATGGAGACATAACTGGTGCGATACTGGGGTTAACTAGAAAACACACACTAATTAAGCTGAGTTTTAACAAAAGATGGAGACATAACTGGTGCGATACTGGGGTTAACTAGAAAACACACACTAATTAAGCCAAGTTTTAACAAAAGATAGAGACATAATTGATGCGATACTGGGGTTGACTAGAAAACACACACTAATTAAGCCAAGTTTTAACAAAAGATGGAGACATAATTGGTGCTATACTGGGGTCGACTAGAAAACACACACTAATTAAGCCAAGTTTTAACAAAAGATGGAGACATAATTGGTGCGATACTGGGGTGGACTAGAAAACACACGCTAATTTAGCCAAGTTTTAACAAAAGATGCAGACATAACTGGTGCGATACTGGGGTTGACTAGACAACGAGCGCTAATTTAGCCGAGTTTTAAAAGAAGATGGTACCATAACTGGTGAGATACTGGGGTTGATCTGGCTAGATATAGAACTTAGCCAAGATTGTATGCCCATAAAAACTTCCACCAAGTTTGGTTTAGATGGATGATGACTGTTTGAGTTAAAAAAGCAGTCTTCTTTTGTTGACGTCGCCCACCTTTCCATTACAGCCTTTCACATTTTACATCAAGTCTGACAAGGGGCGTATGAAAAAGGATGAATTGCTCAAAATCAAAAAAAAATCCTTTTCCTTTAACAATCATATATCAGGTGTCAGCTTTAATAAATTAAAACATAAAAGAAAACTAAGTGAATAGGTTTTCACAGGAAAACAACACAAAAGTTCTGTGAAACATTTTGACAAAATCAATCATACCAAGAAGCGTTTTATCCTTGTTGATGGAGGCTGAGGAAACACAAACCCTCTGATTGTGAATGTGGACAACCTAAAATCATATAATTCACCCATTACCTGATACAGACTGTTGAAAACACTGTGGGGAAAGGGGAATTTACTCAAACACCTTTCTGTTACAGACAGTTGAAAACACTGTGGGAAAAGGGGAATTTATTCAAACCCCTTTCTGATACAGACTGTTGAAAACACTGTGGGAAAAGGGGAATTTACTCAAACCCCTTTCTGATACAGACAATAATCAATGCCTTGGATGAAGACCGCTTTTAAAATCATTGCGAAGAAATGTGAAATTACGCAAACCCTTTCCCTAGAAGAGAAGATATTTAATGCCTTGGACTCTTAGAAATATTGTGGGAAAAGGAGAAATTGCTCTAAACAACTAATTTTTGTTCTTCCCAAAGAGTTTTTCAACTCTGTTTTGAAATTTAACTTCCTAATTACCGGATATGAGAACATTTTCCTCAGATTCTTTCAAAGAAGCAATTAAAATCATACTAGATAAACAATTACCCATGTGCGATATTTATATGTGTTATTAACTCTTTCCCTCATATAGATGCTTTCTGACGCCTCTGCAGCAGACGGCTTTTAGAAAACATAGTGACAAAAGAAGAAATTGCTCAAAACGAGCAATTTCTCCTTTTGCCACAATGTTTTCCACTTTTTGTCATAGGTTATCCATTCAATTATAGAGATTTTCTACTTTTTGATCAAATATGTTGTCTGCTGCAGAATTGTCATATGAGGGAAAGGGTTAATTCAAAAACTGTATAAACAAGCAAATTCAGAGAATTATGGTCCCCCGCTATGAAAGCAGTACCTATTACGGTTCAGAAGTTATAACCAAGGTTAAAGTTTTTGTGACAGCGTGACGGAGGGACTGACGGACTGACGAATGAGATTTAATGTCCCCGACGTTTTACTTCGTAAAGCGGGGGACAATAACAATAGGGATACATTATGAAATACTCTAGACATTGTAAATGCATACATGCATGTTTATTTTAACCCTTTCCCTCATACGACAATTCTGCAGGAGACGACTTTGAACATATTTTGTAAAAAAATGGAAAATCTCTATAATTGAATGAATTGTGCAATTTCTTCTTTTGTCACTATGTTTTCAAAAAGCTGTCTGCTGCAGAGGCATCAGAACGCGTCTATATGAGGGAAAGGGTTTTTGACAAAATATGTTCTAAGTCATCTGCTGTAGAATTGTCTTATAAGGGAAAGGGTTAAATATTCCTTGTATAAAAAACATCTTCAGCAGATGACTGAAAACATTGAGGGAAAACAAAATTAAAAATCTCTATGAACAAAGGTATTAATAGTGGATAGAGTTGAAAACAATATGACAAAAGAGGAAAGCGTTCATGACGAGCAAGTCCTGCATTTGTGACAATGTTTACAGCAGTTGTCTGCTACACAAGAATCAAAATATGCTTGCATGTGCAAAAGAGTTAAACATGATTATGTTGTAATAAAAAAGTTGAACAGCTAACATTATCCCTAATCCAGGTGTTGCTATAAACTATTTCCAACAGAGCTCCGGAAATTACGAGATCTCAATCGGTCCGGTGAAATTATCTTATTTACTGATCTGTTTGTACGGTTAACATTGTTTTCTCTACATTAATACAAACCTTTTAGTGAAAGTTTTACTAAAAAAAAATGTCTTTGTTGTTTTGGAATTACCATGGTCAATTGAATCAAGAAGAACGTGTACAACATTCAATATAGTGTTATTATACCTCAGTTCGATTTATAGGGTTCTCGTGATAACCTGACGTACCGATTTGGTTTACTCGGTCATCAAGAAGCAAAATTTAAACAGGTTTAGGGCTGCTGTTTTTAAATTAGATTTTTTCCTGATATTCAGTCGGACAGATGGACATATATGAACTTATTTGGATATATTATTGAATAAGCTATCGATGGGTATGTTTGCTTTGTCATGCCATTGTAAAAAAAGTTAGAAATCAGCCGTTAAAAGTGCTCACAAAATCCATGCGAAAAGGTCTCATATTTTTTTGTGATGGAACCTGTAGTCAAAATATATAATCACATTCCGAGAACAGAAACCTGGACTACAATGTCAATTAGCCGTTCAGTCCAGAGATGGACTGATTGACAATTGGTTACACTGATTAACTTGTAATTAGCAAGCTGCAAACATGATTGTCACAGTTAGATGGATTATCTTGTTTCCGTCACGGTAATTGACTCTCTCGAAGGGTGTCAGAAGACATTGTATACTAACTAGAATTTTATTGTATTCTCGTTAGTGACATATAGCATAGGCATGAATGAGATTTATAGAAATATCTGGACCAATTTTTTCGAAAGTTTTAAGATTGAAAACGATCCAGACCGGCAAATTTTCGGTTTTCCAGAGGCCTGATTTCCAACATACAACATATCTGCAGCAGATGACTTTGAAAACATCTTGTCAAAAGTATGGAAACTCTCTATAAATGTAAGAGAAAATATAGTATGGTTTAATAGCTTTTTTATTAGGGAGCAACCTAAATGTATGATACAACAATGTTGACTGATTTATAAACTTATACCCGATACAGTATGATACAAAAATGTTGACTGATTTATAAACTGATACCTGGTAAAGTATAATACAAAAATGTTGACTGATTTATAACCTGGTAAAGTATGATACAAGAAATATACCTGGTAAAGTATAATACAAGAGACAGTAAGAAACACCAACCTGATGAAAGTTTTTGAGTGTGTCATAGGTGCCAAAATGAGTTACAACAGCTCCCTGCAAATAGAGTATATGTAGAATACATGATTGATTGATTGATTGATTGATTGGAATTTAACACCATTTCAGTTATATCACGGCCACCAGTTCACCTAACATGCGTTTCCTGGCTTTCTCATACCTTCACTCCACACAACATTCTATTAGCCCATGGTGGAAGACCAAGGAAGCTAGTCACAATTGACTTTTATCAATCATCAGAAAGAATAAGCAGCCAACCGGGGTTCAAATTTACGACCCATCTAACATATAAGCTGTGTCAAGTGATTGGGAGTCTTGATGCATATAAATAGTGAAGAAAAAAGTAAACCTGTACATATGAACAGTGAAGTACAAGGTAAACCTGTACATATGAACAGTGAAGTACAAAGTAAAATTTTACATATGAACAGTGAAAAACAAAGTAAACCTTTACATATGAACAGTGAAGTACAAAGTAAACCTGTACATATGAACAGTGAAGTACAAAGTAAACCTGTACATATGAATGGTGAAGTACAAAGTAAACCTGTACATATGAACAGTGAAGTACAAAGTAAACCTGTACGGTGACGTACAAAGTAAACCTTTACATATGAACGGTGAAGTACAAAGTAAACCTGTACATATGAACAGTGAAATACAAAGTAAACCTGTACATATGAACAGTGAAGTACAAAGTAAACCTGTACATATGAACAGTGAAGTACAAAGTAAACCTGTACATATGAACAGTGAAGTACAAAGTAAACCTGTACATATGAACAGTGAAGTACAAAGTAAACCTGTACATATGAACAGTGAAGTACAAAGTAAACCTGTACATATGAACAGTGAATAACAAAGTAAACCTGTACATATGAACAGTGAAGTACAAAGTAAACCTGTACATATGAACAGTGAAGTACAAAGTAAACCTGCACATATGAACAGTGAAGTACAAGCTAAACTTGTACATATGAACAGTGAAGTACAAGCTAAACTTGTACATATGAACAGTGAAGTACAAAGTAAACCTGTACATATGAACGGTTAAGTAAGTAAACCTGTACATATGAACAGTGAAGTACAAAGTAAACCTGTACATATGGACAGTGAAGTACAAAGTAAACCTGTTCATATGAACAGTGAAGTACAAGGTAAACATGTACATATGAACAGTGAAGATCAAAGTAAACCTGTTCATATGAACAGTGAAGTACAAAGTAAACCTGTACATATGAATAATGAAGTACAAAGTAAACCTGTACATATGAACAGTGAAGTACAAAGTAAACCTGTACATATGAACAGTGAAGTACAAAGTAAACCTGTACATATGAACAGTTTCCCTAGCAGGTGATTAATCCATTGCATTTCAATAATAACCTATAGAAATGCAATTTAAGAAATACTCTTAGGCCCCCTTATCACTGTCCCAATTCCGGTCCCGGTATAAACCGTTAAAAATAGCCGGTATACCGGGATGATCCTGGACAATTTTGGCAGAAAATCAAATGTATTCTCATATTCCCATCGTTGTCCCGGAGTGCCCACTGGTTTAGAAGCTGAATGTCCCCATTTGATGCTGGATAACCACGGTAGTTCCCGGTTTGGCACAGTTCATTTACAGTGTCGTGCCGGCCTGTTTCCCGGTCCATGCCTGTATAACACAGTGTGACCCAAGTCATGTCCCGGTCCAACCAGGTAAAGCCAGCGGCACCCCGGTGGCCCCATTGGTGTACTCCCAATCACCCCAGGATTATCACAGACTTTTACGGTAGAGACACTGCCCTGCACCGGCGTATGGTCACTATTCAGGTCTGCCGGATTGAGCCGGAACAGCAGGGTTCTTTATTGATCATCCCGAACGGTGCCACAGCGGTTGTCTTCCCTGTTTGACAAGATTTCTCTAAAACCATTATCCAGGACATACTGGCCTTACTGGGGCTCCAATCCGAGACAGTGATAATTGGGCTTTAGCTATCAAAATGAATTGAAGGTGCAATAGGATTCATCTATTTTGTTCAGTTAAAACATTTCTGTCTTATAATGACTGATAAAAGTTACAATTCATGTATTTTAATTATGTGAAGGAGGATTGCAAACTAACAAACATAAGTGCTGACTTAGTGATTTTACAACTGTGTATCATAATGATAACTAACAAATATACATGGTGTGTTGAATATCAAATATACATGGTTTGTTGAATATCAAATATACATGGTTTGTTGAATATCAAAGATACATGGTTTGTTGAATATCAAACATACATGGTTTGTTGAATATCAAATAAAAAATGTTTCATTTTAATCATCAGAAAGTATGATAATTATGATGTCACACAGTACTTAAGGGAGATATAATTTACTCCATTCCCACATGCATCTGCAGAGGACAACTTTAAAATACAGCATTTCTTTTTAGAAATCTCTATCTATAAATGTTTCAATATTGAAAAAAGTTGAAAACATTGTGGTAAAAGAAGAAATTGATCGCAATGCTTTCAAAAGATGTCTGCTGCAGAATCACCAAAATGCATATATATGTGGGAAAGGGTTAATCTCTGTTGAAATAACGACTGGTGTTTTCAAAGCAGATGATTCTGAAATCTTTATAGCAAGTAAATAGTTAAGATAGCAAACACAACATTATACAATTATTAACCTTGGGAGAGGTCGATAT
Organism: Serripes groenlandicus; assembly: GCA_031761405.1. Classification (NCBI taxonomy): domain Eukaryota; kingdom Metazoa; phylum Mollusca; class Bivalvia; order Cardiida; family Cardiidae; genus Serripes; species Serripes groenlandicus. The sequence goes on along the minus strand of JASEVX010000007.1, from coordinate 73,131,898 downwards.
TAGGATTTATCAACCCGGAAAGAGAGTAATATTAACCCAGACTTTCAATGCATCAAATAGTGTGCCATCTTACCTCACTTGTTACCGATACATCATCCCAGGTATAGAGAATGGTGCCATCTTTTTCTTGTGTCAGCAAGTATACATTGTCTGAAAAAATATTGAAAAGGTTGTTTGGAGTATAGTCCTGATTGGTAGTTTAAGCAAGAGGGCCATGATGTCCCTAGATCGCTCACCTGAGTTATGCAATGCGATTTGTAATGCAGAACACATGACAAAGTTACAAACTTCTGAAATAAAAAATGCATTCTCCAGAGTGTTGAAAAGATTTTCCTTCAATTTGGCCTAGTGACCTAGTTTTAGAGTCAATATGACCCATATGCGAACATGAGTGTTAATAAGCAAATTGTTGACGACGGGCGAACGACGGAAAATGGACTAAAGGCGATCATAAAAACTCACCTTCAGCACTTTGTGCTCTGGTGAGATAAAAACAGGTTATAATGAACAATCTGCCCTAATATTACAATTTTTAATCATTTTAAGGTAGCTGTCAAAAATCACTTGTTTGTGTAGTCTTTAAATTTTTGTTGTATTTTGTAATCAATTCTATGGTCATTGTTTTGTTTTATGCTGAAATAGACATACGGTACTTAGTATATTATTTTCAATGCTTTAATGCTCTTCAGTCATGAAATATTTTTGATCTCATGCATAATCAGGTTGTTGTTTTGATTTAGGTCTGCAATGGTGCATAAATGTGATTAATTCTTGGTAAATTATCATGCCTTTTTTCAGTCGAGCCATTAATGTCTGGGACCAAAATGGAATTAAGGTAGAATCATGTTTCCGTTTTTTGTGTTTTCCATGGTATTTATGTGCCAAACATGGTTCCTAAACCAGCATCTGCACATCACATGATCTGTAAATGTTTGTTTTTAACCATGTATGTACATCTGTTATATACTGTAATAAAGCTATCTTTCTATCTTTCTATACTTGGGCTTGTTTCAATACCTGCATTACATAAAGTCATGATGGTAAACGGGGATAAAGCTAGTTAGACCACATCTTTAATCTTAACCCTTTCCAACATACAGCAAATTTGGAGCTATGAAAATATCTAGGCAAAACAAAGGAAAATCTCTATAAATGAAAGCATACTTATATAAACAGAGTTGAAAACTTTGTGGCAAAAGGGGAAATTACTCATCTTGAGTGATTTATACTTTTGATACAATGGTTTCAAGTTGTCTGCTGCATATACTTCAAAAGGCACATCTGCAGGGGGCAAAGAGAGAGCTTAACATTTATAGATTATATGGTATTGTATGCCGCTTTCAACAATATTTCAGTTATATCATGATGTTTCCTGGGTAAGTTACCAGTAGTGTTGGTCCATTTATCCAGACACCAGCCTGTCAGTCGTAATGCTAACCCTGCAACCGTGAGCGCCAAGGAGGGCAGCCATTACTATCATTTGAAAGTCTAATATCAAGTAGGAAACATTTCTAGTTTGAAAGAATCCACAAAATGTATTCAAGGAAAACGATCGATGGCATAGTTCCTGAACAATGTCTTGTATAAGAAAGATATTTAGAAGTCGAGTTTTAATATTCTAAGGGAGAGTTGAATTTTTCCTTGGAAAATAATAAATTGCTTTTCTTATATAGTTTCTCTTTCGTCACACAATATTCGTAAACATCGTCTGCGCTAATTTTCTCCTGCATCAATCAGAGGGTTATAGTTCGTTAATTGATAAACACGCACGAAAACTGATGATTAACAAATACATTACAATTATCAGGGCATGACAGTGGAATCTTTTGCTTTTCCCGTCGGTTGGAAATGAATTCCAAAATAGAGGATTTCAGGCTGCATGTCTGCTTCAGTTCAATCATCCTTGATTGTGTATAGAGGTGTAAACTTTCACTTTGACAGCTTCTTCTCGTGACCGCCCCTGGTTCCCAGTGTTTATTTTGGGATGATCAAAGGGAAACAACTCAATTAATCTTATAACAACTATTTTTCAAGAGTTAATTCCCTTAATTTGATTTAATTTAGTTTGCTCTTGTTCTTGGAACTGGCAAGAAATGTCCACATTTCCCAAGCCATGCATAGCCAGAGAGTGTATTCTGAGATATTGTATACCCGTTTTAGAGTAATGATATTATAGCCTGTACAAGAGGGCCATGATGGCCCTGGATCGCTCACCTTAATTATACAATGTACTATAATGCAAAATACATCAGGACAATTATTCTGAATGCAACAACCTCCACAGTGTTAACAAGATTTTCCTTCATTTGGCCTAGTGATCTATATTTTTTTACCTGATATGACCCATATTCCAACATGGACTAGATATTATCAAGACAACATTCTGACAAATTTTCAACTTGCTCAAAGTAAAAATGCGGCCTCCGGAGTTTGAACAATATTTTCCTTTATTGACCTTGTTTCTGACCCTACATGATCCATATTCGATCTTGGCTTAGATATCATTTAGATAAACATTCTCATAAAATGTCAAGCTGCTGTAGCAAAAAATGTGTCTTCTACAGAGTTAAGATGTTCCTTCAATTTGGCCTAGTGACCTAGTTTCTGACCCAATATGACCCATATTCGAACTTGACCTAGATATAATTCAGACAAACATTCTGACTAAATTTCAAGCTGCTGAAGCAAAAAATGTGGCATCCAAAGTGTTAACAAGATTTTCCTTCAATTTGGCCTAGTGACCTAGTTTTTGACCCTACATGATCCATATTCGAACTTGGCTTAGATATCATTTAGATAAACATTCTCATAAAATGTCAAGCTGCTGTAGCAAAAAATGCGTCTTCTACAGAGTTAACAAGATGTTCCTTCAATTTAGCCTAGTGACCTAGTTTCTGACCCAATATGACCCATATTCGAACTACCTAGATATCTTTAAGACAAACATTCTGACAAAATTTCAAACTGCTGAAGCAAAAATTGCGGCCTCTAGAGTGTTAACAACATTTTCCTTCAATTTGACCTAGTGACCTATTTGTTTACCCAACATGACCCTTGATCGAACTTGACATACATATCATCAAGAAAAACATTCTGATAAAGTTTCATCATGCTAAAGTTAAAAATGCAGTATCCAGAGTGTTAACAAGATTACCCTTCAATTTGGCCTAGTGACCTAGTTTTTAACCCGGCATATTCGAACTTGGCCTAGATATCATTTAGACAAACAGCCTGACCAAATTTCAAGCTGCTTAAGCAAAAAATGCGGCATCCAAAGTGTTAACAAGATTTTCCTTCAATTTGGCCTAGTGACCTAGTTTTTGACCCTGCATGACCCATATTCGAACTTGACCTAGATATCATTTAGCTCAACATTCTGACCAAATTTCAAGCTGCTGAAGCAAAACATGCGGCTTCTACAGAGTTAACAAGATTTTCCTTCAATTTGGCCTAGTGACCTAGTTTCTGACCCAATATGACCCATATTTAAACTTGACCTAGATATCTTTAAGACAAACATTCTGACAATATTTCAACATGCTCAAGTTGAAAATGTGGCCTCTACAGTGTTAACAACATTTTCCTTCAATTTGGCCTAGTGACCTAGTTTCTGACCCGATATGACCCATATTCGAACTTGACCTAGATATTTTTAAGACAAACATTCTGACAAAATTTCAAACTGCTGAAGCAAAAATTGCGGCCTCTAGTGTTAACAAGATTTTCCTTCAATTTGACCTAGTGACCTATTTTTTGACCCGACATGACCCATGTTCGAACTTGACCTACATATCATCAAGACAAACATTCTGATAAAGTTTCAACATGCTCAAGTTGAAAATGTGGCCTCCAGAGTGTTAACAAGATTTCGCTTCAATTTGACCTAGTGACCTCGTTTTTGACCTCATATGGCCCAGTTTCGAACTTGTCCAAGATTTGATGGAGATGAATGTTCTGATACACTTTCATGAAGATCATGTAGAGTGTTAACAAGCTGAAATGTTGATGACGCACGACGCACGACGGACGGACGCCGGACAAAATGTGATCACAATAGCTCACCTTGCACTTCGTGCATAGGTGAGCTAATAAAGAAGTAGTCTGTTTTTAGTAATGGGCTCTTAAGAGTCAATTGCTATAGTAGGTGAATTCCAGGCTGGAATCAGTCCCTATTCAATATCGGCAATGAATGACTTCAAATATCTCTTTCTACAGTAGCTCTCCATTACTGAACTACATTTCTGGTTCTAAGAGATATGTCTTAATATTCGTAGATTGTATATAATGTCAATGAAAGCACATGCATTTGTAGAATATTAGCTAAAATGAATGTTCTGTTTCCAGAGTATCCATGTCAACAGTATCGCACTGTCAAAACAGTCCGTCACTTGAAATGATGGTTGATATTTTATACAGATATAATGCTTAAATTATTAATAATTCGCTAGCTGTTATATCAATCTTTCATTCTATTTTAAGTAACAAATCATATGTAAAGTCTTTAAATTACCCGTTGCATTTATCTAGTGTAGACATGAATGAAGTTTCAAGTCAATATCATTAGTGGTTACTGAGATATATCCATGATGCATGTAGTATCTCTTGCATGTAAAACTTAAACCAAAATTTCTAAGACCAAAAAGGGGCAAATATGTGTCAAAATCTGATATAAAGTTTTGGGACTTGTCCTGCAAGGTCATTTGATGATGTCTAATAAGTGTGTAAGGTCTAAAAGCAATATCATCTGTGGTTTGTGAGAAAAAGCCTTGCATGCAAAACTTTAACCAAAATTTCCAAGTCCAAAAAGGGGCATAATTGTGTCAAAATATGATATAGAGTTTTGGGACTTGTTCTGCAAGGTCATTTGCTAATGTCCAATAAGTGTAATGAATGAATGAATGTATATTGTTTTACGGCGCATCGACAGCTAAGGTCATTTAGCGCGCAATTACATTTAATTATTCATGATCCCTGGGTAAACAAACCAGTACTAGGCTAGAAAATGTGCCTTGCCCAAGGGCACTCCACCATGACCGTAGTGCCACGACTGGGGATCGAACCCGGGACACCCGGTTTCGAAATCCCCGACGCTAACCACTCGACCACAGCGGATTCCTCCATTAAGTGTGTGAGGTTTCAAAGCAATAGCATCTGTTGTTTGTGAGAAAAAGCCTTGCATGAAAACTTTAAAATTTAAATCACTATAGCCTAAGGCCCATATGAGGCAAAACAGCCCCGCTCCTGTTGACCATGACCATGACCAATTAACATGGCTTTAAGGAATCGGATAGAGGGTTACCCAAGAATATATCTACAAAATAATTAGGAAATCAGCCAGATATTTTCAGTGAAGAAGATTTTAAAGTCTATATCCATATAAGACAAAACAGCCCCAACATGGCTTTAAGGAATCTGATAGAGGGTCACCCATGGATCATTTCTACAAAATAATAAATAATTTGAAAATTGGGAAGAGAAAGTTTAATTTTTTTTTCTTTGGGTAGCCATGAAAACTAGAATTCTGCATGGATCCCCCCAACAAAATTATAGGAATTTAGGAGAGGATATTGAGAGGACACTACCTGTGAAGTTACATGCCAATTTGCTCAGCTGTTACAGAGGAGTGGCTTGAACAAAATTTAAAGTGGACCACGAAAGGAACATTTCTGTGAAGTTTGGCTTTGTTTAGAGAAATTGTTGACGACACACAGCGGACTACGGACAACAGGAGATCACAATAGCTCACTTTGAACACTTTGTGCACAGGTGAGCTAAAAAACATACAAAATAGATGTTTATCTTGTTTTTATTTTTGAGTTTTTTTATTTCTGAAAAAAAGTAACAAATTAAATGAAAAAATAACAACAAATATATATATGAACACAATTCTTTACGTACATGTAAGGCACATCACTTGCCTATAATAACCTGTCATTTGAGTTAACCCTTTCCCTCATGCAGCAAACCGAGGGCTTGGCATGAAACAATTGCAACTAAAATTTGTATTTTTTTTACCAAGGTTAATCACCTCGCCATAAAGTCTTTATAGGAGTTAAATCATTTTTCTTGTTAAAACAATGGAAATTTAGGTGCCATTGCTCGTTCTGAGAAATGGCATCTAAATTTGCATTGTTTACAAAGGGGTCAAAATTTACCCTAAACCAGGGTTTTCAAAATAGGTTTTCAGTTACAACTGTTTCACGCCAAGCCCTCGAAACATACTTTGTCAAAAAATAGAAAGTCTCTAAAAATTGAATGGATAACCTATGACATTGTGGCAAAATGAGAAATGGCTTGTTTTGAGCAATTTATTTGTTTGTCACTATACTTTGAAAAAGCTGTCTGCTGCAGAGGCGTCAGAAAGCGTCTATATGAGGGATAGGATTAACCAACTTCCTGATATACTAATTATAGAATCTTCTAAACTGTATAAAAGAATAGAAAACATAGAGAAATGGCAGTACAGAGAGAAAAAAATTGTGGAAAAAGGGGAAATTGCTATTAATGAGCAGTTTTTCCTTTTTCAACAATTTTTCAAATGTCACCTGCAACAATCATCAGAACACTAACATCCAGTAAAATGTTGCATAAATTTTGTAATATTCCATATCAAAAATTATATATATGTAGCTGCCTTATAAAAATGCATACCTGATGTGATATTTCAGTCGTCTGCTTTGAAATAGTCTGAGAACAAACAACAAACATGATACATCTGGAAAATTGGAAGTAATATTTTGATACCCAATTGAAAACATTGTGAGAATAGGAGAAACTGAATGCTTTGAGTCATTTTTCCTTTTTTCCCCACAAAGTTTTCAAAATGTATCTGCTGCAGAGGTAACAGCAGTCCCCTGTAACAGTTACACAATAATAAGTCAGTGCCATTGCTAAAACTGACTTTCATTTCTTCTGAGAATTATTTGATCAGTTTAGGCAACATGGCAGTAGACAATTTAAAACATTGTTAGAAGAGGAAGCAGCTCATAATGAGCAATTTTTCTTTTTTCCATAATGTTTCCTACATTGTCATACAATCATGCTTTTAATCCCTTTCCAACATACAGCAAATCTACAGCAGATGTCTTTGAAAACATACCCCCAAAGAATGGAAACTCCCTTTAAATGAAAGTACAATAATTGAATAATGTTAATAACATGGTGAATAAAGGAGAAATTGCTTGTTTTGAACAATTTCTTTTTTTGTCGCCATATTTTCAAAAAGCCGTCTTCTGCAGAGGCATCAGAAAGCGTTTATATGAGGGAAAGGGTTAACCAATCTACATATAATGTAAGGTCACTTTTGCAGGATGGTTGGTTTTAGATATTTTAACCACTTCCCACATACAGCAAGACAGCAGCAGGCATCTTTGAAAATATCTTTGATACAATGCTTATTTCAACAATACTCAGTCATATCGTGGTGGCCAGTTCACCTATACATGCGTTGCCAGTACTCCACACAACTAGCTTCTTTTACACATAGACTGTTTTGTGACTCTTGTTTTGTGACTTTTGTTGCAGTGTCTTTTGTCATGAGCAATTCCTCCTTTTGTCACAAATTTTTCAAAAGATGTCTGCTGCAAATGAACCACACTGCATCTGCAAGTGGGAATGGATTGAAAAGAACAATGATTTCTATTCGAAGACCGGACTACCACTTCTGAAAGGGTGCTGTCTTCCCATGGAACACTTTAAATCTTCCTTCCTCCCCTGGTAATAAGTCTGACTACCACTTCTGAAAGGGTGCTGTCTTCCCATGGAATACTTTAAATCTCCCCTCCTCCCCTGGTAATAATTCTGCCCAGAAATATGATTTTATTCCAAGATATCCTTCCTTTTTTATTCTCGATGCTAGTTGAATGTACCCTGAAGAAAAGAAGATTGGATTTCGCAAATAAAATACATCTGCTCCAAAAACATCTGTTGAAGGAATGGCCTCATTTGCAACAGACCATTCATAATGAGCAATGTCTTCTTTTGCCAAAATGCTTTCAACTGGTTATTTCAATTATTGAGATTTTCCTTACTTTTGCCTTCATGGATACAAAGTCATCTGCTACAGATTTGTTGTCAATGAGAAAGGGTTTAAAGGTTTCGGAACAAGAGCGCCGCGGAGCGAACGCCACTGAATAATTATTAAAGCCAGCGTTATGTGACTTGCTATAGACATGCATATTGCTCCTAATATTGAATATGTGTAACAGTTTTTGAGTTATGAGATAAGGTTAATGTTTTAAGACGACGACGCCAAGGGTATCACAATAGCCTGGCTTGTAGCTCAGTCGGTAGCAACGCGGGCTGTCAATCCAGGGATTGTGAGCTCGAATCCCGGCTCGGCCAACTTTCTTTCCGACGATTAACAAAAGTCAATGCGACATGCGTCATTCGTCTTCCACCAATGGGCTAAATCTATGTGGAAAAGCAGCCAGTTGCTTGGGAAGATTGTTGTGGAGTACTGGTGTGAGAAAACCAGGAAATGCATGAGTAGGTGAACTGGCCGCAGTGATATAACTGATTTTTTTTTTTAAAACGGCGTTAAACCCCAATCAATCAATGTTTTCTTCGAAAAACAGATGAGCTAAAAATGAGGTTTCTGGTTGTCTGCTTAGAATTACCCCTTGATTTGTCTTGAAAATATATATTTCTCTCAGATGATATATATATTTGGAAGAGTAAACAATTTACAGAACTATTGCAGGCAAAACAGACATCCCCTACTGAATGTAATCCCAGTATCATGAATAGTTTACAGTGTTCTATCAGTTTCCTTCCTTTGACCTTGTTGTGTGACCTTGACATTCAAAGTGAATTGAACAATTATTCGTTTGAACAATCTCCTAATTATTCTCTATGCTCTTTCAAGAATTTAGCCATAATATTTGCAGATAGACAACTGATTGTTTCCACAAGAAGGGAAAGTTTGAGAGCCCAAATTACCTTTTTCACTAGTATGGATAAACCCTTCACATGTTCTATCTGTATTATAAACCATCATCACTCTGTTCTGGGTATCTGAAAACACACAACACTAAAATGTGTAACAATATAACCATGATGGTCCTATATTGCTCACCTGATTTAATAAAACTGAAAAGTGTTCAATGTTCTAACTCTATACATGAAAGTATAACTCTATACATGAAAATGTTCAATGTTCTAACTCTATACATGAAAGTGTTCAATGTTCTAACTCTATACATAAAGGGTTCAATGATCTAACTCTATACATGAAAGTGTTCAATGTTCTAACTCTATACATGAAAGTGTTCAATGATCTAACTCTATACATGAAAGTGTTCAATGATCTAACTATATACATGAAAGTGTTCAATGTTCTAACTCTATGCATGAAAGTGTTCAATGTTCTAACTCTATACATGAAAGTGTTCAATGTTCTAACTCTATACATGAAAGTGTTCAATGATCTAACTCTATACATGAAAGTGTTCAATGTTCTAAATTTATACATGAAAGTGTTCAATGTTCTAACTCTATACATGAAAGTGTTCAATGTTCTAACTCTATACATGAAAGTGTTCAATGTTCTAACTCTAAACATGAAAGTGTTCAATGTTCTAACTCTATACATGAAAGTGTTCAATGTTCTAACTCTATACATGAAAGTGTTCAATGTTCTAACTCTAAACATGAAAGTGTTCAATGTTCTAACTCTAAACATGAAAGTATTCAATGTTCTAACTCTATACATGAAAGTGTTCAATGATCTAACTGTATACATGAAAGTGTTCAATGTTCTAACTCTATACATAAATGGAAAATTAGCCCTGTTCCTCGGAGGCCAGGCTTATCAGGAGATGTCTTTTGAAGCAAAATGTTGACGTTGAATCAGGACCAAGGACAAAGACTGGGCTTATCAGGAGATGTCGTTTGAAGCCAAATGTTGACGTTGAATCAGGACCAAGGACAAAGACTGGGCTTATCAGGAGATGTCGTTTGAAGCCAAATATTGACGTTGACACATGACCAAGAAGACCAGTATCAATAGGCCAGGCTTATCAGGAGATGTCGTTTGAAGCAAAATGTTGGCGTTGACACAGTACCAAGGACAAAGCCTCTGGCTCAAATGAGCTAAAATTGAGCCCTTTATGTTTTTAAGCTTTGAATAAATTCAATTTTGCACATTACTACAATGTAAGTTGAATGTATGTTTTATGGGCCAGAGGCCTAACTACAAAAATACACTATTCATGATCAGGTCCAAATTACCAAGTAATATCTAAATCAGACTATGGCATCTACAAAGACAATGAATCGTACCTAATGGAAGCTGCACTTTGACAATGAATTTTTTGTTCCTGAGAAATTCCATCCGTTTTGGCGCATCACTGGGCTTTCTCTCATACATCTTGACGGTTTTTCTCTGTGATCCCAACACATGGTAAAGGGAAACATGGAATGGATTTGTTCCCTCGTCTGTCGTTAATGGCTTAGCTATCACAAATCCTGGATAAAACAAAATGTTGTATAGTCTGTTTGCAAGGGGTTTTACAATGCTTTCAACACTTTTTCAGTTACACCACAGCATTTCCTAGGTAAGTTACCAGTTCTAAATAGTCTGTTTATCCCCACACCACTGAGTCAGTCATAATACTAACCACACAGTTAAAAATATTATGGCAAAGGGAGAAATTGCTCATTATGAGCAAATACTTGTGCATCGACATGCCATTTTTACATAAAAAAGCAATGTTGTGTTTTTGTTGTTCTAGTCATCAGTTAAAGATCGAAACTGGTCGTCATCATAATATTAATCAAGAAAATCGTTTTTGTCAGTTCTGCGAAACTACAGAACATTTGAATGTAGTGGAAGATGAATATCATGTATTTTTTATTTGTCCGAGATATTCAAATATACGTCTACAACTTTTATTATCTTGGTACTCTGGTGAAACTGATCGACTAACATTTTATAATATTCTACAAGTTGAGGACACTTTTAAAATAAGAAAGCTCTCATATTATATATATTGCCTGTTAAAAAGAAATGAACAGCAAATTAACATACATACGTAACTCATATATTTGTTGTAAATAAATGTTATGTATTTTGGGCTGTAGGCCTTTGTTTACGAAATAAACATTTGTATCTTGTATCTTGTATTCATTAGCAATTTCTCATTTTGCCACGATATTTGCTATAGATGTTTCAAAATGCATTTGTAGGCAGAGTGGAAAAGGCTTTACAGCTTTGTTTTTGGACTAAAAAATGAGTAGGTGTAAAAGCTCGTTGTTAGATGTCTGCTGAAGATAAATAAAAAATACCAGCCAAAAAAACTCTCACTGTAAACACTTTCCCACAGCTGATACTTTTTGAAAACATTGCAACAAAAGGAGAAATTACTCATAATGAGCAATTTCTCCTTTTGCCACAATTTTTTTTAACTTTTAAGTAATTTCATTTATGGAGATTTTCCAAGTTTTGCCTAGATGTTTTCAAAGTGGTGTGTTGCAGGTTTGTTGTATGTGGAAAAGGGTATTTATAAAGAGGCATCTTCTCGGACACCAGCAGAGGAAAAATAGCAGGTAATGATGAAGTATTGTATTGATTGAGTTAAAACATTTTAGAAAGGGGAGACATTTTTTATGATCTAAAATCCTCATTTGTTCCTTAATTAACCCTTTCCCTCATATAGAAGCTTTCTGACGCCTCTGCAGCAGACGGCTTTTTAAAAACATAGTGACAAAAGAAGAAATTGCACAAAACGTGCAATTTCTCCTTTTGCCACAATGTTTTCCACTTTTTGTCATAGGTTATTTCAATTATAGAGATTTTCCATTTTTAGACAAAATATGTTCAAAGTCATCTGCTGCAGAATTGTTGTATGAGGGAAAGGGTTAAATCCTATGCTGTGGATATTCTTGAGTATGCACATGGCTTGCTGGTTCTACTGGGGTTTTTACTTTACTTTCAACAACATTTCAGATATATCACGGCAATAGTTCACTTATTCATGATCCATGGTTCAACAAACCAGTTTCAGTTGGGTTGTACACTGTTTTCAACATTTTTTCAGTTATATATATTATCATGATTTAACCTTTTCCCTCATATAGATGCTTTCTGACGCCTCTGCAGCAGACAGCTTTTTGAAAACATAGTGACAAAAAAAGAAATTGCTCAAAACGAGCAATTTCTCCTTTTGACACAATGTTTTTCACTTTTAGTCATAGGTTATCCATTCAATTATAGAGATTTTCTATTTTTTTAAAAAAATATGTTCGAAAGTCGTCTGCTTCAGAATTGTCATATGAGGGAAAGGGTTAAACGAACTAGTACTAGGCTAGGATATGAGCCTGGCCCAAGGACACTCCATCATGACCAGTTTTATATGGTTAACCCTTTCCCTCATACGACAATTCTGCAGCAGACGACTTTGAACTTATTTTGTCAAAACATAGAAAATCTCCATAGTTGAATGGATAACCTATGACAAAAAGTGGAAAACATTGTGGCAAAAGGAGAAATACCACGTTTTGTGCAATTTCTTCTTTTGTCACTATGTTTTCAAAAAGCCGTCTGCTGCAGAGGCGTCAGAAAGCGTCTATATGAGGGAAAGGGTAAAAAGATGAGATTACTCGTGTTCATCTAGGTCCCCGGCCCTGGACATGAGACCTACCTGAGCAGTTTGCCTTATGTCCTCCAAGTTTCCAGTGTTGTACTTGACATTCTTTACTACAGTACAGAGTCACGTGGCACTGAGAACAGCGTTTGAGTATTTTAACATTGGCAGACTTTTGACAATTACTGCACACAGCACCTACAAATAATCACACATCAACTACAATTAATCACAAATTAATCACACATCAACTACAATTAATCACAAATTAATCACACATCAACTACAATTAATCACAAATTAATCACACATCAACTACAATTAATCACACAACATCTACAATTAATCACACAGCACCTACAATTAATCACACATCAACTATAATTAATCACACATCAACTATAATTAATCACACATCAACTACAATTAATCACACATCAACTACAATTAATCATAAATTAACTACAATTAATCACACAGCACCTACAATTAATCACACATCAACTACAATTAATCACACATCAACTACCATTAATCACACATCAACTACAATTAATCACACATCAACTACAACTAGAACTATCACTGAAGATGATAAATACCCCCAAAACAGCACCTTGAACTACACCATAACTTAACAAGAAAAAGTAACAAAGGGCAACAACTCTGTATTTAGATAAAATAGAGTTATGGTTCCTGTACACCGCACTTCCTCTCAATGTGTTGTATCATCCTATGAAGTTTTATTAAATTCCAACAATTTGTTTTAAAGTTATGCTCTGGACAAGACTCTACGAATAAGAAAAAGTAACAAAGGGCAATAACTCTGTAATTATGTAAATTAGAGTTATGGTTCTTGTACACTGCACTTCCTCTGATTATGCTCTACCATTATATGTAGTTTTATTAGATTCCATCTATTAGTTATTAAGTAATTCTACGGACAAGAAAAAGTAACAAAGGGCAATAACTCTGTATTTAGATAAAATAGAGTTATGGTTCCTGTACACCACACTTCCTCTCAATGTGTTGTATCATCCTATGACGTTTTATTAAATTCCAACAATTTGTTTTAAAGTTATGCTCTGGACAAGACTACGAATAAGAAAGAGTAACAAAGGGCAATAACTCTGTAATTATGTAAATTAGAGTTATGGCTTTTGTACACTGCACTTCCTCTGATTATGCTCTACCATTGTATGCAGTTTTATTAGATTCCATCTGTTAGTTATTAAGTAATTCTCCGGACAAGAAAAAGTAACAAAGGGCAATAACTCTGTATTTAGATTAAATAGAGTTATGGTTCCTGTACACCACACTTCCTCTCAATGTGTTGTATCATCCTATGAAGTTTTATTAAATTCCAACAATTTGTTTTAAAGTTATGCTCCGGACAAGACTCTACGAATAAAAAAAAGTAACAAAGGGCAATAACTCTGTAATTATGTAAATTAGAGTTATGGTTCTTGTACACTGCACTTCCTCTCATTATGCTCTACCATTGTATGCAGTTTTATTAGATTCCATCAGTTAGTTATTAAGTAATTCTCCGGACAAGAAAAAGTAACAAAGGGCAATAACTCTGTATTTAGATTAAATAGAGTTATGGTTCCTGTACACTGCACTTCCTCTCAATGTGTTGTATCATCCTATGAAGTTTTATTAAATTCCAACAATTTGTTTTAAAGTTATGCTCCGGACAAGACTCTACGAATAAGAAAAAGTAACAAAGGGCAATAACTCTGTAATTATGTAAATTAGAGTTATGGTTCTTGTACACTGCACTTCCTCTCATTATGCTCTACCATTGTATGCAGTTATATTAGATTCCATCTGTTAGTTATTAAGTAATTCTCCGGACAAGAAAAAGTAACAAAGGGCAATAACACTGTATTTAGATAAAATAGAGTTATGGTTCCTGTACACCGCACTTCATCTCAATGTGTTGTATCATCCTATGAAGTTTCGTTCAAATCCTATGTTGCATTGTTAAGATATGGTCCGGACAAAATATGGCTTCCGACCGACCGACCAACCGACCGACCGACACAGTGACTCCTATATACCCCCCCAAAACTTTGTTTTTTGGGGGTATAATTATTCACACAACATCTACAATTAATCACACAGCACCTACAATTAATCACACATCAACTACAATTAATCACACATCAACTATAATTAATCACACATCAACAACAATTAATCACACATCAACTACAACTAGAAAGGTTGTTTTTATGAAAAAACATATGTCTCCCCATTGCAGTTTGTCAATGACTATTAAAATATTGAACAAGGGGAGATAACTTTGCAACGAAGTAGCCCAGAGTTATAATTCTTGCAAGGTGCACAACTTCACATTGCCATCTATCTATATTCCAAGTTTCAATAAATTCCTTTAAGTACTTTCTTAGTTCTGCTCTGGAGAAAGTTTACACTATTAAAATATTGAACAAGGGGAGATAAATCATAATTATTGCAAGGTGCACAACTTCACATTGCCATCTATCTAAATTCCAAGTTTCAATAAATTCCTTCAAGTAGTTTCTGAGTTCTGCTCTGGACAAAGTTTACACTATTAAAATATTGAACAAGGGGGAGATAACTCATAATTATTGCAAGGTGCACAACTTCACATTGCCATCTATCTATGTTTCAAGTTTCAATAAATTCCTTCAAGTAGTTTCTGAGTTCTGCTCTGGACAAAGTTTACACTATTAAAATATTGAAGAAGGGGGAGATAACTCATAATTATTGCAAGGTGCACAACTTCACATTGCCATCTATCTATATTCCAAGTTTCAATAAATTCCTTCAAGTAGTTTCTGAGTTCTGCTCTGGACAAAGTTTTCACAATTAAAATATTGAACAAGGGGGAGATAACTCATAATTATTGCAAGGTGCACAACTTCACATTGCCATCTATCTATGTTCCAAGTTTCAATAAATTCCTTCAAGTAGTTTCTGAGTTCTGCTCTGGACAAAGTTTACACTATTAAAATATTTAACAAGGGCAGATAACTTTGCAACAAAGTGGCCCAGAGTTATAATTCTTGCAAGGTGCACAACTTCACATTGCCATCTATCTATGTTCCAAGTTTCAATCAATTACTTCAAGTAGTTTCCGAGTTCTGCTCTGGACAAACAAAAGTTAAGAAGAAGAAGAAGAATAACAAGTAATACTGTGTTAGCTAAAGCAAAAACAAAAAGTCACCCACTGCCATTTGTTTTGAAACGGTGGCCATTTTAAAACTTAAATTCAAGGAAAACTTGAATTCAAGAAATGGCGGCCATTTTGAGAAAAAAAAAAGTTGGATGCACCCCTTTGAGTGTGTATCTATTCATGTGTGAAGTTTGATAGAGATCCCACCATCGAAACACGAAATCAAGAAATGCTGGCCATTTTAAAACGGCGGCCATTTTGAAAAAAAAAAAAAGTCGACTGCACCACGTTGAGTGAGTATCTATGTGTGTGTGAAGTTTGATAGAGATCGCACCATCGATGTCTGAGAAATCGCGCGGAAACTTGAAATCACGAAATGGTGGCCATTTTGAAAAAAAAAAAGTTGGATGTACCCCTTTGAGTGAGTATCTATTCATGTGTGAAGTTTGAAACTTATATTCAAGGGAAACTTGAATTCAAGAAATGACGGCCATTTTGAAACTTATATTCAAGGGAAACTTGAATTCAAGAAATGACGGCCATTTTGAAAAAAAAAAA
Organism: Serripes groenlandicus; assembly: GCA_031761405.1. Classification (NCBI taxonomy): domain Eukaryota; kingdom Metazoa; phylum Mollusca; class Bivalvia; order Cardiida; family Cardiidae; genus Serripes; species Serripes groenlandicus. The sequence goes on along the minus strand of JASEVX010000007.1, from coordinate 73,115,590 downwards.
GTTGGATGCACCCCTTTGAGTGAGTATCTATTCATGTGTGAAGTTTGATAGAGATCGCACCATTGAAACATAAAATCAAGAAATGGTGGCCATTTTTAAACGGCGGCCATTTTGAAAAAAAAAAAAGTTGGGTGCACCACTTTGAGTGAGTATCTATGTGTGTGTGAAGTTTGATAGAGATCGCACCATCGATGTCTGAGAAATCGCGCGGAAACTTGAAATCACGAAATGGTGGCCATTTTGAAACAGCGGCCATTTTGAAAAAAAAAAAGAGTTGGATGCACCCCTTTGAGTGAGCATCTATTCATGTGTGAAGTTTGATAGAGATCGGACCATCAAAACTTAAAATCTAGAAATGGCGGCCATTTTGAAACGGCGGCCATTTTGAAAAAAAAAAAAGCTAGATGCACCACTTTGAGTGAGTATCTATGTATGTGTGAAGTTTGATAGAGATCGCACCATCGATGTCCGAGAAAACTGGCGGACAAGTTCAGGACTAAGAAAAAACAAAAAAATAATAATAAGAAACTGAACAAAAACAATAAGTCCCCCAAACTCCGTTTGGGTGACTTAATAATAAGAATAAGAATAACTACAAATACAGCATGTCCCCCCTTTCGGAGAAGGGGAGACATAATTAATCATAAATTAACTACAATTAATCACACAGCACCTACAATTAATCACACATCAACTACCATTAATCACACATCAACTTCAATTAATCACACATCAACTACAATTAATCACACAGCACCTACAATTAATCACACATCAACTACAATTAATCACACATCAACTATCAACAGTGTTCATGTTAATTCTATTTTAGATTTAAATATCTTAATGATTAGAAAACTTTAATAATTTCTAATTTTCCATGATGACGGTTAGTTCACTTAAGGCGATTTCTGTCTAATATTCCATGATGACAGATATAGTTCACTTAAGGCGATTCCTGTCTAATATTCCATGATGACAGATATAGTTCACTTGAGGCAATTCCTGTCTAATTTTCCATGATGACAGTTAGTTCACTTTAAGGCGATTCCTGTCTATTTTTTCCATGATGACAGTTAGCTCACTTTAGGCGATTCCTGTCTAATTTTCCTTGATGACAGTTAGTTCATTTCAGGACGATTCCTGTCTTATTTTCCATGATGACAGTTATAGTTCACTTAAGGCAATTCCTGTCTAATTTTCCATGATGACAGTTAGTTCACTTTAAGGCGATTCCTGTCTATTTTTTCCATGATGACAGTTAGCTCACTTTAGGCGATTCCTGTCTAATTTTCCTTGATGACAGTTAGTTCATTTCAGGACGATTCCTGTCTTATTTTCCATGATGACAGTTATAGTTCACTTAAGGCAATTCCTGTCTAATTTTCCATGATGACAGTTAGTTCACTTAAGGCAATTCCTGGCTTTCCCGCACCTGTACTCAACACGACAATCTCCAAAATTGAACAAAACTAGTCTCAATGACCTTTGTTAACCCTTTCTGACTCATCTGCAGCTGATGGAGGGAACCATCAGAAACCCATGACCTCTGGATTAAAAAATGCTCGGTCATTACCGAGTGAGCTATTGAGACTCCAGTCTTATTGACTCAGTCATTACCGAGTGAGCTATTGAGGCTCCAGTCTTATTGTCTCAGTCATTACTGAGTAAGCTATTGAGACTCCAGTCTTATTAACTCAGTCATTACCAAGTGAGCTATTGAAGCTCCAGTCTTATTAACTCAGTCATTACCAAGTGAGCTATTGAGGCTTCAGTCTTATTAACTCAGTCATTACCAAGTGAGCTATTGAGTCTCCAGTCTTATTAACTCAGTCATTACCAAGTGAGCTATTGAAGCTCCAGTCTTATTAACTCAGTCATTACCAAGTGAGCTATTGAAGCTCCAGTCTTATTAACTCAGTCATTACCAAGTGAGCTATTGCGTCTCCAGTCTTATTAACTCAGTCATTACCAAGTGAGCTATTGAAGCTCAAGTATAATTGACTCAGTCATTACTGAGTAAGCTATTGAAGCTCCAGTCTTATTAACTCAGTCATTACCAAGTGAGCTATTGAGTCTCCAGTCTTATTAACTCAGTCATTACCAAGTGAGCTATCGAGTCTTCAGTCTTATTAACTCAGTCATTACCAAGTGAGCTATTGAAGCTCCAGTCTTATTAACTCAGTCATTACCAAGTGAGCTATTGAGGCTTCAGTCTTATTAACTCAGTCATTACCAAGTGAGCTATTGAGGCTCAAGTATAATTGACTCAGTCATTACTGAGTAAGCTATTGAAGCTCCAGTCTTATATAGACTCAGTCATTACCGAGTGAGCTATTGAAGCTCCAGTATTATTAACTCAGTCATTACCAAGTGAGCTATTGAGGCTCAAGTATAATTGACTCAGTCATTACCCAGTGAGCTATTGAGGCTCAAGTATAATTGACTCAGTCATTACCAAGTGAGCTATTGAGACTCAAGTCTTATTGACTCAGTCATTACCTAGTGAGCTATTGAGGCTCAAGTCTTATTGACTCAGTCATTACTGAGTGAGCTATTGAGACATCCATTACCGAGTTAGCTACTGAGACAGTCATAACGTAGTGAGCTATTGAGGCTCCAGTCTTATTGACTCAGTCATAACCTAGTGAGCTATTGAGGCTCCAGTCTTATTGACTCAGTCATTACCAAGTGAGCTATTGAGGCTCAAGTCTTATTAACTCAGTCATTACCAAGTGAGCTATTGAGGCTTCAGTCTTATTAACTCAGTCATTACCGAGTGAGCTATTGAGACTCCAGTCTTATTGACTCAGTAATTACCTAGTTAGCTATTGAGGCTCAAGTCTTATTGACTCAGTCATTACTGAGTGAGCTATTGAGGCTCAAGTCTTATTGACTCAGTCATTACCAAGTGAGCTATTGAGGCTCCAGTCTTATTGACTCAGTCATTACCTAGTGAGCTATTGAGGCTCAAGTCTTATTGACTCAGTCATTACTGAGTGAGCTATTGAGGCTCAAGTCTTATTGACTCAGTCATTTCTGATTGGGAAAAATCTATTTAATTATGGGCGAGTCCAAATAAAAAGTGGCTCCTTAAATTTAAAAGTGGCGAACTTTATTTCAATGTGGCGAAAGTGGTGGCGAAAGAAAAATTCAACCCAGAGCAGGCCCTGGGCTCAAGTCTTAATGACTCAGTCATTACCGAGTGAGCTATTGAGGCTTCAGTCTTATTGACTCAGTCATTACGTAGTGAGCTATTGAGGCTCCAGTCTTATTGACTCAGTCATTACGTAGTGAGCTATTGAGGCTCCAGTCTTATTGACTCAGTCATAACCTAGTGAGCTATTAAGGCTCCAGTCTTATTGACTCAGTCATTACCAAGTGAGCTATTGAGGCTCAAGCAAGGCCCGTGCTGTCGTTCGCCACTTTCGCCAAATGCGAAGATTATTTTAAAGTGGCGAAATTATTTCATGAGTGGCGAATGTAAGTGGCGAAAGGTTTTTATCATCATCATTTACCTGTTTTGGATATCAATTTACGACATACAGTGACTGTTTCCGTTAATCTAATATATTAAATGCACCGCTATTTGATTCAATGTCGGGAACCAGTGACCACTTTACAACATTTTTACGACACCTGTTTTTATCATTTTGACAGCTTGTGTATTTCACACTTGTTTTATTGTTGTGAAGTGTTAATTCAGCCTTTTAATCCGACTGACCAACAGCTCTGAGAGATATTGATACATTAAAGGCCGTACATATGATAATTGGCAATAATTGGCAATTATAGATGCATTAAATATATCGGCAAGCTTTTTGAAGCAGGTTTCGACGATCGACGTAGGCCTTTCATGATTTAATGACAATATAAGTTTGTCATTTTTGATTGGGAAAAATCTATTTAATTATGGGTGAGTCCAAACAAAAAGTGGCTCCTTAAATTTAAAAGTGGTGAACTTTATTTCAATGTGGCGAAAGTGGTGGCGAAAGAAAAATTCAACCCAGAGCAGGCCCTGGGCTCAAGTCTTAATGACTCAGTCATTACCGAGTGAGCTATTGAGGCTTCAGTCTTATTTACTCAGTCATTACCGAGTGAGCTATTGAGGCTTCAGTCTTATTGACTCAGTCATTACCAAGTGAGCTATTGAGGCTCCAGTCTTATATAGACTCAGTCATTACCAAGTGAGCTATTGAGGCTTCAGTCTTATTAACTCAGTCATTACCAAGTGAGATATTGAGGCTTCAGTCTTATATAGACTCAGTCATTACCAAGTGAGCTATTGAGTCTCCAGTCTTATTGACTCAGTCATTACCAAGTGAGCTATTGAGGCTTCAGTCTTATTGACTCAGTCATTACCAAGTGAGCTATTGAGGCTTCAGTCTTATATAGACTCAGTCATTACCAAGTGAGCTATTGAGGCTTCAGTCTTATTAACTCAGTCATTACCAAGTGAGCTATTGAGTCTCCAGTCTTATTAACTCAGTCATTACCAAGTGAGCTATTGAGTCTCCAGTCTTATTAACTCAGTCATTACCAAGTGAGCTATTGAGTCTCCAGTCTTATTAACTCAGTCATTACCAAGTGAGCTATTGAGGCTTCAGTCTTATTAACTCAGTCATTACCAAGTGAGCTATTGAGTCTCCAGTCTTATTAACTCAGTCATTACCAAGTGAGCTATTGAGTCTCCAGTCTTATTAACTCAGTCATTACCAAGTGAGCTATTGAGGCTCCAGTCTTATTAACTCAGTCATTACCAAGTGAGCTATTGAGGCTTCAGTCTTATTGACTCAGTCATTACCAAGTGAGCTATTGAGGCTCCAGTCTTATATAGACTCAGTCATTACCAAGTGAGCTATTGAGTCTCCAGTCTTATTAACTCAGTCATTTCCAAGTGAGCTATTGAGGCTTCAGTCTTATTAACTCAGTCATTACCAAGTGAGCTATTGAGGCTTCAGTCTTATTAACTCAGTCATTACCAAGTGAGCTATTGAAGCTCAAGTATAATTGACTCAGTCATTACCGAGTGAGCTATTGAGGCTCCAGTCTTATATAGACTCAGTCATTACCAAGTGAGCTATTGAGGCTCCAGTCTTATTGACTCAGTCATTACCAAGTGAGCTATTGAGACTCCAGTCTTATTGACTCAGTCATTACCAAGTGAGCTATTGAGTCTCCAGTCTTGTTAACTCAGTCATTACCAAGTGAGCTATTGAGGCTCAAGTATAATTGACTCAGTCATTACCGAGTGAGCTATTGAGGCTCCAGTCTTATATAGACTCAGTCATTACCAAGTGAGCTATTGAGGCTCCAGTCTTATTGACTCAGTCATTACCAAGTGAGCTATTGAGACTCCAGTCTTATTGACTCAGTCATTACCAAGTGAGCTATTGAGTCTCCAGTCTTGTTAACTCAGTCATTACCAAGTGAGCTATTGAGGCTCAAGTCTTATTGACTGAGTCATTACTGAGTGAGCTATTGAGACTCCAGTCTTATTGTCTCAGTCATTACCAAGTGAGCTATTGAGTCTCCAGTCCTGTTAACTCAGTCATTACCAAGTGAGCTATTGAGGCTCAAGTATAATTGACTCAGTCATTACCGAGTGAGCTATTGAGACTCCAGTCTTATTGACTCAGTCATTACCGAGTGAGCTATTGAGGCTCAAGTCTTATTGACTGAGGTAGCAGAGGATCTGCATTGTGTTTCTCTTCTTCTCTTCCCCCCATCTAAACTAGTGAAATTTCATTGAGCACAGCTCTGGAAAAACTCAATCTGTAGACAAGAAATGATAACAAGCACATATACGCTACGCTGTGTTGATTGTTTGGGTGAAATTTTAACTAGTTTGCTTTCAAACTGCAAAAGAAGCTAGCCATACAAGTTTTGTTACCTTTAGGCATATTATAAAAAAGTTGATGATAAAAATCTGCCAAAATAAAGCTCTTACCTGAGGTTTCCTTTTTGGCATCCCATTGAATGATGGCATCATGCAGCATCTCCTTAATACCGGTGTCCTTGGTGAGCTCAAATGGTGTTGTCCCATCATTGTCCTCTGTTCTTGGATCTGCCCCGTGGTCCAGTAACAATTTCACACATTCTGAAATGTATAGATTACTGTTTACTTCCGATAATCTAAGTCTTCAGCTTCATCTGAGGGAAGGTTTGAAGTATGAGGGAAATTCAAAAAGTTATAGAGACAACATCTATTCAGGAATTACCTTTGACACATATTATGAAACTTAGGCTTATAAAGAGAATATTATTTTTCAAAAGCTTATGTTCATATATTTTTAATTTGTATCCATGCAACATGTGTCGTAAAGACCCGGCGCATCCCACAAGAGGGCAATGATGGCCCTGGATCACTCACCTGATTTTATTTTTTTCCCAATTTAGCCATATAAGCCCCGCCCCCAGGTGGCCATAGTTTTTGACCAATCAACATGGCTTGAGGGAATCTGATAGAGGGTCACCCTTGGAACATTTTTACAAAATTATTTGAAAATCGACCTGACACTTTCGGAGGAGAAGATTTTTTAAGTTTTCACTATAGCCATATAAGGCAAAATAGTCCGCCACAGCGGCCATGTTTTTCGAGCAATCAAAATGGCTTGAAGGAATCTGATAGAGGGTCACATAAGAAACATTTATAGAAAATGATTTGTTTGAAAATAGACTTTGCAATATTTTGTTTGGAGTTTGGACTAGTTTATTTTTTATTTATTTGTATTATTAAAATCGGGTTTGAATATTATTTTTCAAATTTGCAACAAAGTACCCTCTTTTACAGAATTCTCGGTTGTTGTTTTTTTCTTTAAAAAAAATGCAGAATTTTATTTTTGGGGTAGATTTTTTCAAATTAAAAAGGAAAATTTAATATGTTTTCAAGATTGCAACTGGAGCCAATTTACCATCGCGTTCTACCAGAAATCACGTTTTACCCATTACCATCGCGTTCTACTAGAAATCACGATTTATCCGTTTGCGATTTACTACAGTTCCTGTGTATATATTATTATATTCTATTTCTCCAGTCTTGTAATACTTAATAGATCATAATTCAGAAAGGTGAAGGCTGAGCTGGATCTTCAGCATATCTGAAGGACAAACTTCATGTGATGTTACGAAGTTAGACGTGTACACTTACCTGTGTTTCCTTGTAGCGCGGCCCCGTGTAAAGCTGAAGCACCAGTCGCTGTTACTGTATCTACAGATGCATGACCATCTTCTATCAGACGAGCAGCAATGTCTGTGTTTGGATATCTCCCTAAAAATTATAATCTTTGCAACATCTATCGCATTTGAAAATATTTAGACAATAATAATAAAAAAAACTATTTCTTTCTCCAGATACTCCTACTTTCAACTTTAACCACTTTCCAAATTCATCAATTCTGAGACTTTGAAAACATTTACTAAAGAATATTAAAAACCCTTGATGAAATAAGATCTATCATTGAACCGTGAAATTTGCTACAGAGTACAGCTCCTTTGTTAACCTTAATTCTTTCCTACATACAGCACATCTCGAGCAGACAAAACATAAAGACTAATACATCACCATTAATGAAAGTAAAACAAAAGTGCCATGATGGCCCTGGATCGCTCACCTGATTAATGCAAACTACATAGTCAATCACAATTACTCACTTTGCCCCCAGGTTAGTTTTTACAATATTTCCTTTCAATATGGATAGAGACATTGTAGATATCACATAACAAGTTGCTAAAGAAAAAAATGTCAACAAGAATTTTCTTAAATTTGACCTAGTTTTCCGAGTCCCGGTAGCTCAGTCGGTAACGAAGCGGGCTGTCAATCCAAGGGTTGTGAGTTCGAATCTCGGCTCGGCCAACTTTCTTTCCGACGTTTGACAAAATGTGTCGTTCGTCTTCCACCAATGGGCTAAGTCTATGTGGAAAAGCAGCCAGTTGCTTGGGAAGATTGTTGTCTGGAGTACTGTTGTGTGAGAAAACCAGGAAACACATGAGTAGGTGAACTGGCCGCCGTGATATGACTGAGAAATTGTTAAAAACGGCGTTAAACCCCAATCAATCAATCAATCAATCAATCAATTGACCTAATTTTCGACCGGCATGAGCTATATTTGAACTTAGCCTAGATATCATCAAGACAATTATTATGACAAAGTTTCAACATGCTCAAATTCAAAATGTGGCTTCCAGAGTTTTAACAGTATTTTTCTTCAATTTGTCCTAGTGACCTAGTTTTGACCGAACATGAACAAGTTTCAAATTTGGTTAAGATTAAATGGAGATGTTGTTCTGATGAATTTTCATGAAGGTTGGATGCTAAATGTTGCCTGTCGAGTGTTAACAAGGCAATTGATTTTCTAACAATTGACCTCATGACTTTTGAACTTGACCGAGATTTGATGTTCTGATAAACTTTCATGAACAATGAATGAAAAATGTGGCTTTTACAGAACTAGTTAACCAATGTTAAGTTTCGGCAAACTATGACCTTGACCTTAGTAATTTTGATGTTGAATGATGGAAACAAATGTTTTGATAAACTTTCATGAAGAATAAATGAAAAATGTAGGTGCTACAGTAAAAGTTAACCAAGGTTAAATTTTGAGGTTAAGTTACCTAATCAAGGTCAAGTTCTGCCAAATTATGACCTTGACCATGACAATTTTGACTTTGAATGATGTCCCATGACCCAACAATACAAAAATTTCCAGGAGGGGTTGCTGAGATATAACCAAGTTTTGAGGTTAAGATACCTAACCAAGGTCAAGTTCTGGCAAATCATGACCTTGTTAATTTTGACATTGAATGATGTTCCATGACCTAACTATACATCTGACAAAGTTTCAGAAAAATTCCAACAGGGGTTGCTGAGATATAATCAAGGTTAAGTTTTGAAGTTAAGTTACCTAACCGAGGTCAAGTTCTGCCAAATTATGACCTTGACCTAGAAAATGTTGACGTTGAATGATGTCCCATGACCAAACAATACATCTGACAAAGTTCCAGCAGGGATTGCTGAGATATAGTTATTTGTAAAAGTGGCCGCCGCTGGAAAAGTGACTGCTATGTCTCACTCCGCTATCATAGGTGAGACAAAAAGGGCCATAATTTGCGTTATATGTAGGATAGAATTATCTTACCTGATCATTTACATAGGTTCTATGGTTAGGAAGGGTTATATTAAGTTTCAATGCAATGCATCGAGTAGTTAAAGAGATATGGACTCTTAATGTAGTTGCACGCAAACTTGATCAGAATTTCTAAGTAAAAAATTATATGCAGGACAGAGTTATCTTACTTGAATCTTTTCAAAGGTGTGATAGTTGAGAAGCCTTGTAGAACTTTTCAATGCAATATATCAAGTAGTAACCAAGCTATGGTATAATATAAAGTACTTGCATGCAAAACCTTAATCAAGGTGTGACGCCGATGCCAGGGTGAGTAGAATAGCTCTCATATTCTCTGAATGGTCTAGCTTAAAATGATCTGTATCCGGGATTGAGTCACTTACCTGTTGCAAGAAACAAGGGAGTAAAACCGAGTAGGTCTTTGGCGTTCACATTTGCATTATATTTCAACAACAAGATGACAGCTTGCACCTGAAAATAAAACATAAAACATAAACTTTGTTACAAAAAGATCTAATCTATTTAAACTTCCCAACTGACAATTGACAACTATTTAGTTGACATTGATATCTAGCTGGATTCGGCATAATTTTGGTTCTTTTTTTCTCGCTAGGGTTGTAATATTTTTTTTATTTCTGCATCATAAAAATATTTTCCCCATTCTGCAAGGTGACTGTGGATAAAGGACATATAAATCTTATTGCTTCTAGCAGGGTTGTCAAAATGTTTTTTGTAACAGATCAAACTAAAACTATCACTGAATGTGATTAAATTCCAACAATTCGTTTTAAAGTTATGCTCCGGACAAGACTCTACGATCAAGAAAAGTAACGAAGGGCAATAACTCTGTAATTAAATAAATTAGAGTTATGATTCTTTAAATTAGAGTTTATGACTGCACTTCGTCTAATTATGCTCTACCATTGTATGCAGTTTTATTAGATACCATCTATTAGTTATTAAGTAACCTGTATGTACTAGAACAGGTACAAATAAAGGCAAAACCTGTATTTACTAGAACAGGTACAAATAAAGTCAAAACCTGTATGTACTAGAACAGGTAAAAATGAAGTCAAAACCTGTTTGTACTAGAACAGGTACAAATAAAGTCAAAACCTGTATGTACTAGAACAGGTACAAATGAAGTCAAAACCTGTATTTACTAGAACAGGTACAAATGAAGTCAAAACCTGTATGTACTAGAACAGGTACAAATAAAGTCAAAACCTGTATTTACTAGAACAGGTACAAATGAAGTTAAAACCTGTATTTACTAGAACAGGTACAAATGAAGTCAAAACCTGTTTGTACTAGAACAGGTACAAATGAAGTCAAAACCTGTATGTACTAGAACAGATACAAAGGAAGTCAAAACCTGTATGTACTAGAACAGATACAAATGAAGTCAAAACCTGTGTGTACTAGAACAGGTACAAAGGAAGTCAAAACCTGTATGTACTAGACTATAATCTTGGTCTCTTTTCGTTGGTAATACTTGGTATGTCTTCTTGTTACAACTTCTTTTTTTTCATCTTTAGATAGTCTAAGTGGTTATATTTGAGCAGACCATAGGACTAGATAAGGAGGAGTAATCTGCTCTCTCCCAAACTAAATTTCTCTTATGTCTCAACCAAACTGAGACGATTCTTTTGAGTATCCACAACAAAGGGTTGAGTGTCAAACAAGGGTTTTGGAATTTTAAATGCCCATCTTGTATGTTGAGGTCTGATTGACTGATTAACATCTTCTTAGATGATTATATCGATTTATATTTTGAAGACACTCATTGCTGCTTGATTTCTGCATCTGTTGCCCAAGCTTCCACCCTTCCATCACTATGCTCCTGCTGTTGTAAATGTTCTTCATCAACTAAACTAAAATATTTGTCTGGTCTTATCCACAAATGAGCCATAATATGGTGTCCGGATTTTGAGTTACATCACAAACACTGTGGTGTCCTCTTTTGTAATATTTGACTTTTGTCAAATTAAATGCTATATATGTTTAGAACAATATCTAAAGCTGTTAAATTCTAAATGACAAAATAGATTTTATCTTTAAATAAAGAGAAATGTGGGTTTTAAATTGTATTGTTAGTAACACAGGACACCATGTAATAAATCAATTTTATGAAGAGTATGCCTAGTTAATTTTTTTTAGATCTAATTTACATTTTCACCATCTTTATTTGGAATTATTTCAATAAATAAATGGTTTATTTAGTGAAACAATTAATAGAATACAACTAGATAAAGAATGGTGTAACAGGACACAACATGATGTAACAGGACACAAACTGGTGTGTAACAGGACACAAAATGATGTAACTGGACACTAATTCAATTGTATTGTTAGTAACACAGGACACCATTGTAATAAATCAATTTTATGAAGAGTATGCCTAGTTAATTTTTTTTAGATCTAATTTACATTTTCACCATCTTTATTTGGAATTATTTCAATAAATAAATGGTTTATTTAGTGAAATAATTAATAGTATACAACTAGATAAAGAATGGTGTAACAGGACACAAAATGATGTAACAGGACACAAACTGGTGTGTAACAGGACACAAAATGATGTAACTGGACACCAATTGTGCACTTCATATAAGTGTGTAATATAATAGCATAAACATTTTCAGTATAAATAATTCTCCAGTTAAATTAAAATATACTTATCATGCAAATATGTATTTATTATGTAAGCACAATGCTTATGGAGGTAGAATATGCTTTCCAGGACAGTCAACGTTACAAGGCAAAAGAGACAAAATTCGCGATTTTTTTCCCCCAGTCAAAAATAATAACAAGTTCTTCGTAGTGAATTAAATAGGTTCGCAAACATCTCTGGACAATTTAAATAACGAAAAAGGAAGTTATTAGCATTGCGATACATTATAAGCAACCATTGATGACCTCAATCGGCTTGGTGCCGGCGTAACAAAATATCAGAAGTCTGACTGTCATTTTCGAGCCGCCATTTTAAAACACTCTTGTCGTAAAACGTCTATAACTGTCGTAAATTGTTGCGATGTTTAATGTCGTAAATAGAACAGCCAAAATTTAGTTTCCTCCTAGGTGATTGACGAAGCATTTTTTAATTTTAACAAAATAATAGGGCGTAACAAAAAAACAAACCATTTTGATAAACAATATTTTGACTCCCTGTCAAATAAAAGATATCTGTCCCAGAACAACATGTTTACGACATTAACAAAGAATGTAAGTGATCACGTGATTTGTATGCAATGAAAATATGGTTATCGGTCCAGGTTTCGAGTTTTGATGCTATTTAGACGTGATGTAACTGGGTGGACACATTCGTTACGCCGATGTCCAGGATTTTATATTCAAATCAAAATCGTATTTACGTCGCTCTATTAAATCTTAAAGTTATATTTACAAGTAATTTTTTAAATTATTATTTCACATATATTAGTTTCCAAACTTTAAATATAAAGAAAAACAGTTTGTTTTGGTTTTCAAAAAGTCCTCCCATGCCTTTGTCGGGAAGGACACGGCGAAAATGCTCAAGAAAAGTATTAATTAAAGGAGTTTATCAGTTCTTTCAGAAATCAATAGCATATTATTTAATAGATTTAGTAGTTTCTAACAGTTTGTGACATGCTGATAAACTATAAAACACATAGTTCTTCAAATAAAGGAGAATAAATAATGACTCTGTGATGTAACACAAAATCCCGGACACAATATTATGGCTCAAATGAGTTATGATCTTTTGTATAAAGTAAGAATGTTTCTCAACTTGGTCTACTTTTCATTTTTTCACCAATGTTTTCTACTCTGTATCAAAAATAAACTGTGAATTTTCCTAATATGTACATGTATTAAATTTAAAAGCAGGCGAGATTAAGAATATCAAATCAACACATAAAGTATGAGGGGAAAAAGTACTTACTGATGAAAAGGCAACAGCACAGTGAAGCGCAGTCATTCCGGCGCTGTCTTTTGCATTAATTTTCTCCTTTTCTGTGTCACTTAACATCTGAAAAAGTACTATCATCTTGTTACATGTATACACAATTTCTGCATTTGATTGTTCAAAAATTCACCAAAGGGGTTGATCAATGTCACAAAACGATACCAGGAACCAATTCCAGCTGCTGAAGCATAAAATGCGGTCTCTAGTGTTAACAAGATTTTTTCTTCAATTTGGTCTATTGACCTTTTTTTTGACAGGACATGACCTAAATATCATCATGAACTTAGCCTAGATATCATGAATACAATTATTCTGACAAAGTTTCAACAGGCTCAAGTTAAAAATGCAGCCTCCTAAATGACCCAGTTTCCAACTTTGCCAAGATTTGATGAGGATGTCTTTTCTGACAAACTTTTATGAAGATTGGATGCAAAATGTTGCATGTAGAGTGTTCACAAGGCAATTTGTTGAGGACGCACGACAGACAGACAAAATGTCATCGCAATAGTTCAGCTTGAGCACTTTGTGCCTAGGTGAGCTAATAAACTTAAGTCAATGAAATATGGCCTCTACAGTGTTAATTAAGTCACTATGAAATTTGACTTAACAGCCTTGTTTTTGGCCTCCATGACCCAATCTTGACTTAGATTTTACGGAGACACAAATTCTGAAGATTTGTCATAAAGATTGAATGAAAAATGTTGCTTCTAGATAGTTCAGATATGTATTACAAAATTTGACCTAGTGACCTAGTTTATGATCCCAATGACCCAGTTTAGAACTAGAATGAGATTGATTGAGACAAAAGTTCTGATGATTTGTCATAAAGCTTGGTAGACAAATGTGGCGTCTAGTGTTAACAAAGTTATTATAAAATTTGACCTAGTGACCTTGTTTTACGAATTTGAGACTTTATGAGGACAAATGTTTTGATTAATTTTCATAAAGATTGGATGAACAAATTGACTTCTACAGTGTTCACAATTTGAGTTATTCAATACATTTGACTTAGTTTTTAACTTTGACAAAGATTTGATGAAGACAAATTGTATGATGAACTTTCATGAACTTGAAGGTTGGATAACAAATATGGCCACTAGAGTCAATGTTAACCAAGGCAAAGTTCTGCAGATCCCCCCATGACCCAGTTTTGAATTTAACCAAAATTTGATGGAGACCAAATTCATGAAGATTGGATCATTATACAGTCAATGTTAACTAAGATTATGTAACCTGACCAAGGTCAAGTAACCTGACCAAGGCTAAGCTCTGGCTAACAACCTAGACCTTGGTAATTTTGTCGTTTCATGACGTCCAATGACACAACAAAAGAACAATACACCTGACAAAATTTCAGAAAAATGGAGAATTGAAAAAATTGCTGCCATCACCGGAAAAGGGACTGCTTTGTCTCACTCCACATTCGTGGGCTAGACAAAATCGTATGATGATGAAGAACAAGTTTCACAGCCATAGAGAAAAGTGGACCTATGCGCAAAACTTAACCAAACAAAAATTTAAATACGAAAAAGGGTCATTTTCAAGCAAAATTCATTGTAACATAGGGGCTTTGGACTATACATCCGATTTTAGATGCTGAATAAAAACAAGAGCACCGCGTACGGCACAGACGCTCGACTGATAAAAAACAGAAAAAAAGCTGAGCTGAACAAAAAACCTTAACCGGACGACCACGCCGACAACGACGCCAGGGTCATGACAATAGATCTCTTTTTTTCAAAAGTCGAGCTAAAAATTAAGTTTCAAAGCTGTTGCTTGTAAAATATAGGAGACCCAGATTGGGACATAATTGATGAGAAAATATCTTTAATCTATTTTTCGAAAATTCACACTAGCTAAAAATATAGATACATGTAAAAGTTATAACAGGTAAACCATTAACCTTTTCCAATATACAGATGCTTTCTGATGCCTTTGCAGCAGAAGACTTTTGAAAACATTGTAGCAAAAGGAGAAATTGCTCATGACGAGCAAATTCTCCTATTGCCACAATGTTTTCAACTCTCTACATTTATTACACTTTTTTTTATTTTCCCTCTTTTTGCCTAGATGTTTCCAAAGTCTTCTGCTGCAAATTTTGTGTATATATTGGAAAAAGGGTCTACAAAACCTAGTTCCCGTTATAATGTGCAAAGACACGTAGTTCATAATTATACCTGTAAAGAGTCTTTCAGTTCACCATATTCATCCTGGTACATTGATTGTAAGACCAGGATTGACAGTTCCGTCTCCGGACTGTGATGTTCCTCCGGACAGTGATCCGCATCTGGATCGCATTTCCTAATTTCTTCCTTCAATAAATCTCCAAGAACTTTTCTTCCACTCATGGCTACAACAATGATAACTGCAATAAAAATGTTCCCATTCTTTTAAAATCTCCATATAAGTTGTACATCCTCATTATTCCAGATCTTTAATCCCTGTCCCATTATATACAACATATCTACAGCAAACAACTTGAAACAAGAGGTCCATGATGGTTATCACTCACCTGATTTAATATACTTGGTAACTAAAATTGTTTTCAATGTACTTACTCTATGCAACAAGCAACGCCCCCTAGTGGCCATGTTAGTTCACATATCTGAATAATTTCAACAGTCTTGGTAAAGGGTCTCCAAAAGAATACTTGTGCCAAATTATTTTAAAATCAGGCCTGTACTTTTGACAAGAAGATTTTTAAAAAGTTTTCACCTTATATACATAAATAAGGAAAACAAGCCTCGATTTTCCGTTCTAGTTGTTGAGGTAAATTTTAGGTGGACAACTTGACATTTGCCATGTATAATGTTGTGAACTTGTACAAACGTACAAGACTGACCTTTTTTGCACAGGTAGCAATCCTATGCCGGTAACAAACCTCAGTTAGTATATAATAAATACCGCATTATTTATATGGAATGAGTTAATTCGCTCCTGGTAGCTTCCGAGTCAACACATTCGGACAGCAGGTCATAAACCCTTTCCCTGATACAACAATTCTGCAGCAGTAGGGGTACTTGTGTAGGCTTGTATAGCATGGGAACCTTTATCTAAGATTATAGTACATTATTTTTAATCAAGCCGATTCATCATGCTTCCAGTTATTTGGCCAATCATTTTGCAATCAAATTTATAATCAATGAACAAGGTAGTCCAAACATAAATTTTCTGATCATTGTTTAATCCTTTCCAACATGCAACAATTCTGTAACAGACGACTTTGAAAACATCTATGCAAAAATATAGAAAATCCATGAAAATGAAAGTTTTAAAATTTGATAGAATTTAAAAATCATTGTGGCAAAAGGAGCCACAGACAGTGTTTTCAAAAGGTATCTTCTGCAGAGGCGACAGAAAGCATTTTCATGAGGGAAAGTGTTAAATAAATGTATGATTGTTTATCGACGGACACATACACATTACAATTATTTAGAGTTGTCATGGTTAATTTTAGGTTGACAAGTTGAAATAAGCACGATAATATCAAATGGCAAACTTAGATTCTTTAACCCTTTCCCTCATATAGACGCTTTCTGACGCCGCTGCAGCAGACGGCTTTTTGAAAACATAGTGACAAAAGAAGAAGTTGCACAAAACGTGCAATTTCTCCTTTTGCCACAATGTTTTCCACTTTTTGTCATAGGTTATCCATTCAACGATGGAGATTTTCTATGTTTTGACAAAATAAGTTCAACGTCGTCTGCTGCAGAATTGTCGTATGAGGGAAAGGGTTAACTTGTCGGGGTCAAATATTCAGGGTGACAAAGCAAAAAAGAGGACTAATGTTGTCATGTTCCTGAAAGGTCGACAAGTCCATGGTCGTGTCATAATTATTCCGTAAAAAACTCCCATTTTCCCACAATTGGAACCACATTGACAATATTTTCGTGTGTTCAAGTCATTCAATTGCTTCAGAGGAGCAGTATTCCAACAACAACAACATTCATCCCAAGGGTGTACCGCCCATTACGCACAATACGCACATGCATATAGAAAATTCCACAACCAAACGTCCATTTTAGAATATCAACTGTAAATTGTAAAACAAGAGGGCCATGATGGCCCTGGATCGCTCACCTAACTTTTTTTTTCACTTTAGCTATATAAGCCCCGCCCCCTGGCGACCAATCAACTTGGCTTGAAGGAATCTGATAGAGGGTCACCTAGGAACATTTTTACAAAATTATTTGAAAATCAGCCCGACACTTGGGAGAAGATTTTTTAAGTTTTCACTATAGCATATAAGGCAAAATAGCCCTGTCCAATGGCGGCCATGTTTTTCGACCAATCCACATGGATTGAAGGAATCTGAAAGTGGGTCACTTAACGAACATTTCTACAAATTTATTTGAAAATCGGCCTGACACTTTCGTAGAAGAAGATTTTTTAAGTCTTCACTATAGCCATATAGGGCAAAATAGCCCCGCCCCCCTGGCGGCCATGTTTTTTGACCAATCAACATGGCTCGAAGGAATCTGAGAGGGTCATCCAAGGAACATTTCTACAAAATTATTTAAAAATCTGCCAACCAGTTTGGGAGAAGAAGAATTTTGAAGTTTTTTTCATTTCGTTGCCATGGAAACCAGAATTCTGCATGGATCCCAAAAATTTGAAGGAAATCTGGTGAGGTCATTGAGAGGATGCTTTTTGTGATGTTTCATCCCAATTGACCCACTGGTTACTGAGGAGAAGAAGTTGACGCACGACGGACGCCGGACAAAAGGCAATCACAATAACTAAAAACGGCCTGACACTTTCGGAGGAGAAGATTTTTTAAGTTTTCACTATAGCCATATAACGCAAAATAGCCCCGCCCCCTGGCGGCCATGTTCTTCGACCAATCAACATGGCTTGAAGGAATCTGATAGAGGGTCACCCTAGGAACATTTCTACAAAATTATTTGAAAATCTGCCAACCAGTTTGGGAGAAGAAGAATTTTGAAGTTTTTTTGTTTCGTTGCCATGGAAACCAGAATTCTGCATGGATCCCAAAATTGTGAAGGAATTCTGGTGAGGGTCACCCAAGGAACATTTCTACAATTTGTTTTGAAAACGGCCTGACACTTTCGGAGGAGAAGATTTTTAAAGTTTTCACTATAGCCATATAAGGCAAAACAGCCCTGCCCCCTGGCAGCCATGTTTTTTGACCAATCAACTTGGCTTGAAAGAATCTGAAAGTGGGTCACTTAAGGAACATTTCTACAAAATTATTTGAAAATCGGCCTGACTCTTTTGGAGGAGAAGATTCTTTAAGTTTTCACTAAAGCCACATCAGGCAAAATAGCCCCGCCCCCTGGTGGCCATGTTTTTCGACCAATCAACATGGCTTGAAGGAATCTGACAGAGGGTCACTTAAGGAACATTTCTACAAAATTATTTGACAATTGGCCTGACATTTTCAGAGGAGAATTTTTTTTTAATTTTCACTAAAGCCACATAAGTCAAAATAGCCCCGCCCACTGGCGGCCATGTTTTTCTACCAATCAACATGGCTTGAAGGAATCTGATAGTGGGTCATTTAAGAAACATTTCTACAAAATTATTTGAAAATCGGCCTGACACTTTCGGAGGAGAAGATTTTTTAAGTTTTCACTAAAGTCATATAAGGCTCCCAATATGGTGAAAGTCCCTATTACGTACAGATCCACAAGGACTGGACATAAGCATACAGCCAGTTGCACATTTTTATAGTGCAACTTCCTGTATGCCAATATCCAGTCCCTGTGTAGTGACATAAACATCAAGAGTGAACTAGAAATATCACTGAAGGTGATGAATACCCCCAGCTGGTGCCTGACAATATACATATGTATGAGAAATTCAAGGGGCCATAACTCTTTTAAAAATAATTCCAGTGCAACACGCCGACAATATGCACAACTAGGCTTGGTATCAATCATTCTTGTGAAAGTTATATTGAATTCTGACCAAGGGTTGCTGAGAAATAGTGTTCACAAGAAATGTGCACAGACCAACGGACCGACGTACCGACAAGCGTGACTCCTATATAGCCCCCATATACTATGTATGTATCTGGGGGTATAATAATAAATTAATATCATTTGTGTAGTAATGTGTACAGATCCAGATGTTGTCAGTCAGGGACGTCTAAGTCCCTGGGTCATTAAAGCAGGATATAATGCTATTTACACTATTATTTATAAAATATGTTATCGTTTAAAAATAAATATGGCAAAATATATACATCATCTCTGTCAAAATTATGAACAATTTTATCAATTAATTTACTTTACAAAGCAATATGGTCACCAACTTTTCCCCGCACTACTTCTAACCTGAAGAGTATTCGTTGTAATCAAAGTTCAGAGAGTTTATAAAATTTAGATAAAACACAGGAAACGATTATAAAACAGTAACATATTATTTTTATTGCAAAATTCATCTCATTTTTCATACATATACGTGAAATCAAAATCAAGCAATTGAATATGAGCTATTCTAGCTCATGGGATGCTCAAACCTGTTTTCGAAATCCGTTAGGGATTGTGTAATATAAGGGGAGCCTACTACAAATAAAACCCGGATTGCTTCCCTTGATATTGGTTTTCGCTTTCTTATCGCCCCGCAGTAGTGTATATATTCAAGCAGGGTCCGGTAAGCTGTTGTCACTAGCAACGTTTGGCGTAAATTAATGGCTGACGTTTTCCCAAACAACGACGTCCTGCAGTAGAAGACTAGATTATAATGTACGTAATTTTGTAATTTGGATGTTTACAAATATTTTTTGATATTCATACTTGCATAAAATACTGTTTATGCTCAGTCTGAAAATATTATTTTAAACAATCGCGCAGAAATGGCTTCAAATTATATATTTAAGCTCTTTAACAAAACATAATCAATTCAAATCTATAGGGTTTATTTACATTACAATTTTTATTTATCGGTACATTTTGTAAAATAATTAATTATTCATATCATAATTATGTTGTATAGTAATTGTAAACGCTAATCTGTTTATGACACTTGTTTGTTAAAACATACATTCACACATATATAAACCCATAATTGGGGTCGAAAACTCTTACTCTTAGGACATTTTTGGGTTTCGATGCTGTCAAAAAGTAAATGATAAACCAGTTCAGCTCAATCAAACTTCTTGATATATAGTAGAGCATTCTAATTTCGTCATTATTCTCGCGCAGATAGCGCGTGACTTTGTCCCGGCAGCCGATTTGGAACTGTAGTCAATTTTATACCTAGTGCTAGATATAATGTGCATCCTGGATGAAGATATAAATACTATTTTTGATTTGTTAAAGGAAATGAAATACACATTATACTCAGATCTCTTAAGTTTGTGAGCCTGAGCATTTCAAAATCAACACTGCCAAGAACTAAATGAATCTTTAGACCTCAGAAAATATTTCAACACTTCTCAGCTGACTGCTAGTACATAGTCACCCAAGAAAAGGATGATATAATGTTGTCATGAACTAGGGATAATCACCAACTTGGTATGCTCTACAATATACATGTGTCAATTTGATTTATGTAATAATCATTTTGATATATAATTAGTCGCCGGGCAGAAGCCCGCGACTTCTATTTTTAATAGGTTTTCGGAAATCACATGGGAGGAGAAGTTATTATTAGGAAAAACCAAATTTAAATGTCTTGAACATATTACAATTGCGTTTGTTTAAAAACACTAAGTTATGACACATCTAAAATGAAATAAATATTTCGATGTTTTAAGTATTAGTAGTTTCTTTATTTTGACTCGCATCTCTTTTTTGGGGTTTTATTTACAAAGACAAAACCGTCCCCATGAGACTTGCAGCAAGTAGACTGTTATGTGTCAATATCAAGTAAAAATCACGTCGAATTCTCCTTTAAAATAGCAATCTTAACTTGCTGAATGTTATTTTCATGTTCAAAGAGATGTCTTGATTTGTGAGGAATTCATTTTATAATGTTTATCCATGTGTATCTAAAATATGAACTGTTTCTAAGCTAAAACTGTTGATCGCGTGACTCGCGAATACCAACTGCGTAGATCAATCTCCTTTGCAGAGAGCCGTTCTTTACACTCACTTACAAATAGTAAATTATAGGTGATTTAAAATGTTTATTTGATTCGAAACAAATGAAGAAAAGAACAAACCGAGATAAAACTGGTTTTAATAGAAAAATGACTTTGAACGAACACTCTCTGCTTATAAAGAGAGTTTCAAGAACGACACCTCTGCGAAGAAGAATGTAGGTCACGAATCGGGTCTTTCGTACAAAATTATTTCGTCCTTGACAATTGTAAATGTGTCATTAAATTCCCTAAAGGCATATTGCTTCCGATCTGCATATTGGTATGCATCATTGACACAAGGGCACTCATCATAATATAATTTTAAAACATGAGTAGTTTGTTATTTTCATTATAAAAAAGGAAGGAAAGAATTACAATAAATTAACATGTTGTAGGGCTCAGTTTATGTTCGAAATTAAGTTTAAATTATACAACAATTTCAATGAGATTTAACTGTTTAGCTGATATTATATTTCGAAGGTGGTCTTATTTGTAAATATTGGATTACGTTTCATCATTTGTTAAGGTATGATATAATTAGGATGCCAAGCTAATATCATTTTGAGAAAAAGAGAAAACTCATGTCTTCAGCGATTTAACCCTTATCTCATTGTTTTAAAAGTAAATTGCTGCAAAGGTGTCCAATGTTGACTTTAATAGGGGAAACATAAACTGACGTGCTATTGCATGCAAATCTTAAATTGTCTGTTTTGTGGTTTTATTGATAAATGATAGAATTCAAATATTCTGACAAACATCTTGAAAAGTGTATGTGGAATTCACAAATCTTATAATTGTTCCTTAATGAAAGCACTATATACATACTAAGACTAATGATTGTCAAGATTACTCATTTCCATTACTGTGTATGATCAATAATTAGTTGGCTGTGTGTATGTTCAACCTACTTTGGAATGGAGATTGATCATAAACAATGAAAGGCTTCAATTATCATTCACTTCGTTGACAAAACAATGCAAGTTATGATACATTTTCACTTGACCCCGACCCTGATGTTCCAATATGCCCGTAAGTTGATAACTGTTTATTCAACTACTATAATGTTAGTGTTATGCATAACTGCAGTATGCATTTCCGGCGACATTGATGCGTTGCATCAACTTTCTCTTGTTTTTTACAGATTCAAGTAATAGGACAAACAAGAAAATGGCAGATTCACCAACACGCTCAAATGCAGAATCTCCAAATGCTTCTGTGGCCTCAGGCAAAAAGTCAAGTAAGTATCCTATTACTCAAGAGGAGTATATTCAACAGACATTCAAACCATAAGTTGTAATTTTGTACCTTTATGTATAGCAAGATGTTAATTTGCATGTCCTCTTCTTACAATTATGGTGACCCTTTAACCTTTTCCCACATATAGACGCTTTCTGACATCTCTGCAGCAGATGGCTTTTTAAAACATGGCAACAACAGAAGAAATTGCTCAAAACAAGCAATTTCTCCTTTTGTCACAATGTTTCAAACTCTATTCATTTATTGTACTTTCATTTAAAGGGACTTTCCAAAAAAAAAAAGAGTATGTTTTCAAAGTCGTCTGCTGCAGATTTGTTGTATGTGGGAAAGGGTTAAGACTTGTAAAGTTGTAATGTTTTCTATTATAAGTAAATCCATGACATTAAATATTAAATAAACAAATGAAATTTTGAATATTATTGTTAAATTATCATCTATGAAACAGATGTACGGATTACCCGAGTCTTTAAATATAAATAAACAATTGTTGATTTCTTGCATCTTTTAGAACAAAAAACCTGTTGATAATCAAATGGCTGACCTAAAGTGTTTTTTAGCAATGGCCCATTGGAATAGCAGTTATTTTTCAGGACCTGATAGAAAATGTTTTCTTTAATTATAATTTTTTCGACCACTTGGTCTTTATCAAGATACAAAAAAAATGAATCAATTTCTAAGTGCAGTCCATTCTGATGTTGAAGAGATCAAATTGTTCTTTATCATGATACAAAAATAACCAGTCCAAATTCAAGTGCAAATTCATTCCGGTGTTGAATTATTATTATTATAATATCAAATTATCAGTGCTTTCTGGTGTTTAAAATATCGAAATTTCATTTTCTTCTTTTTGTATATTGCTAAAGACTAAGTGGTCAAAAAATTTGGTAATTAAAGATTTTTATGCATATAAAGTGTTTTAATGACTTTCTTCCCTTCGGAAGAAAGACCCTAATAAATTAAATACAAAGAAAATATTGTCTTTAAACTAGATTCTGTTTATAATACCAGATTTGTTGCCAGCCATGAGGATTCATTCCTAATTTTTTAATACAAGCAAGAAGTTCTTTTTGCTGATGTTTATGCTTTGTACTGAAATAAAGCATTTTTAGCTATGTACAGTTGAAACATAAATCTGAAGGATGGGAACCTAGAACACTGATTGAAGGAAAACTTGTTTTTGACATGTTCATAAAACCAGGCTCCTTTGTCTCAATTTCTAATAATATAAAAGGAAACTGGGAAAAAGCATTAGTTTAACCCTTTCCCACATACAACATTGCTGCAGCAGATGGCATTGACAAGATCTAGGCAAAGATATATGGAAAATCATCTTTAAACTAAAGAATAATTGTTAAATAGTGTTAAAAACATTATCTAAAAATGAGTAATTGCTAATGATGAGAAATTTCTCCTTTTGTCACTTTGTTTTCAAAATTTATCTGGTGCAAACATGTTAGAATGTAATCTGCAAGTGGGATAGTTATTAGTATATTACAAATAATGTATTTTTGTGTTATTTTAGGACAAGAAAATCAGTCAAGAGCCTCTGGCAGGTCTGGAAGAGTGACCTTTCCTAATTCAGCTAAATCTGAGTCAGATCATTCACTTTTATCAGGTACAATCAATCTATCCAGCTGGATGTTTAGTTAATTCATATGTTAGCTAATTTAATGTGCTACTGTTTATAAAAAGAGCAGTCTGTAGATTTTTGTCCAAGACCATTTTTGTGTCACCTGCGGAGCATGGTAGGCACTTAGGGATTACTTTTTTTTGACGTCCGGCATCTGTCTGTCTGTCTGTCGTCACGTTTTCAAATAACTTTTTTTCTACTCAAATGATTGGATTGAAACTTCTGACAAATGTTTATATCAATCTTTGTGATGGGTTCACAAAAGGGGGATAATCCAAATATTTTTATATCAGAGTTATTGCCCCTTTTCTGTCAAAAATTAAAATTTTCTGACAAGGCAGGTGACACAAGTGCTCCGGGGAGCACTCCATTCTGGTTTTTGTAATTGGCATTTTCATGAATTCGCAACATCAGCTTCTTCAAAAACCGGATGCGTGCCGCATCATCATCACACTCAATGGAAAGGTACTTCGTTTCGTAATACTTATCTGATGTCATTTGCTGGCATAAGATGTGAACTAGGGACAATATTAACAAAATAATTTTATTGTGTACTAGTACATGCATTAATAAGCTTAATTAGTCAAGCAGCCTTATTAACGAGAGGCTATGCTTGATGTGTAAATGTGTAAGAGTGCAACACTCAAGGTAGAATGCAGACTATACGTTACAAATCAGTTAAGACCGTAAACATATAAGTATAACATACCTTTAATCATCAAATTGGCTAAAGTAGCATATTTTTGGATGTATCAAAATTCAGCACATTATTCATGATGATTATTTATATGCGAGCAAATATTAAGCTCATGCAAATTAATCCTGTTTTACAGTATTTCTAATAGAATTATCAGACTTGTATCTGAGCCCCGGTAGCTCAGTCGGTAGCGACGTGGGTTGTCAATCCAGGGGTTGTGAGTTTGAATCCCAGCTCGGCCAACATTCTTTCCGACGTTTGACAAAAGTCACTGTGACCTGCGTCATTCGTCTTTCACCAATGGGTTGTTTAACAGTCTATGTGGAAAAGTAGCGAGTTGCTTGGAAAGTATGTTGTGTGGTGTACTTGTGTGGGAAAACCAGGACTGGTCGCCGTGATATGACTGAACAATTGTTGAAAACGGTGTTAAACCCCAATCAATCAATCAATTGATATTGATTTATTATCAACAGCGTTATTCACACCAGACAATATTTCCTGTTTGAGAGTCTCAAAAATGAACCCTTATGTAATTGCTTTATCCTTTGAGTTATAATGGTCACATTCTGTATTCAAAGTTTATAAAAAAAAAGACAATCTTACAGGTATCTGTCAAATTCTTTGTCTGCTGCTACTGTTTTAGAAAGTTGTTTGCTCTCTTTTTCTCCGGTAATGTTTAGAAGTTGACATAAACAGCAGTGCAGGGTGAATGAATTATTAACCCTTTCCCTAATATAGACGCTTTCTGACGCCTCTGCAGCAGACGGCGTTTCAAAAACATAGTTACAAAAGAAGAAATTGCTCAAAACGAGCAATTTCTCCTTTTGCCACAATGTTTTCCGCTTTTAGTCATAGGTTATCCATTTAATTATAGAGATTTTCTATTTTTTGACAAAATATGTTCAAAGTCGTCTGCTGCAGAATTGTCGTATGAGGGAAAGGGTTAAAATGATAATACATACGTTTTTAAGATGACATGAGTGCAGGGTGAATGAATTATTAAATTGATAATATTTAGGTTTTTAAGATGACATGAGTGCAGGGTAAATGAATTATTAAAATGATAATTCTTACGTTTTTAAGATGACATGAGTGCAGGGTAAATGAATTATTAAAATGATAATTCTTACGTTTTTAAGATGACATGAGTGCAGGGTAAATGAATTATTAAAATGATAATACTTGCATTTTAAGATGACATGAGTGCAGGGTAAATGAATTATTAAAATGATAATACTTGCATTTTTAAGATGACATGAGTGCAGGGTAAATGAATTATTAAAATGATAATATTTACGTTTTTAAGATGACATGAGTGCAGGGCAAATGAATTATTAAAATAATAATACTTGCGTTTTTAAGATGACATGAGTGCAGGGTAAATGAATTATTAAAATGATAATATTTACGTTTTTTAGGATGACATGAGTGCAGGGTAAATGAATTATTAAAATGATAATATTTACGTTTTTAAGATAACATGAGTGCAGGGTAAATGAATTATTAAAATGATAATATTTACGTTTTTAAGATAACATGAGTGCAGGGTAAATGAATTATTAAAATGATAATACTTACGTTTTTAAGATGACATGAGTGCAGGACAGAATCCTTTCAAGATGCCCCCTGACAGTGACATCTTTTTAATGAGGGACAAAGAGAGACAAAGGAAGAAACAGGTAAGCGAACAGAGCTCTACTTAACCAATTCCCTCATACGACAATTCTACAGCAGACGACTTTGAACATATTTTGTCAAAAAATAGAAAATCTCTATAATTGAATGGTTAACCTATGACTAAAAGTGGAAAATATCGTGGCAAAAGAAGAAATTGCTCGTTTTGAAAACGTTTCAAAAAGCCATCTGCTGCAAAGGCGTCAAAAAGCGTCTATATGAGGGAAAAGGGTTAAGGAGGAGTAAACTGGTCTTTTCACACCTATAACTCTCTAATGATGCAACCAAACCCTATGTTGTGGTTTTAAAAAGAATTGTCTCAGTGAGATAATTCTTTTGAGTACCTACAAGATAGGATTTGAGTGTCAAATAAGGATTTTGAAATTTGAAATACTCACCTTATCTAGAGCTCTGAATTAACCCTTTCCCACATACAGAAAATCTGCAGCAGACGACTTTGAAACATTTTACGCAAAAATATAGAAAATCTCTGTTAGCCCTTTCCAACCTGCAGACACATTTTAACGCAATAGCAGCAGACGACTTATGAAAACATTGATGCCAATTGATTTGGCCACAATGTTTTCCACTTATAGTCATTGGTTATCCATTCAATTATAGAGATTTTCCATTTTTTGACAAAATATGTTCAAAGTCGTCTGCTGCAAATTAGTTGTATGTTACTGAAAAAGTTGAAAACATTGTGGCCAAAGGAGAAATTGCTCGTTTTGAGGAATTTCTCCTTTGGCCACAATGTTTTCAAAAGTCGTCTGCTGCACAGGTGTCAGAAAGTGTCTATATGTGGGAAATAGTATTTGACACATTTACTTACATTGGAATTATTCTGATGAAAAGTAAGGAATAATATGAACAATTTCGTAATTTTGTAACATTGTTTTACAAAAAATCTGATGCTGCAGATGCATCAAAATGCGTTAACAAGTGAGAAAGGGTTAAATACTTAAAATCAGAACTTTTCAAATAACAATGTATTGACAGAATATATGAGCTGCGCTCTAGGAAAACGAACCATTGTTGCCTGAGACTCATCCACATTCAAATGTACAAAAGTTTGTCTGAAGATTCTGCAAACATTGAAAAGCCACATCAAGGATGCAGGTTTAATTGTTTAATAGTATTTGTTAATCCTGTATGGTTGTCTTTCTCAGGGCACAGGTTATTTATGTTAATATGTAATTATTCACCATGTTTGTATTATTTGGGAGACAGTTTATTTGATCTATTGGGGCTTAATGCCGTTTAATTCATATCATGGCAGCCAGTTTACCTACTCATGTGTTTCCTGGCTTTCTCATACCAGTACTCCAATCAACAGTCTTTCCAAGCTACTGGCTGCTTTTCCAAAAACTACTGTAAGTCCAATGGTGGAATACAAATGACGCTTGTAACACATTGACTTTTGCCAAACGTCACAAAGAGTGTTGACCGAGCTGGGGTTTCGAACTCACAACCCCCTTGATTGACAGCTTCAAGTTGTCACTATTAGCTGAGTAACCAGGCCTCAGCCTATGGGAGACAGTGGTTCAGAGATAGGCAAGGTATCATAATACAAAAGCCCTGATCTGGACTTCAGTGAGAGGGATGAAAGTTTAGAATCTATCAACACAATCTATGTGAGTGATTGAGTAAGTAGGCAACAGACATCAAGAGTGAATAATATAATTTGTAAAAACCAGAGACGTAGATAAGAGGGATAAGTAACTTAAAATTATGAACTAAAATATCACCCGTGCCGACATTCGTAGCAAGTAAATCTCAAAAACTGTTCGAGATATGAAAATAAAAAAAATATTTTCTGGACGTTTTAACATTCTTCTATTGCAGTAGATAAAAATATTTTAATATGTAACAGATTTTGATAATATGTTATCCGTATGAAAAATGTCAGTCTATTAATTTTTGGAAAAAAATAATATAATTCAGAAATCCCAATATCAGTGTCTTTTAAAACAGTCATTGTTCAAAATACAAATAAATTCCAGTTATTCATTGTATTTCTAACTTTAGTTGAAATGTTAAGCTTTCAGAATATATATTTTTTGTTTATGTGCCAAATGTGACTTCAAATTTTTATTGGCTACAAAATGTGAAAATTTGGACAATTTTATTTCTATGTGTGATATTATAACCAGATAACAGGTGTACAGGTGGAGTTGCCTATCCCTCTTATCTACGTCCCTGTAAAAACTTACTTCACAATAAATGTACAATAAATGAGTCAACTATTTATATGTATCATCACAGGAAAGACTGAGGCAACGTGACCTGAAAGTTCACGAGAAAACTACTTACGCCTCTAAAGTTAACTTCAAAACTGCGAAAATGATTAAACCAACTGACTCAGATGATGAAATAGAAGAGGAAGAGTCCGATAAAGCTGTTGCAGTGAAAGATGATCCGCAATTCACAATAGCTGTAACTAGAGGTAAATATGGAAAGACTTACAGTATTGTGATTATCAATCCTTTCTCTGATTCAGACAAAAATTTAGCTGCCTCTGATCATCTAAAGCAATTGATTCTGAAATAAATTGTTGGAAAGGAAACGTGCTCAAACTGAGCGCTTCTACTTTTTCCCACAATGTTTTAAGTCTTCTTAACCCTTTCCCTCATACGACAATTCTGCAGCAGACGACTTTGAACATGTTTTGTCAAAACATAGAAAATCTCTATAGTTGAATGGATAACCTATAATTAAAAGTGGAAAACATTGTGGCAAAAGGAGAAATTGCTCGTTTTGAGCAATTTCTTCTTTTATCACTATGTTTTCAAAAATCTGTCTGCTGCAGAAAGGATTAACTCTTTCCCACATACAGACGCTTTCTGCAGCAGATGACACTTGAAAACATTGTGGCAGAAGGTAAAATTGCTCATCATGATGAGCAATTTTCCCATTTGCCACGATTAGTATACAGTTTTCAACTTTAATCAATAATAAGTTCTTTCATTTATAGAAAGCTTCCATACGTTTTCAAAGTCGTCTCCTGCAGATTTTAGGTATGTGGGAAAGGTTTAAAAAGTGTTGATCTGATTTCAAAGATGTAATATATTGTACTCAGATTTATTCAACTGAAAGAAGACAACTCCATAATTTGCATATCGGGTAAATAATTGAATTTCAAATGTGAATGGTTATTGTAATTTAATAGAGTTAACCCCCATTCCCACTTGCAGATGCATCTGCAGCAGATGATTTTTGATAACACTGGGATAGGGTTTAACCCTTTCCCTCATACAACATTTCTGCAGCAGACGACTTTGAACATATTTTGTCAAAAAATAGAAAATCTCATTAATTAAATGGATAACCTATGACGAAAAGTGGAAATCATTGTGACAAAAGGAGAAATTGCTCGTTTTGAGCGATTTCTTCTTTTGTCACTATGTTTTCAAAAAGCCGTCTGCTGCAGAGAAGTCAAAAAGCGTCTATATGAGGGAAAGGGTAAAGTATTCAAATTATCAATTTACATCCAAATGAATATAATTTACCAGATTGTTTTGTTCAAGAAAGTTAAGGTGCATTATTTCTCTCTTTCTCTTTAGATCGCCATGTTGAAAAGGAGTCTTTGGCAGAATACATAGCTAAGAAAAGAGAAATGTTTTTAGTCCAGGTAACAATTATACTATTGAACCCTTTCCAACTTTACAAGAACTCTGCAGTAGACAACTTTGAAAACATCTAGCAACAAATATTGAAAATTATAATGAGCAATTTCTCTTTTTGTCACAACGTTTTCAAAAGTTGTCTGCTGCAGTAGTGTCTGCATAATTATGGGAAAGTATTAATATATGTGTTGTATGAAGTTCACATTTGATTCCGAGAAGGAAAAGGAGAATTTCCGTGTTTTTACTATTTTTGCAAACAGTTGGGGACTGGAATCAAATACCATCTGCATCAGACATTACCTCTTTATGATATTCTTAAACTCTTCAAAACTCTAAAAACTGTGCAAGAAGAAAGATGAAAAAACAGAAAATTCAATGTTTCAACAAATACTTTACTGATGTTAGTACGGCTTTATCTCATCTTAAAGGGCCTGTAACACCCAGCCGATTTGGATCGCTGGAGCTATACCGGAGCACAAATTTAGCGATTTTGGGGGATCGGTATTTGTTTGGCAGCGCAACAATATCACATGGCTAAAAATGGTAGAACATCGTCGAGAAAATTAGCAAGGGCAGGCGACGGTATAATTTTTTGAACATGCTCATAAATTTCTGGCGTTGCGCTGCCGGAGCGAGCAACGAAACTACAACAGCAGTACTCCGGTATGGCTTCGTTAATGTCTGTAGAGCACCGCTAGCGCCCCGTCATTGATTGGTGGCTGTCTGGTGGCATCAATGTGTACTGTAATTGTACATATGTGTTACCATAGTCCTGCCGATGTACTACCGTTCTTAGCGATGTAATCTACACTACAGCACTACATCAGTTTTGCTACAGCCAATTGTGATATTTCAAGTGCTTTCTCAATGGAGCTACACCAATTTTCTCGCCATTGTTAATTGTTAATTTAGTCCTGGCGAGGTCGGTAGTGTGTGACAGAGCCTTAAGGCTCAGAGTTGCTGGGCTAACAGTACATCATTCTGTCATATCATTGCAACGGCCTCAACCCTTTCCCACATAAATCTGCAGACAACCTTGAAATTATCATTTATGAATGAATGATAGTATGATTATTGAATAGAGTTGAAATCATTGAGGCAAATGGAGAAATTGCTCAGAGGCATCAAAAAGCGGTTTTATGTGGGAAGCAGATTACTTCCACTTAAACAATCAAACATATCAAGAAATCCAATAATATAATATTTGTTGAACAGTACTCATTGGGAGTGAAAAGAGACGAGACCCAAAAGTTGGAAGAAATTGCCCAAGCTGAGGAAAGAAAGCTTGAACTTGCTGAACAGTATTTAGAAGAGGACGCAGCCATGTTTGATGAATTTCTTAAAGAGAATGACTCCAACTCTGCTGAAGCCATGAGAATGTAAGAACTATATATTTGACATAAACTTTTGCCTTAACCCTTTCCCTCTGTCGCCTCTGCAGCAGACGGCTTTTTGAAAACATAGTGACAAAAGAAGAAATTGCACAAAACAAGCAATTTCTCCTTTTGCCACAATGTTTTTCACTTTTAGTCATAGGTTATCCATTCAATTATAGAGATTTTCTATTTTTTGACAAAATATGTTTAAAGTCGTCTGCATAATTATTAGCGGCATTGTTATACAGTTTACTGACGAGATGAAAATAGCTTTGGAAAACCTGATTTTCTTTTTGTGTTTCGTCATGTGATAAAAAGAATCTGACATTCGTTGTCATTTCATAAAGTTTTACTAAACTAGCAAGAAATTTATTATTAATTTCGACAAGGACTTGCTTAATAACAAATTTCTTGATCTCGTTTAATAAAACTTTATATAAAATGATAACTCATGTCAGATCCTATATATCTTACATATTATACATTATTACACATTATGTGAAGCTCAATGTTAAAGTTTCATGTTTTTTCCTTTTTCTCAATAACTACTAGTGCTAGGTAGGGCTTTCAAACTTGGATTGTAGTTGCATTTATGCATCTTATGCTATCTTTGTAATGAAAACTGAAATTAATGTGGTTTTTAGTGGTTTTGTGATTATTGGACATAATTATCTTCTTCATTTTTTTAAAAAAGATTTCAAATTTTGCACAAATAAATATAATAATAATATAATTAAATAATTTTATGCATTGGCTTCATACAATGTTTTTTGTTTTCTAATTTCTTGCATTTTGAACTTGTTCCATCAACTTCAAATTTTGCACACACATTTTGTCGCGTAATTCTTGTTTATTCATACGATCGCAGAACTGGCAACCTTTAAACATTTCACGAATGGTAAACGATTAATGTTTCAGTGCTGAGACAGAGACCAAAGCCAAGCTGGAGAAAGTAGGGGAGATTAAGAAGATAAATGCGAACATGATGTCCATCAAATCCGAAATCTCTAAATACGAGGACACATTGAAGGAATATCAAATGTACAGACTCTTCCTAGAAAACCTCACACCTCCTGTAAGCCTCTTTCTCGGTCTTTTACTCTTTCCCTCATACGACAATTCAGCAGCAGACGACTTTGGGACATATTGTGGAAAAAGGAGAAATTTCTCGTTTTGAGCAATTTCGTCTTTTGTCAGTATGTTTTCAAAATTCCGTTTGCTGTAAAGGCATCAGAAAGCGTCTTTATGAGGGAAAGGGTTAACTCTTTCCCCAATGCAGACAAGTTTTATTGCCCCAAAAACAGGTTACATTTGGAAGAAATTTCCTTGCAATTTCTCCCTTTCAAGTCTATATCAAAGTCTTGAAAGCATCCTTTTTTAACCCTTTCCCACTTACAACAAATCTATCTGCAGCAGACAACTTTAAAAACATCTAGGCAAAAATGTGAAAACTCTCTACAATGGAAAGAAGAATTATTGAATTGAATTGATAACATTGTGACAAAAGAAGATATTGCTAAGCACTTTCAAAAGTTGTCTGCTGCAGCTGCGTTAAAATACTTCTCAATGTTGGAAAGGTTTAAAGTTATAACTAGAATATGATATATGATGTAACGTTGCTAATACATGTAATAATCCTGTCTTATAGTACAATGGTTTGTAACCAATTGAAAATTTGATTATTGCAAAAAAAATTCTTGACCTCATATTGCCTGACATGACTCGAAATGTTTTCCCATTCCTACATAAATAAATCTAAATCAGATGAATTTGAAATTTGAAAATTCAAAATATAGAAAATGGTATGGTTATTGATATAGAGTTGGAAATTAATTGGACAAATGGAGAAATTAAGCAATTTCTTCTTTTGCTACAATAATTTCAAAAGTCATCTGCTGCAGAGGCGTCAGAAAGTGTCTATATGTGGGAAAGGGTTAAAGCATTATCTTAAAACATTAACCTCATTATCTGCATTTGAAAAGATTCAGAACATTTTGAAAATTAGAAGCTTGATTTTGATACTGGGTTAAAAAGGATATGTTCATGTGGATCAATTTCTCCTTTGCCCATATTGGTTGCTTTTAAAGTATAAAAAAGTTGTTTCTGTCTCAAAGAGAGGGTTAATCCATTTTCTTATAGCATCTTGTTTTACAAAAATAGGAAGTTAAAGAAGACATGGATGCCATAAAGAAAAAGAAGGGAGATGACAGAAGGTCAGAGAGAATCAAACAAAAGGCATTGCAAAGAACGACATCTGACTTGGTACCTCAAGAAAAAACAGAGACAAAAGCCAAAAAGAAGGGGCTTAAAGGGCTGACAGATGTTGCCAAAAAGGGATCAGCAAATAAAAGGTACAGACAATAACATTTAATTTTGCCTTCAAATGACTTATATTGCTTCCATACCACTATGCTTATGTTGCCCTTAGTAATACTTTGTGTGGGAGGAACATTCAGATTGACTGACATGTCCAATCGTTTGTCAATCCATATTAGGGTTGTACAAACATGTATCAGAAAAAGCAGTAGACAGACAATCATGAAACTTTACGTGAATGTTGGTCACCATTTGTTACTGTGCACCTGGTGTATGTTTTTGTCCTTTGTTCTGTACAATGTAATATTTCATTTGTGACCTATGATGTGACAATAACGCTTGATGCCTACCTCCAAAATAGTTTAACCTACAGTCAAATGAAGTTGCACTCCCTGGGTATCCTTGTAGTTGACTAAGAGTTAATTAACACTTTGACACACTTTAGTCAAACGAGACTGGGGATGGTATAGGGTCATCTGTTGACTGAATGTTTTTACGGTTGTTTGTATATGTGTTTGTTGATGTTAAAGCTGAAAACTAAAACTTGAGATTAAGAAAAAATACTTTCTGCCATATTTTAACACGTTTTGAAATTAGTTTGAGATGAATACTAATTTCAACATAATACATGTAATATAATTTCGGTGGATATTGGAATAAAGAGATTTTATATAACATATTTAAGAAAAACTTATTTACTTATTTATTCGTAACCTTAAACTAACATGAAATATATTCTAGTAAAACAATTACATGTATATATATGTAAATGTATGTCAAATTTTGTAACAGAGGGGCAGTTAAACGGTAAGAAACATATCAAACCATTTACTCAAATAAGCCCATGTGATTTATCATCATCTCCTATTTTGACTTTTAATGTTGCAAGCTGATACAAAACCATTAACGTGCGTTGAAATTGCAACTTTATTACATTAAGTGAAATAATTTAGTCAATTATTTCTTTCAAATGTATTTAAAAGTCTGCAAAAGTCATAGTCATGATCATTATATAATTTAGTACATTGATTCCATTTAATTAGCCCTTTCCCTCATATTGACGCTTTCCTACACCTCTGCAGCAGACAGCTTTTTGAAAACATAGTGACAAAAGAAGAAATTGCTCAAAACTAGCAATTTCTCCTTTTGCCACAATGTTCCACTTTTAGTCATAGGTTATCCATTCAATTAAAGAGATTTTCTATTTTTTGATAAAATATGTTCAAAGTCATCTGCTGCATAATTGAAGTATGAGGGAAAAGGTTAAAATGTAGATTCTGATAAAACTTACACTGTTCAGAAATACCAACTTGTACTTTTTGGTCATACACTGGCTCAATTTTTGAAAAACAGGATTTGTAATCAAGAAGAATTCACTGGAATTGTAATATATACCTATAACTTATTTTAGTAAATGGGCTGTTATTTCTAAACATATAATACCTGTAGATATGCAATGGCTTGTCCTGGTTATGAAATGAATTTTGAAGGGAACAATATGGCGGTAAATAGTGGTATGTTTTTACATGTATTGGAAAAGGGGTATTTGAACCCTGAAATTGGGTGTAACTTTTTATGGTAAAGGATTACTTCACAAAGATTGTTAAGACACAAACACACAGTTAGATGTCCCTGTCCTGTAGAAGTTTCATGGTTATAAGCAAGAGGTCTAGGTAATATAGTATAATACGGATATTTGTCACAATTTGTCTAATTATTGCTCAATTAAATCCTTGAATGTGGTTCCCAAGTGTATTATGTAAAGTTGAAGACTCTCTTGAGTACCCACAACATAGGATGTTGAGGTCAAGTAAGTATTTAAGAGCATGAAATGGGTAACTTAGCGAGTGCTCCGCGAAATGATACTGATAGATATGTATCAGCAATTCATATATATACTTCGCATGAATTTTGTCTATGACCATGCTTTAATATCTTGATTTAAGTAGTGCACATCAAATGAGACAAATGAAACTTATATAGAATCAATTCAAATAATTCTGCCTATCTTTACATCCTATTGGTTTAATTTAATATATCCGTAGTGGATGTCTATTAACCCTTTCCCTCATACGTCAATTCTGCAGAAGACGACTTTGAACATATTTTGCCACAAAACAGAAAATCTCTAATTGAATGGATAACCTATGACTAAAAGTGGAAAACATTGTGGCAAAGGTAGAAATTGCATGTTTTGTGCAATTTCTTCTTTTGTCACTATGTTTTCAAAAAGCTGTCTGCTGCAGAGGCGTCAGAAAGCATCTATATGAGGGAAAGGATTAAAAAGGGCAAAATATCTTGCAAGCATATTAACATTTTGCCACAATAATTTCTTTTCTTATTTTCTTGTGTGTACTTGTCAGCTTTCTCCAGACTCTAGTTGAAATATCCTAAAGTTTCTGAATATAATAGGCACAAAATAATAACTCCATCTTGTTTCTTAATTAGACATGAAGTTACACATCAAAACCCCATTGGGATAACCAATATTCTTTTTGAGAACTTTGCAAGATTCCAAGATCTAGGTCAGCTGTGAATCCACACATTAAGATCTGGGTTCGCTATGAATCCACACATTAAGATCTGGGTCAACTATGAATCAACACATTAAGATCTGGGTCAGCTATGAATCCACACATTAAGATCTGGGTCAGCTATGAATCCACACATTAAGATCTGGGTCAACTATGAATCCACACATTAAGATCTGGGTAAGCTACATGTATGAATCCACACATTTAGATCTAGGTCAGCTGTGAATCCACACATTAAGATCTAGGTCAGCTGTGAATCCACACATTAATATCTGGGTAAGCTATGAATCCACACATTTAGATCTAGGTCAGCTGTGAATCCACACATTAAGATCTAGGTCAGCTGTGAATCCACACATTAAGATATGGGTCAGCTATGAATCCACACATTAAGATCTGGGTCAGCTATGAATTCACACATCTAGATCTAGGTCAGCTGTGAATCCACACATTAAGATCTGGGTCAGCTATGAATCCACATGTTAATATCTAGATCAGCTATGAATCCACACATCAAGATCTATAGATTGGCTATGAATCCACACATTAAGATCTGGGTCAGCTATGAATCCACACATTAAAATCTAGATCAGCTATGAATCCACACATTAAGATCTGGGTCTTCCCTGTTCACAGTATATGTATTTAAACATTCCCTAGATATCTTCCTAATGTTTATAACAGCAAAATACTGTACTTTTATAAAATCCGATCATAATTGCAAATTCAAATTCTTGGAAGGTCCATTTTAGTATGTCATAGCTCTAATAATTCCGTTATAATAACATAATTCAAAACCTGTTAAGTTAGAAAAAGAAGCCGTAGCATTCTTATGTGAATAATGTTGGTATTATGTTATCAAATACAGTTTCTAAATGCTTTAACCTATGGTTAATAATGCTTGATAATAACACACCTATGATAGCTCTTGTAGTCAAATATCACATCAATGTAAAAAAGACATGAACAACATAAAATAATTTATGTTCATATTCATGTACCTTATATACTTTAGTGTTTTCACATAATATACTATTATCTATCAATCTTTAGTAGATACTCTCCTGTTTTATTAAATATTAAATTAGTTAATTGTTTACATGTTTATTTTTTTTTTATTACTCTTTCCCCTGAAAAAAGTAAAGCGAAATTCGTCAGATATACGAAACAGGCCAAAATGAAAATGATTTGTTGCTGTTTATTTGTGTTTTTGTTCAGACCTTTGGATAGTTCATGATGTACCTTTTGTTGATCTGTTGATTTCATATTCAGCAGACGGCTTTTTGAAAACATGGTGACAAAAGAAGAAATTGCTCAAACCGAGCAATTTCTCCTTTTGTCCCAATGTTTTCCATTTTTAGTCATAGGTTATCAATTTAATTATAGAGATTTACCATTTTTTGACATGTTAAAGGTCGTCTGCTGCAGAATTGTCGTTTAAGGGAAAGGGTAAATTGCAGCAGATGACATTTGAATGCATTACATGATATGAAAAAATTGATATTAACTAGTTTCTGTTTTTTTGACTTGGCATCAATTTTATTTCTCTTAATGTTCAGATTGAAATAATTTCCTCATATGCTTCAAAGCAGATGACTAAATTGATCATATCATGACAAGATTACAAGTATAGAACTTTAAATTTATCATAATTATCATGTGAAGGTTATAGAACTTTAAATTTATCATATTATGTCAAGGTTATAGAACTTTAAATTTATCATATCATGTGAAGGTTATAGAAATTTAAATTGATCATATTATGTCAAGGTTATAGAACTTTAAATTTATCATATCATGCCAAAAAAATAGAACATTAAATTTATCATAATTATCAAGGTTATGGAACTTTAAAATGCTCTTGAATTTGTTTTTTCATTCCTACTTGTTGACAACAAACAAACTAAAATTCTGTACATTTTATCATTTGCTATGCTTGTACACATATTTAGCATATTTTGTAGAATTCATGTTAATTTATATATCTGGTAAATTCAGTTTTTCATTGAGCTGTACTTGTAATAATTGTGATCTAATTTGATCTGTTGTCTAAATCAAAACCTATTTATTAAACCCTTTCCCTCATATAGACGCATTCTGACACCTTTGCAGCACACGGCTTTTTGAAACATAGTGACACAATGTTTTTCCACTCTTAGTCATAGGTTATCCATTCAATTATAGAGAGTTTCTATCTTTTGACAAAATATGTTCAAAGTCGTCTGGTGCAGAATTGTCAATTGAGCGAAAGGGTTAACCCTATCCCATATACAACAAATCTGCAGTTGATTATTTTAAAACTGATTGGAAAAAAAATATATAAAAATATCTATCCCTTTCCCTCATATGACCATTCTGCAGCAGACGACTTTGAACATATTTTGTTAAAAAATAGAAAATCTCTATAATTCAATGGATAACCTATGACTAAAAGTGGAAAACATTGTGGCAAAAGGAGAAATTGCTTGTTTTGAGAAATTTCTTCTTTTGTCACTATGTTTTCAAAAAGACGTCTGCTGCAGAGGCGTCAGAAAGCATCTATATGAGGGAAAGGGTTAAAAAAGAAAGTATAAATATTGAATAGATTTATAAAAGAATCTGATCAAAGGATTATTTTTTCATTTTCAGCTTGTCTGTTATTTGAAGAAAAAAATCCGGGTAATGTGGCATCTTTGTCTGTGTCGTCACCAAACTTTAACCTTATCTCATAACTCTAAAAAAGTTCAATATTTTCAAATGAAACTGGTACACAAGTCATGTTCCTAGGAACAATATGCATGTCTTTATCAAGTCACATAACTCTGGTTTTAATAATAATTCAGTAACGACATGCATTGGCGTTTGCGGCACTCTCGTTCCAATTTGTTTTCAAGAGTCATGTGCTGCAGTCTGATGTGTTAGGATCCATCAGCATGTGATATTTCCAGAATGCACTTATTATTTTAAATCTATTTAGTAGTTTTATTTCCATTCCCTTGTATAGATGCTTTCTGATGCCTCTGCAGCAGAAGGCTTTTTGAAAACATAGTGACAAAGAAGAAATTGCTCAAAATGAGCAATTTCTCCTTTTGCCACAATGTTTTCCACTTTAAGTCATAGGTTATCCATTCAATTATAGAGTTCTTCTATTTTTTGACAAAATATGTTTAAAGTCGTCTGCTGCAGAATTGTCTGAGGGAAAGGGTTAAGAAGTTATTTTTAATATTGACATTAAATAGCTGACTATAAGTTGTTTGATATTCCAGAACTGCAGAACAAGAAAGCACTGTTTCAACGGTAACAGATTCTGATGATGACAGTGATGAGGTAAGGATATAAGATTGAAATTCTATTTGTACTCTTAATCCTTTCCCTCATATAGACGCTTTCTGACGCCTCTGCAGCAGACGGCTTTTTGAAAACATAGTGACAAAAGAAGAAATTGCACAAAACGTGCAATTTCTCCTTTTGCCACAATGTTTTCCACTTTTTGTCATAGGTTATGCATTCAATTATGGAGATTTTCTATGTTTTGACAAAATACGTTCAAAGTCGTCTGCTGCAGAAATGTCGTATGAGGGAAAGGGTTAATCCTTTCCCACATATAGGCACTTTCTGATGCCTCTGCAGCAGATGACCTTTGAAAGCATTAATTGTTACAAACGGAGAAATTGCTCCAAACAAGTAATTTCTTCTTTTGCCACAATGTGTTCAACTTTTTCCAGTAATCATATATTAATCTTTAGAGATTATCTGTGTTTTTGCCTAGATGTTTTTAAAGTCATCTGATGCAGATTTGATATAGTGGGAAAGGTTAAAAAAAAAAAATAGATGAGAAAATATTTTTGTTTTTTGTATAGCATTAAAAGTAGAATTTTTACAATATAATATTGAATGCAACATTCTTGTTGGTGGCTTCAAAACAATTCTTTCTGACCTGTAACTACACAGAAGATTAAGGAAAATAGACATTCTGATATTTTTGACCTCTGTAGACCCAGATCAACCTTTGCATATGCACAGACTGATCAGCATCTGCAATGTTCACTCTCAAGCTAATTTGACATTGACCATTTCCCCTCTGCAGAGGCATTTTGACGCGTATGTAGCAGATAACTTTATAAAAAAGTTTTTCAAAAGAAGAAATTGCACATAATGAATTATGAGCATTTACTATTTTTACCGCAATGTTTCAAATCTATTCAATAATTATACTTCCATTTATTAAGATTTTCTAAATCTTTGCCTTGATGTTTTCCAAGTAGTCAGATTTATTTTATAGATGCTTTCTGATGCCTCTGCAGTAGACGGCTTTTTGAAAACATAGTGACAAAAGAAGAAATTGCATAAAATGAGCAATTTCTTCTTTTGAAACAATTTTTTTTACACTTTAAGTCATAGGTTATCCATTCAATTATAGAGAATTCTGCAACAGACGACTTTGAACATATTTTGCGGAAAAATAGAAATCTCTATAACTAAATGGGTAACCTATGACTAAAAGTGGAAAACATTGTGGCAAAAGGAGAAATTGCTCGGTTTGAGCAATTTCTTCTTTCGTCACTATGTTTTCAGAAAGCCGTCTGCTGCAGAGGTGTCAGAAAGCGTCTATATGAGGGAAAGCATGAACCCATTTGATTGCTATTTTTGACTTATATTATGAAGTCATACTTGGTTGGGGGAAGCATTTACCCATTTGATTGTTATTTTTGACTTGTATTTTGAAGTCATACTTTGATGTAAAAGCATTGACCCATTTGATTGTTATTTTTGACTTGTATTATGAAGTCATACTTTGATGTGGCCAGTGAGCTAGAATATGACATGCTGGAGACAGATAGTGATAATAGCGATCTGGTCGGTATCATTAGCAACACACACTGGCAAAGAGATTCTCTATTTGACATACATCTCATGTCTCAATACTTTCCTTTATATGATTGACATATGATCAATGCCTTTACAGTTGCCGTTTGAGCAATATCACATTTTCTCACAATGTATTTAACTCTGAATTCAAATTTTGATTGTAAATTTTAAGACTTGATAATTCCACCATTAGAGAGATATACATACACAAAGCAGGTATCTCTAAAATACCATATCAGTTAATTAATATTTTCCTTTTAATTCCAAAAACGAACAGGACTGTGTGAATCCCTTTGCCAATATTATATTTGTTTAATTTCTGTGTAAGATGTTGTAAAAGTACAATATGATAGAACCACCATTTGAAGCAGCCACATCAGGTCTTGCAGAATTTGAACATCAACCCTTTCTAGAATAAAAAAAAATCTGTAGCAGAAGACTTTAAAAACATCTAGGCAAATATTTTGTAAATCTGTATGACTGAATCGAGTTGAAAAGATTATTGCCAAAGGAGAAATTGCTCCTATTAAGCAATTTCCCATTTTGCCACAATGTTTTCAAGAGTAATCTGCTGCATATATGAGTTAACGGATCTTTCTTCCCCAATATCTTTTATAGCACTGATAAAACTTATGTTGTGGGGTACTCAAAATGAATTATCCCACTGAGATTACACAACATATGTTTTTGAGGTAAAAAATGTATTTTAGAACATGAAAATCGCCCCTTATCTCTAGCTTTAACCCTTTCCCTTATATTGACGCTTTCTGACACCTCTGCGGCAGACGGCTTTTTGAAAACATAG
Organism: Serripes groenlandicus; assembly: GCA_031761405.1. Taxonomy (NCBI): domain Eukaryota; kingdom Metazoa; phylum Mollusca; class Bivalvia; order Cardiida; family Cardiidae; genus Serripes; species Serripes groenlandicus. Next base: position 73,073,706 of record JASEVX010000007.1, on the reverse strand, counting down.
TGACAAAAGAAGAAATTGCTCAGAACGAGCAATTTCTCCTTTTGCGACAATGTTTTCCACTTTTAGTCATAGGTTATCCATTAAATTATAGAGAAAATATGTTCAAAGTCGTCTGCTGCAGAATTGTTGTATGAGGGAGAGCTTTAATAAAAACTGGAATTGTTGTCACATTGTGTTCCTAGGCAACAAAAACCTTATTCCACAGATTTACAGAGATGCATCAAGACCCATTTCCGCATTAATCCTTTTCCCTCATACGATAATTCTGCAGCTGAGTGAGGCTGAGACAACTTTAAACATATTTTGTCAAAAAACAGAAAATATCTATAATTGAATGGATAACCTATGACTAAAAGTGGAAAACATTGTGGCAAAAGGAGAAATTGCTCGTTTTGAGCAATTTCTTATTTTGTCACTAGGTTTTCAAAAAGCTGTCTTCTGCAAAAGCATCAGAAAGCATCTATATAAGGGAAAGGGTTAAGAGACTTGAATGAAATAAGACCAGGTGAACCTTCTGACGACCTTTTTCACTACATACTCAGGCTGTTGACATTACTTTTATTAGTTATTTATATTTTGTTAATACATTGTATTAGAAAATGTCACAGATTCAGAACCATGTGATGAATTGTGTAATTATTATGCAATACAAGTCACAAACACATAGACTAGAAACTGCATGTGTCAATCTAATTAAAATACATATTCACAAAAATATATGCAAGTCAGTATTCCTTGCTTATTTTTTATATATTTTCTTTCCTGGATAGTGTTCCCCATAATATATCATGTACAGTAACAGTTGTATGGGTCTCAGCAAGGTTGTTTTTAATGTTTCAAAACAACAAATTTTAAAAATGTTTATAACAATACGGTACAAGGTTTTTGTAGGATCTGTAATTACTAAGGATTCCTTGTAGTTCAAAGGCATACTTGTAAAGGATGATTTGCCATCTGCCATAAAGTAGGTTTTGAAGTACATTTAGATGCATTTAGAGGCGCGTGCAGTAGTCGACTTTTGAAAACAGTGTTTAGTTGCAAGTAACCTTTGGAACTATACAGTTCTTTCTTTTTTATTCAGAAGTTACATGACATTGTGTAAATCTATTTTATCCTACCTATTCCTGCAGTCTAACCTGGATCTGCAATGTTCGCTTGTGCAACATGCAACCAAGAAGCCTCTTATATACAGTGGACATTTAGAGAACATTGTATGGTTGTGCAAATTGATTTATTTCCCCACACTTGCCAAAACATAGTTTGTTTTTGGAAAAGCATGGTGGACAGTGAAGCCCCAGGCAGTATTGTGTGCAGAGATCTAAATAAGAAGGAATAAACTTAAAAATTACAACACAGTCTCTCTCCTATTTCTTAATAAAAACCCTATGTTGTGGGTTCTTAAAAGAATTGTCTCAGTGAGACGATTCTTTTGAGTACCCACAACATTGGGTTTACGGGTCAAGTAAGGATTTCAGACCATGAAAAGTGCTTCTCATCTAGAGCTTTCATTATGTGTACACAATGGTCTTGATTGAAGGCTCACTGTTTACACTATCACCCATCCTCAGTACCCTTGGCAGGCTATTCATAAACTATATGATACCCTGGGCAAATTGGATGTAAAAATCTCGTACTCATGAATAATTTATGAGGTGAAATGCAGCCGCTTGATTTGCGGAATGACACGAACCTCATGCGATACGAAAATTACAGTGTAGTTACGGAGGAAATCGTGGTGCATGCATATGCTTTATGAAGTTTTGCTATCCAATTTTCCCCAGGGGATTATATATTTTATGAATAGCCCGGGTACCGAGAATGACTGTCACCACAATACCCCTATTTGTCTGATGTGGCCCAAATTGAAATTCTATGTTGAAATAACCTGGTATGCAAATAAGAAGTATTTTACAATAATCAGGATTTCAATTGACTCAGGTCTCCACTGTATATCAGGGCCTCGTTGTTTTTTCTATTGTTAGGCTGATTTTCCAGACCTTCCAACATTGACCTCACAGACCTCCTTGCAGGTGTTATTATTGTTTATCTGGGACCATTATCAACCATTCTCTGAACCCTTTCCCACATACAACCAACCTTCAGCAGACCACTTTGAAAACATTAAATTGGCAAAAAGTTGAAAAATGTCCATAAATTGGAGTTATATTAAAATAAGTAGAGTTTATAAAACAATGTAGCAAATGGAGAAATTGCTCATTATGAGCACTTTTTTCTTTTGCCACATAGTTTTCCTTCCCCACTGCTGTATATACATCTACCAGTGGGAAAGGGTCATACTAAGTATAGCTTTTATTGAAATTCTAAATATCCATTTAGATTTATATCAATTGGGTATCAGATTTTCAACTCTGTATAATTCTATACTTCCAAATTTTCAGATACCATATTTCTTTTCTCAGATGTTTTCAAATGGGATGATTTAAAAATGGCAAATTAAATAGAACATGTGGTTAAATGGATAAAATGATGGTAACACAATGTTAAGAAAATCTGAAAAATGTTAGATCTACTCCAGTTGCAATGAGAATTGTCCTGTTCTTAAAAATGAAAATTAGGTTTTTATAAAGTTTTTTTTCTGAAGAATGATTGATGCTTATGGACCCATATGTTATTTTTTTTCTCAGTCAGATAATTGTTGTAGTTATTTCTGTTATTACTGTTATATTACTGTTAAAACTGTTGTTTTCACCACAGAGTTAAAATTCAAAATGATTTTTTACTTTTTCCCAAATATTTTAAATTCTGTTCAGAAATTAATCTTCAAAACGATCTAGATGTTATATTTCTTATCAATATATCAGAAGAAGACTTACTTCTGTTCATTTCTTTTTTTCATTATTGAAAGTGCTGGGCATTTTTATAAACCATTAATTTTTTATGCAAAGAAAGGCAGTCATGATCACAAGAAATATCTTGCAAAACTATGTTTGTTTATTATGATAAACACATCGAGGGCTTGGTGTAAAACCCTGAATTAGGGGCAATTTTGACCCCTTTGTAAACAATGCAAATTAAAAACGAGCAATGGCATCCAAATCTCCATTGTTTACCAAGAAAAATGATTAAACGCTTATAAAGACTTGATGGCGAGCTGATTAGCACTGGTAAAAAAATACCAATTTTAGTAACAACCGTTTCACGCCAAGTCCTCGATATGAGTACATGACTGATTCTATTTTAATCTTATGAAGTCACTTAGTGTTATTAAAGTGTTGGCCTCAGGTGTGGGAGGTTGTGGGTTCAAACCATGGCATGGTCTTACCAAAGACTTTAAAAATGGCAGTAATGGCTGCCCTCCTTGGCGCTCAGGATTGTGGGGTAAGCATTACGAATGACTCCTTAGTGCCAGGATAAATGGACTAGTAGTACTGGTAACTTACCCTGGAAAATTATTGATATATCTGAAAATTTGTTGAAAGTGGTGTTAAACACCAAACAATCAATCAACTATTTTAAATGTATACACTTATTTATTTAGGATTTGGAATTGCATTTCACTGACCCACAGCAGTTGTTAGATATCTTTGCGGAGCTTGAGGAACAGAATTTATCACTTATACAAAACAGTCAGGAAACAGAAGAGGCATTGGAAGAAATGAAACAGAATATTAAATTAACAAAACAAAAAATGTAAGTATAGAATTTACGATTAATCCTTTCCCAATTGCAGACAAATTCTGATGCATCTGAAGCAGTCGACTTTTGAAATAATTGTGTCATGATGAGCGATTTCTCCTTTTGCTTATAATTAAACTTATTTATTTTACATTGATTGCTTTCACCTTATCTTAATTGCTCTCGATGTTATTTTCCTGGAGACCTGCATACACATACACTCATCATAGTTTTCATCTATTTATAGAAGAGTCATAGACATAAAAACTAGAATTTTACCCCCACTGTTTTCATTCCCATATCCATCTATGTATATAATACGAACACTGGGATGCAAGATTATTCATTTAATTTTAGTCCGAAATGCAAAATTCTAACCCTTTCCCACATACTGAAATCAGTAGCAGATGGCTTTGAATTTTTTTAGGCAAAGCTCTAGAAAATCTCAATAAAAGAAAGATTTATATTTAGAGTTGAAAACATTGTTGCAAAAGCAGAACATTATGAGCAATTACTTCCTTTTCCCCCAATGTTTTCACAAAACTACTGCAGCAGATGTATCAAAATGTGTCTGCAAGGGGAAAAGGCTTAAACAGAAAATATGTTGGAAGAGGAAAAATAGCTCTTGTGTCCAAGATGTTTTTATTTGTCTGCTGTAAAACATGTAAATGTGTATATCATACTAATGATATTGAAAAATGAATTTCATATCGAATCATTCATATAATGTTTGTATGTATATGGGTATATGTATAATATATACATTTGTGGGTATATATATATTTTTATCACATGACAATGCTTGAATCCGATGTAATATACCCATTACATATTTCTTTATATGTGACATGTGTAATATAACATGACCAGATCACTATTTGTGTATTCATCAGCAAATGTTTACAAAATGGCTGAGAACATGTGGTAAACACAAACGTCTGGATAGCTGGACGAGGTAAAGGGACCATTATCGGTCATAGAATTATATTTTTGTGTGATTAGTTAAAAGTCTAATAAGTATTATATGTTGCGACTATTTTCTGACAGCGAAAAAACAGATTTTCTTTTTCTTGTTTCGTCATGTGATAAAAAGAATCTGACATTTGTTTTCATTTCATAAAGTTTTATTAAACTCGTCCAAGAAATTTGTTATTAAGCTTGCCAAAGGCTCGCTTAATAAAAATTTCTTTAACTCATTTAATAAAACTTTATATAAAATGACAACTCATGTCAGATCCTATATGTACTTATATATATCATATAAATATAAATCTGAATTAAACTCAATTCATTATTATTTTTCAATTATTTTATTGACTTAACAATTTCTGTATGTATATTTGTGAATATCAATCATGAGCTGTTTATGTTTAAGTTGTAAATATAAAATCTGTTCCGTTCTGTTATAATCTCACTAAATTATATTCTGTTTTTACTTTTCAGGGAAAAAGAGACTTCGATATTAAAAGAACAGATAGACAAATTAAATTCACAAATAAAAAGAGAAGGAAAACGAGCAGAGGATTTTAAAATAAAAGCCAAGTAGGTGTAAAGTTTACTCTCTGTTTGTCTTTCTGTAGTAAGAAGTAACTTTTGGTACCAATGAAGAAGATGTTAATTGAAAGCATAGTTGAAAACGTTGCTCATTGTTGCTCTCTTTTCAAAACCTTTCTAATCCACTCTTTTAATATTGTATCTTGCCATTGTCTTTGGAGCTTACCATCCCAGGTTCTCATGTAGCAACATGTGAAATTCCTACCAAGTCTTGATCAAACGAATAGCTACCGGTAAACTCAAGGACAAGAATTATCATATCTAAGCCCTATATCTGTTGATATTCCCGGAGTTTTCTTTTTATCAAGTGCCTTTGACATGCTTCCATACCTTATTTCCTTGGAATTGATGGGTATAATTGGACAACATCAAAACAGAAAGTATAATACATCTAGAAGAAAGTAATTACTTCATTTTTCAAGTTTTCAAATAAAATGGTATTTTGTCATGGACTTGTTACTTTTCATCCCAGGGACTCATGTAGAAACATAAAAGTAAATCATTTGAGAGATGGTTATGAGAAAAATACTAAAAAAAACCGGCATCACCCCAAAAGTTGTGATTATGTTCTACTGTGAAATTAAAAAAAATAAAAGTATACATACTCTGATAAATCTCGGTATTGTATTGATAAAAATATTATAAAAATTTAAAAACACTGTTGACTAAAATATCATATTGTATAGGTAATTAATATTTAGACTGGAATTATATCATTTTTATCTCTTTCAGAATGTTCTCATACGGTGAATTCAAGCAAGAAGACCAAGAGGAGATGTTGTCTCAGTTGAATAAGAAAGTAGAAGAAGTTTACAGAAGTTGTATAGGAGACAACGAGGCAAACATTAGGTTAGTGGATAAATCTGATTTATTTTACCTTAACCATATATCTATACATGCTTTATCTGGTGCCATAACTTAGAAGCTGCAGGTTTTTTATACATTATATGGGTCACTTTCATAGGTCTTATACAGAATGAGCTGACTGCCGAAGATAAAAACAAATACCTTGAATGAAGCTTTTTGATGATAACATAGCCCTTTCTCACCTGCAGGCTGATTTTAATGCATTTGAAAAATTGTAGTTAAAGGAGTAATAGCTTATTTAAAGCTATTTCTCCTTTTTCCACAATGTTTTTAACTCAATGCAATAATTCATCTTTAGTTTATACAGATTTTTAATAGCTTATCCTGATGATTTCAAAGCCATATTCTGCTGAATAGCTGTATGTGGGAAAGGGTTAATACAGAGACATAGATAAGGATACACTAAGCCGATGTATGTCTAAGAATTCCTCAATAATTGTCAAATAAGCATTAAGAACCTTAAACTCTGAACCCTTTCCCACATACAGCAAATCTGCAGTAGACAACTTTGAAAACATCTAGGCAAAAGCACAGAAAATCCCTTTAAACAAAAGAACAATAATAGAATAGAGCTGGAAAATGGTGACAAAAGGAGAAATTGCTCGATTAGAGCAATTTCTTCTTTTGTCACTTTGTTTTCAAAAAGCTGTCTGCTGCATTGTAGTCAAAAGCATCTGACAAAATATGAGGGAAACAGTTAATACAGAACAGTTCATAATCATCAAATGTAAATTAATAAATGTTGGGATACAGATTTTGGAAATTACTTAAAAAAAAAGAAAATAAAGAAAATCATTAAACAAAAAGCAAATACATGACACAGCAAATATGTATAATATAAAAATGATTGAACATCGCATGGTAACATATTTAATGTTAACAAGGCAAACTAACTATGATATCTTTTTCAATATATTACCGTAAATTAATAAATAGTATTTAGATAGTCATAATGCATGTGTATACACATAATACTACAATAATGCATGTACATGAATATATATATATATAACTATTGTAATGTGAACCCAACTTTTATGTCATGCATGTATCTCATAAAGGCACCACTACCAATTTACTTTGATCGTTGTGAGTAGTTATAATTGTCGTCCACTAATGGGCTACAGTTTTGTGGTAAACAATGACTCCAGAGTTAGAACAACGGCTTCATGATCCAAAGGTCTTGAGTTAAAATCCTATGTGATGGTTAAACCATTGGGATCTTCCTAAAGGTTTGGTCCGAGTACTGGTTGAGAAAACAGGAAGCAGAATACAAATGTGTCAGTGGGAAAAAGGTTCCGATTACCATGTCCATCATCCCAGAGTTTTTAGATTCTACAATGGTAACAAGCTTATGTAGGTAATATTTGAATAGTGTGGATCTTAAACCTTTTCCTCATATAGACGCTTTCTGACGCCTCTGCAGCAGACAGCTTTTTGAAAACATAGTGTCAAAAGAAGAAATTGCTCAAAATGAGCAGTTTCTCCTTTTGCCACAATGTTTTCCATTTTTAGTCATAGGTTATCCATTCAATTATAGAGATTTTCTATGTTTTGAGAAAATATGCTCAAAGTTGTCTGCTGCAGAATTGTTGTATGAGGGAATGGGTTAATCTAGAACAAAATAAATCATAGTATCAATATGATTTTTTTTAATTTTCATTGAAGACATCTTGCCCACATGTGATATCATATTTAACTTTCACAAGCTTTAAATAAAAAAAAAAAACACATATGTATAAAAAATCCTGAAAAGCTCATAACTTCATTTGTTCAGCATTGTTGGCATGTATAGATAGTTTAAGGTGAAGAACCTTTTGGAGGATATACAAATGTGTTTGCTGAACCTTTCTTAAGTGGGATACACTTTGGCACTGAAATTTGGGGGTTGTATCATTTGGTTATATTCCAAAATATTTGAATAGGGTATTGAAAAACAATCTTAAATAGTTTATATATTTTACCATCCAGTATTATTGCAAGAAAACATTTTTTCCAAAATAACTTTAAGTGAATATGTTTTTGCTTTGCACATTTAAAAGATCAGTTTACATAAAAAGAAATGTATAGAGGTCACTGTTACTGTCATGTGATAGTTTAATGTAGCAGAGGAAAGTATTACATATTGTTGTACTTCCTCGGCTACTCAAATTAAAATTCCAAAGTGAATGTGCCAAAGTCTGACCTTGAACTTGTAAATCTGTTACCTGATTTTTTTAATTTAAGAGTTAATGGCTTCTAAAAAAAGGTGCAAGGGAAAAGGAGATATTTCTGTTTTCCAACATTGTTTTCAATGCAGAAGCATCATAAGATATCTATATCATTAAAAGGGGGTTAAGCAAACACATACATTGTTTTGTTATACAGGCTGTACTTCAATTCAAGACAAATTACATTTATAACAATATACTACACTAGATTTATAGCTAGTAGTCACATATAGTCTAAATGAGTTACATCAAGCAAAAAATACATCCCATCATCCAATTCAATGAATACCTTTTTGAGTGCAATCCTGCTTTATGGCAAACAGGACTAAATCATGAATGTTGGTATTATAGAATAAACATGTTCTCTTAACCCTTTCCCTCATACGACAATTCTGCAGCAGACAACTTTGAACAAATTTTGTCAAAAACTAGAAAATCTCTATAATTGAATGGATAACCTATGACTAAAAGTGGAAAACATTGTGGCAAAAGCAGAAATTGCTCGTTTTGAGCAATTTCTTCTTTTGTCACTATGTTTTCAAAAAGCCGTCTGCTGCAGAGGCGTCCGAAAACGTCTATATGAGGGAAAGGGTTAATATCAAACCAGCCTAGTCTCATTGTATGGTAACGTCTCTCTTGGAAAGTTTGTTTTTAGCTCACCTGTGCACGAAGTGCTCAGGGTGAGTTATTGTGATCGCCCTATGTCCGGCGTCCGTCGTCCGTCGTCCGTCAACATTTTCTCCTCTGTAACCGGTGGGTCAACTGGGAGGAAACTTCACAGAAAGCATCCTCGCAATGTCCTCACCAGAATTCCTTAAAATTTTTGGGATCCATGCAGAATTCTGGTTTCCATGGCAACGAAATGAAAAAAACTTCAAAATTCTTAAAAATCTTCTCCCAAAGTGTCAGGCCGATTTTCAAATTATTTTGTAGAAATGATCCTTGGGTGACCCTCTATCAGATTCCTTCAAGCCATGTTGATTGGTCGAAAAACATGGCCCCCAGGGGGGGGGGGGGGGGGGGGGGGGGCTATTTTGCCAATATGGCTATAGTGCAAACTTAAAAAATCTTCTCCTCCAAAAGTGTCAGGCCGATTTTCAAATAATTTTGTAGAAATGTTCCTTGGGTGACCCTCTATCAGATTCCTTCAAGCCATGTTGATTGGTCGAAAAACATGGCCGCCAGGGGGGTGGGGCTATTTTGCCTTATTAGGCTATAGTGCAAACTTAAAAAATCTTCTCCTCCAAAAGTGTCAGGCCGATTTTCAAATAATTCTGTAGAAATGTTCCTTGGGTGATCCTCTATCAGATTCCTTCAAGCCATGTTGATTGGTCAAAAAGCATGGCGGCCAGGGGGGCGGGGCTATTTTGCCTTTTATGGCTATAGTGAAAACTTAAAAAATCTTCTTCTCCATAAGTGTCGGGCCGATTTTCAAATAATTTTCTAGAAATGTTCCTTGGGTGACCCTCTATCAGATTCCTTCAAGCCATGTTGATTGGTCGAAAAACATGGCAGCCAGGGGGCGAGGCTTTTTTGCCTTATATGGCCAAAGTGAAAACTTAAAAAATCTTCTCCTCCGAAAGTGTCAGGCTGATTTTTAAATAATTTTGTAGAAATGTTCCTAGGGTGACCCTTTATCAGATTCCTTCAAGCCAAGTTGATTGGTCGGAAACTATGGCTGCCAGGGGGCGGGGCTTATATAGCTAAGGTGAAAAAAAATAACAGGTGAGCGATTCCAGGGCCATCATGGCCCTCTTGTTTATCACATACAACAAATCTGTAGCAAGCGGCTTTTGACAATTTTAAGAAAAAGAGAGGGAACCTCTATAAATGAAAGAACTATTATCAAATAAAGTTGAAAACTTTGTGCCAAAAGGAGAAATTGCTCTTAATGAAGAAATTGCAAAAATGGTTTCAAAAGTTATCAGCTTCAGAAGCGTGAGAATGCATCTTGTGTATGTAGTATACGGTTAAAGTTACCAACTGTGTATCAATGGCTTCACACAACATGATTGTATCTATCTTGATATAAGACGTAGTAACAACCATGTTACATGAACTTATTTATACGCAAACAGTAGAGACCAAGGCAAGGCAAGGATCTTGTAAGGGTCTATTTTACTTGATGTAACTTAGTAACTAGTCACATAGATGCTGCTTGCACTTCATTTACATGAGAGACTTTCTAAAATAAGCCAGACTCAAAGGTTGTAAATCACTATTTACGTTGTCACTTTGTTTCAATCACACAGTGGCACAACTGGCATATCATATACATCTTGTTAGACCAACATCATTTCATTTTCTTTTAACACTTTCCTTCTTACAACAGACACACAACTGACATATCATATACATCATATTAGACCAACATCATTTCATCTTCTTACTTTCCGTCTTACAGAAGCATTTTTATGCATCTGCAGCAGACAGCTTTTGAAAACTTTATATTTTCATCTCTATTTAAAAATATACTCTAATTTCTAAGTCTTTTGCTGCCGAATGGGTTAAGATGTAATGGAGAAAATAATGTTTATAAGAATTGTACATGATTTAAAAACAAACAAATATTGAATTTTACCTGGAATTAATTAAATTTACCATGTAAAAGTTAGTGTGTGAATATGTATATATTTGTACCCAAATTCATTATTTAAAAGACTCATTGCTATGTGTAAGTTTTAAAGAACATAAAAGCCTCCCAGTTTTTATGGCCTCTTAAATACACATACCACATTCACTGCTGATATAATTAATGCAACTTGCAAAGAAAACAAATAAGATATTCATTTGTCACAAAAGTTGTTGTTAAAAGCTGTGTTTCACTTTGCTGTAATTGTGCTTGACAAAATTGTTCACATTCAAGTATTTTACAGTGAGTTTCAGCAGTTGTTCAAATATAAAAGTACTCTGGTAGAAAATTACGAGCAATATACATGTACTTGCATGTATACCGAATTTCGGTTAACAACACATCTGCAGCAGACAATTTCTAAAATCAAAATTTAAAAGAGAGAAATTGTTCAAAATGAACAAGATCTCATTTCCAAACTTTTATAACACACTCTTGTAGTTTTTCAGATGTTTTTTTCATCAGGTATTTTAAAAAAATAAACTGATTTAAAACTCATTAAATCAGGTTAGAACATAAAATTATGGATTCAGTTAATTGATTTTTTTTTTAAATTTTACACATGTGCTGACATCAATTTGTTTGTCAGTTCTTCTATTGGTATTTGTTGATTTGTGTTAACAACTGCTGAAGCTTCCAGATTTGTTTACTATAGTATTACACATGTACATGTAGATTCTTTTCATTAGATTTCTATGTAGTGTCCACATTAAATGCTTCGATCTAATATTACTAACAAGTTTTCTTTTGTAGATTATAAATTCATTTTCCATAGCTAGCAGTTTGCAGGAAATTAAAAACTGTCTAATTGACCTCTCAGATACATGTACTCAACTCCTACCATCTTGATTATGCAGGGGATCATTGGGAACCAGTTAACCCTTTCCCTCATATGACAATTCTGCAGCAGACGACTTTGAACATATTTTGTCAAAAGATATAAAATCTCTATAATTGAATGGATAACCTATGACTAAAAGTGGAAAACATTGTGGCAAAAGGAGAAATTGCTCGTTTTGAGCAATTTCTTCTTTTGTCAGTATGTTTTCAAAAAGCTGTCTGCTGCAGAGGCGTCAGAAAGCGTCTATATGAGGGAAAGGGTTAAGGGCAAAATAGAAAATTGGCAATGGGGCCTTATTTATAAATTATATTATTATGAAAGAAGCTTTTTTATGCCCCCGGAATCACCGATTCGGTGGGCATCTAGTTTTCGGCCTGTCTGTCTGCACGTCTGTCTGTCTGTCTGTCTGTCGAAAAAAACTTTAACCTTGACCACTACTACTTTTGAACCATAACAGGTACGGCTACCATATTTCACATGTGTTTTCCTTGTGACATGACCTTTCTGTCAGTACCAAAATGATTGACCTTGCGACCTTGACCTTTGACCTAGATGTTGCCCTTCTCGAAAATAACTTTAACCTTGACCACAACTTTTGAACCATAACAGGTACGGCTACCATATTTCACATGTGTATTCCTTGTGACATGACCTTTCTGTCAGTACCAACATTTTTGACCTTGCGACCTTGACCTTTGACCTAGATGTTGCCATTCTCGAAAAAAACTTTAACCTTGACCACTACTTTTAAACCATAACAGGTACGGCTACCATATTTCACATGTGTATTCCTTGTGACATGACCTTTCTGTCAGTACCAAAATGTTTGACCTTGTGACCTTGACCTTTGACCTAGATGTTGCCATTCTTGAAAAAAACTTTAACCTTGACCACTACTTTTGAACCATAACAGGTACGGCTGCCATATTTCACATGTGTATTCCTTGTGACATGACCTTTCTGTCAGTACCAAAATGTTTGACCTTGCGACCTTGACCTTTGACCTAGATGTTGCCATTCTCGAAAAAAAAATTAAGCTTGACCACTACTTTTGAACCATAACAGGTACGGCTACCATATTTCACATGTGTATTCCTTGTGACATGACCTTTCTGTCAGTACCAAAATGTTTGACCTTGCGACCTTGACCTTTGACCTAGATGTTGCCATTCGGGGGCATCAGTGTTTCACAAACACATCTTGTTTCCATTACATAATCAGCTTAACCCTTTCCCACATACAGATGCTTTCTAACACCTCTGCAGCAGACGATTTTTGAAAACATTGTGGCAAAGGGAAAAATTGTTCTTTATTCAACATGTTTTGTTTTATTCATAGAGTTTCCCTTTTTTGACTAAATGCTTTCAAAGTGGTCTGCTGTAGATTTGTAGTATGTGGGAAGGGGAAAATTACAAAGGATTCACGTAAATGATCAGTCTGCCATTTTTAGCTCGACTTTTGAAAAAACGAGAGCTATTGTCATAACCCTGGCGTCGTTGTCGGCGGCGGCGGCGTGGTTGTCCGGTTAAGGTTTTTTGTTCATCTCAGCTTTTTAGGTCACCTGAGCTTTGCTCAAGGTGAGTTATTGTGATCGCCTTTTGTCCGTCGTGCGTCGTGCGTCAACTTTTTCTCCTCAGTAACCAGTGAGTCAATTGGGATGAAACTTCACAGAAAGCATCCTCTCGATGACCTCACCAGAATTCCTTCAAATTTTTGGGATCCATGCAGAATTCCGGTTTCCATGGCAACGAAACCGAAAAAACTTCAAAAATTTTCTTCTCCCAAACTGGTTGGCAGATTTTCATATAATTTTGTAGAAATGTTCCTTAGATGACCCTCTATCAGATTTCTTCAAGCCATGTTGATTGATCGAAAAACATGGCCGCCAGGGGGGGGCGGGGCTATTTTGCCTTATATGGCTATAGTGAAAACTTAAAAAATCTTCTCCTCCGAAAGTGTCAGGCTGATTTTCAAATAATTTTGTAGAAATGTTCCTTGGGTGACCCTCTATCAGATTCCTTGAAGCCATGTTGATTGGTCGAAAAACATGGCCGCCAGGGGGGGGTGGGGCTATTTTGCCTTATATGGCTATAGTGCAAACTTAAAAAATCTTCTCCTCAAAAAGTGTCAGGCCGATTTTCAAATAATTTTGTAGAAATGTTCCTTGGGTGATCCTCTATCAGAATCCTTCAAGCCATGTTGATTGGTCAAAAAACATGGCCGCCAGGGGGCGGGGCTATTTTGCCTTTTGTGGCTATAGTGAAAACTTAAAAAATCTTCTTCTCCGAAAGTGTTCAGCCGATTTTCAAATAATTTTGTAGAAATGTTCATTGGGTGACCCTCTATCAGATTCCTTCAAGCCATGTTGATTTTTCGAAAAATATGGCCGCCAGAGGGCGGGGCTATTTTGCCTTATATTACCATAGTGAAAACTTAAAAAAATTTCTTCTCCAAAAGTGTCGGGCCGATTTTCAAATAATGTTGTAGAAATGTTCCTTGGATGACCCACTTTCAGATTCCTTCAAGCCATGTTGATTGTTCAAAAAACATGGCCTCCAGTGGGCAGGGCTATTTTGCATTATATGGCTATAGTGAAAACTTAAAAAATCTTCTCCTCCAAAAGTGTCTGGCCGATTTTCAAATAATTTTGTAGAAATGTTCCTAGGGTGACCCTCTATCAGATTCCTTCAAACCAAGTTGATTGGTCGGAAACTATGGCTGCAAGGGGGCGGGGCTTATATAGCTAAAGTGAAAAAAATAAAAAAATCAGGTGAGCGATTCCAGGGCCATCATGGCCCTCTTGTTTTCTGTTTTCTATCAGTCGAGCGTCTGTGCCGTACGCGGTGCTCTTGTTACTAGTGTAGATACGGATCAACCTGGATATCATCCCAGTCTTCACTGGATTTCTACTGGCTGTGAAACCATCACAGAAGATGTCAAAATACATCTGATTAACAGTATAATAATACATTTGAATCCTGAATATCATTGATAACAATTCCGGAATTGCCACGTGCCACAAATACACTGTGATTTGGTCAAATTCTAAATTATTAAATGCTGTTCTGTGCTTTATATTTTTTAATGACCAGACATAGTTGTAAGATGTAGACAAACTTGTTTCATGGTTTTACCAAAATTATTCACACAAGTTTTTCAGGAGTTGAGCTTGATCTGACTGCTGACTGGTTTCTTATCATGGAGAAGTAGGTTCATAGTTGAACTTTACACTGTTTTTTGTTTCTGTTGTTGGCATGTTATACATTGAATTATAATTATGGCGTTTCATATGGACATAAAAACATTGGTGTTGTTTCTGTTGTTGGCAGTTATACATTAAATTATAATTATGGCGTTTCATATGAACATAAAAACATTGGTGTTGTTTCTATTGTTGTCAGTTATATACATTAAATTATAATTATGGCGTTTCATATGAACATAAAAACATTGGTGTTGTTTCTATTGTTGTCAGTTATACATTAAATTATAATTATGGCGTTTCATTATGAACATAAAAACATTGGTGTTGTTTCTATTGTTGTCAGTTATACATAAAAATTAAACTTGGGATACTATTTAGCATTTTCTTCTTCCTTTTAATTGTTTGTATTAAAAAGTTAAGCATTGTTCTAGTTATTTTTTGCTGTCAATTTATATTTTTCCTTGTGATATTTTAAATGTTAACTGATATTTGTTTTCCTTTTATTTTCAATAAAAGTACATCAGACATGGGTGTGTCTAATGATGTTGTGGATTTGACAAGGTAAACGGAAATATTGTTCTTCACGCTGATCGATGATTCACACAAACTATTGTAAAATTCTTTGTCAATTTGATTACAAGCATTATTAAGGCAAATTCAGGCATGACGATTAGTCAATTGGAATCGTCCAAATGTTATACCAAAGCATAGGCAAATTCAGACATGACAATAAGTCAATTGGAATCGTCCAAATGTTATACCAAAGCATAGCCAAATTCAGACATGACGATTAGTCAATAGGAATCGACCAAATGTTATACCAAAGCATAGGCAAATTCAGACATGACGATTAGTCAATAGGAATCGTCCAAATGTTATACCAAAGCATAGGCAAATTCAGACATGACGATTAGTAAATTGGAATCGTCCAAATGTTATACCAAAGCATAGGTAAATTCAGACATGACGATTAGTCGATAGGAATCGTCCAAATGTTATACCAAAGCATAGGCAAATTCAGACATGACGATTAGTCAATAGGAATCGTCCAAATGTTATACCAAAGCATAGGCAAATTCAGACATGACGATTAGTCAATAGGAATCGTCCAAATGTTATACCAAAGCATAGGCAAATTCAGACATGACGATTAGTCAATAGGAATCGTCCAAATGTTATACCAAAGCATAGGCAAATTCAGACATGACGATTAGTCAATAGGAATCGTCCAAATGTTATACCAAAGCATACGCAAATTCAGACATGACGATTAGTCAATTGGAATCGTCCAAATGTTATACCAAAGCATAAGCAAATTCAGACATGACAATTAGTCAATAGTAATCATCCAAATGTTATACCAAAGCATAGGCAAATTCAGACATGACGATTAGTCAATAGGAATCGTCCAAATGTTATACCAAAGCATAGGCAAATTCAGACATGACGATGAGTCAATTGGAATCGTCCAAATGTTATACCAAAGCATAGCCAAATTCAGACATGACGATTAGTCAATAGGAATCGTCCAAATGTTATACCAAAGCATAGGCAAATTCAGACATGACGATTCAGACATGACGATTAGTCAATTGGAATCGTCCAAATGTTATACCAAAGCATAGGCAAATTCAGACATGACGATTAGTCAATAGGAATCGTCCAAATGTTATACCAAAGCATAGGCAAATTCAGACATGACGATTAGTAAATTGGAATCAACCAAATGTTATACCAAACATTATTTTGCCAGTCATGCATTTTGAATTTTACTGAATTGAGACATGAACAAAGAAACACTGGCAGTTGCATTGATGTTGTGGAGAACTATTAACATTTACTGTTCAGTTAACTCTTTCCCTCATATAGATGCTTTCTGACGCCTCTGCAGCAGACGGCTTTTTGAAAACATAGTGACAAAAGAAGAAATTGCTCAAAACGAGCAATTTCTCCTTTTGCCACAATGTTTTCCACTTTTATATAGTCATAGGTTATCCATTCAATTATAGAGATTTTCTATTTTTTGACAAAATATGTTCAAAGTTGTCTGCTGCAGAATTGTTGTATGAGGGAAAGGGTTAAGTTCAGTGAGTTGTGGCTGAATATGTCAATGACAAGATGGCAATCATAGAAATGTAAAATACATTACATGTGCAACATTTAGAAATATGAAAGGAAAACTATTTTTTTATGGGATTTATATATACCGCCTTGGTTGTGTAGTGGTAGAGCATCCACCAAGGGTTTGGGAGGTCATGGGTTTAAACCCCAACTGGGTCATACCAAAGACTTAAAAAATGCTAGTAATGGCTGCCCTGTGCTCAGGGTTGTAGGGTTAACATTACAGCTGACAGGCTGGTGTCATGGTAAATAGATCAGTAGTACTGGGACCTTTATAACCCAGGAAACATTTTGATATAACTGAAAAATTGTTGAAAGCTGTGTATATAAAACCTCAAACAATCAATCAATCAATGAGATTTAAATAAGGTGTATACATCTTGAATGGATACTATTTATAATTATTAATGTTTTAAATTTTCATAAAATGGTTCTTCTACTGGATTTATTGTCTGTATATCATTGTCTGTGTATCATTATGTAGTGATTCATTTTGTAAAAAAAATACTTATACAAGAAATCTTTATTTTGTGTAGTCCTCTATTTAAAGTCAGGTAATGTTTGGAAATATATATTTTTAGCTCACCTGAGCTTGAGGTGCTTCAGTTGAGCTATTAATGTGATCAATTAACATCCGTCATCTGTCTGTATGCCATATTTTGCCCATTTAAATCTTCTTCTCTGCAACTACATAGTACTTGTCCATTTGCACAGGAATATTCCCTAGGTGGCTATCATCAAAGTTTTTAATTCCAAGTATTAATTTGGTTGCTGCAGCATAACAAAGAGGGTAAAATGCTAAATTTTAAAAATCTTCCTGTCTAAAAGTACTTTATTTCGCACAAATGTTCCTTGGGTGCCCGTCTACAAAGATTGTTAAAATAATTCTGATCCCTTGAAAAACATGGCAACCAGGGGGCAGCTAGGGCTTGTTTACCATATTTGTATACATAATAAAAACTTTTTTAAATCTTCTTTTACAAAAGAATTGACATGATTTAAAAATAATTTGGCGCAAATGTACCTTGGGTGACCTTCTTGTTGAAATAATTCCAATCCTTTAATAAACATCAGGCTGCCAGGGAATCGGACTTGTTTTTCTTTAATGTATATGTTGTGAAAACTTTAAAAAAAATCTTCTTGTACCAAAGAACTTGCCCAATTTAATTTGCTACAAAATGTTCCTTTGGTGACCCTCAACTAATATTGTTGTAATTTCCCCATCTGTTGAAAAATATGGCTACCAGGGGGCAGGTTTGTTGCCCTATATGTATATATAGTGAACACTTTCAAAACCTTCTTGTCCAAACCTAAAGGTGTGACTTTAAAATAATTTGGCACAAATGTACCTTGCATTGTACTTAATCAGGTGAGTGATTTAGGACCACCATGGTTTATTGTTAGCTCGCCAGTACGAAGTACAGGAGAGCTTATGTGTTACCCCCGGCGTCGGCACCGTCGGCACCGTCGGCACCGTCGGCACCGTCGGCGGTGGCGTAGACACCTAGGTTTAAGGTTTGTGTTTAAGGTTTTCATTTGGGTTTTAAGGGTTTATACCTTTAGGAACCATTTGTCATCCATCTACGCACACCACTACACCCGTCCTGACCCTGGGTGAAGGTCAAGTTCATTTCTACTTGGTTCTACTTGGTTCAGTTACAAGGTTTAAGGTTTGCGTTTAACGTTTAACATATCACTCTGCATTCACTATTATGACATTGATTGCTTTCATATTTAGTTTATACATTTAGGAACTATTGGTCATCCATCTACGCACACCACTACACCCGTTCTGACCCTGGGTCAAGGTCAAGGTCATTTCTACTTGGTTCAGTTACAAGGTTTAAGGTTTGCGTTTAACGTTTAACATATCACTCTGCAGTCACTATTATGACATTGATTGCTTTCATATTTAGTTTATACATTTAGGAACTATTGGTCATCCATCTGCGCACACCACTACACCCGTCCTGCACCTGGGTCAAGGTCAAGGTCATTTCTACTTGGTTCAGTTACAAGGTTTAAGGTTTGCGTTTAACGTTTAACATATCACTCTGCATTCACTATTATGACATTGATTGCTTTCATATTTAGTTTATACATTTAGGAACTATTGGTCCATCTACGCACCCCACTACACCCGTCAAGTTATATCAGAGTTATTGCCCCTTTTCTGTCAAAAACTTTTTCGTCACGTTTTCAAATAACTTTTTTTCTACTCAAAGGATTAGATTGAAACTTCTGACAAATGTTTATATCAATGTGTGTGATTGGTTCACAAAAGGGGGATAATCCAAATAATTTTATATCAGAGTTATTGCCCCTTTTCTGTCAAAAAATTAAATTTTCAAATAACTTTTTTTCTACCCGAAGGATTGGATTGAAACTTCTGACAAATGTTACTTTTTTTTTTATTCGACGTCTGTCTGTCTATTTTTTTTTATCCGGCGTCTGTCTGTCTGTCTGTCCGTCACACTTTTTTCGTCACGTTTTCAAATAACTTTTGTTCTACTCAAAGGATTAGATTGAAACTTCTGACAAATGTTTTTATCAATATGTGTGATTGGTTCACAAAAGGGCGATAATCCAAATAATTTTATATCAGAGTTATTGCCCCTTTTCTGTCAAAAATTTAAATTTTCAAATAACTTTTTTTCTACTCAAAGGATTGGATTGAAACTTCTGACAAATGTTTATATCAATGTGTATGATGGGTTCACAAAAAGGGGGATAATCCAAATATTTTATATCAGAGTTATTGGCCCTTTTCTGTCAAAAATTTAATCTACTCAAAGGATTGGATTGAAACTTCTGACAAATGTTTATATCAATGTGTATGATGGGTTCACAAAAGGGGGATAATCCAAATATTTTTATATCAGAGTTATTGCCCCTTTTCTGTCAAATATTCAAATTACTTTTTTTCTGCTCAAAGGATTGGATTGAAACTTCTGACAAATGTTTATATCAATTTTTGTGATGGGTTCACAAAAGGGGGATAATCCAAATATTTTTTATATCAGAGTTATTGCCCCTTTTCTATCAAAAATTAAAATTTTCTGACAAGGCGCCGGCAGGTGACACACATGCTCCGGGGAGCACTCCATTCTAGTTGAACTTAGAATTTTTGTCAAAAGTATTGAAAAGGTGTATTATCTTGCAATAGGTGATACTGTGCGACTTTACCTAATACTTTAACTGTTCTGAAGTAGGCCCTGATATACGATGGCCCTGATAGGCGAGCTATATTGTCCTCCGACAACTCTTGTTTTTATGTGCACTCTGACTTGGCCACAATTTAAGTTATGTGCATGTTAAATGTGAAAGGATAGATGTATTGAAAACTTGGTCAATGATGATATTATTATGGTAGTCTGGTTTGGCCTCGGTTGTTTGGTTTCTTCTTTTGTCAACAATTTAGATATAATACATGATTAAATGTGTGTGTATTTCTATCATGGTATCCTTTCGTTCTATTTGTTCTGTTTGTTCTTAAACTGTGCTTAAAACATGTTTGAAGTAGGAATATTGATGCATGTATTTTCTTGAATTTGCGTCTTGAAATTGTACACCTTTTGATTTCATTTTGTTCTTAAACCCTTTCCCTCATATAGAGGCTTTATGACGCCTCTGCAGCAGACGGATTTTTGAAAACATAGTGACAAAAGAAGAAATTGCTCAAAGCAAGCAATTTCTCATTTTGCTACAATGTTTTCCACTTTTAGTCATAGGTTATCCATTCAATTATAGAGATTTTTTGATAAAATATGTTGAAAGTCGTCTGCTGCAAATTTGTTGTATGAGGGAAAGGGTTAATTGGTTCAGAAAATGAGTTTATACAGATGTTTTAATATTCATGTTGATCGTTTTGGTTTTTATTCCATTTGCATTCAAATGAATTATACTAAATTGAATTTAAGCATATTCTGTGTGTGTGTTAACCCTTTCCCTCATACGACAATTCTGCAGCAGACGACTTTGAACATATTTTGTCAAAAAATGGAAAAAACTCTATAATTGAATGGATAACCTATGACTAAAAGTGGAAAACATTGTGGCAAAAGAAGAAATTGCTCTTTTTGTGCAATTTCTTCTTTTGTCGCTATGTTTTCAAAAAGCCTTCTGCTGCAGAAGCCTCAGAAAGCGTCTATATGAGGGAAAGGGTTAAGTGTGTGTGATAGCTTAGTCCTACAGAAGCCATTTTTACACTGCTTTGCTAACATGTTTATTAACACTCTAATAAGGTAGTATGGCTAGCATCACCTCCAGAGTTTCTGATATCCTTAAATTAACCTGGATTTGTCTTGTAAAATGAACAGCCATGTTGACTTGTATACTCCACGAAGGTTTTTAAGATTTATCCCTGACCCATGATGTATGTGCCCTGTTGATTATTTGTCTTAACCCTTTCCCTCATATAGACACTCTCTGACGCCTCTGCAGCAGACGGCTTTTTGAAAACATAGTGACAAAAAAATAAATTTCTCCTTTTGCCACAATGTTTTCCACTTTTTGTCATAGGTTATCCATTTAATTATGGCGATTTTCTATTTTTTTGACAAAATACGTTCAAAGTCGTCTGCTGCAGAATTGCCGTATGAAAGAAAGGGTTAACTGTTTCCAACATACAACAAATCTGCAGCAGACGAAATTAAAAACATCTAGAGTTATATTAACATTGTATCAAAAGGTAAAAATTGCTCGTTTTGAACAATTTCTCTTTTTGACACAATGTTT
Source organism: Serripes groenlandicus (assembly GCA_031761405.1). Lineage (NCBI taxonomy): Eukaryota > Metazoa > Mollusca > Bivalvia > Cardiida > Cardiidae > Serripes > Serripes groenlandicus. The sequence continues at coordinate 73,051,903 of JASEVX010000007.1, read as the reverse complement.
TCAAAAGTTGTCAGCTACAGAGGCGTCAAAAAGTATATTTATGTGGGAAATGGTTATTATTTGTTTACACACTTGTATAATGTTTAAACCCTTAACCAGATGCAGACAAATTTTGACAAATCTGCAGCAGATGACTTTTCAAAAACATTGTGGCAATGAGCAGTTTTTTGTTTTGCTTTTTCAGTGTTCAATAATCAAACTTGCATTTATAGAGATTTTTCATATTTTCGTCTGGTTGTTTTTAAAGTTGTTTGCTGCAGATTTATTGTAAAGAGTTTATGTATGATGATGTGAGAGTTGTAAGACATGTTTAAATGTCACAACATGTCATGTTGTTTTGTTGAGTGAGTTGTAAGACATGTTTAAATGTCACAACATGTCATGTGTTTTGTTGAGTGAGTTGTAAGACATGTTTAAATGTCACAACATGTCATGTTGTTTTGTTGAGTGAGTTGTAAGACATGTTTAAATGTCACAACATGTCATGTGTTTTGTAGAGTGAGTTGTAAGACATGTTTAAATGCCACAACATGTCATGTGTTTTGTAGAGTGAGTTGTAAGACATGTTTAAATGCCACAACATGTCATGTGTTTTGTTGAGTGAGTTGTAAGACATGTTTAAATGCCACAACATGTCATGTGTTTTGTTGAGTGAGTTGTAAGACATGTTTAAATGCCACAACATGTCATGTGTTTTGTAGAGTGAGTTGTAAGACATGTTTAAATGTCACAACATGTCATGTGTTTTGTTGCGTGAGTTGTAAGACATGTTTAAATGTCACAACATGTCATGTGTTTTGTAGAGTGAGTTGTAAGACATGTTTAAATGCCACAACATGTCATGTGTTTTGTAGAGTTGTTGAATTTCTAAAGATTGACTGCCAGGAATGTCTGTCAAAAGCAGAAATTGATGATACTGTTAATTTCCGCCGTTTGCCACAATGTTTTCAAATCTTAGTAAATATTATACATGTACTTTCATTTAAAGATTATGTTTTGTCTATGTGTTTTCAAAGTCGTCTGCTACAGACTTGTAGTATGTGGGAAAGGATTACAAGATGACAATTCTTGAAGGCCTACTGTGTACATGTATGTGTAGTGGCAGTGTGACCTCCTCATTTTTAGCTCCACTGACTGAAAGCCATTCAAGCTTATGTCATGTCACGTGGGTCTGTGCGTCAACTTTTTGCTTCAAACGTCTTCTTCTCCCTAACCACATCGCCAATTGGGATGAAACATTATTTTATATGACTTTTATAAGTCCTTAAAATAGCATTTGAGGGGAAGTTTAGCAAGAATTGACTACCTAGGTTTCTTTGATTGATTTTAATTTTCTGTAAAGTTTGTATTTCAGATGTCCAGCTTTGATGGAAAGGAAAGGCCATTACAGCTTGATAATCTTCTTGAAACAATTTCTATTTCTTTAACACTAACATAGACTGTTGGCAACTTATATATACTTGAACCATATTATGATTAACCCATTCCCTCATACGACAATTCTGCAGCAGATGCCTTTGAACATATTTTGTCAAAAAATAGTAAATCTCTATAATTGAATGGATAACCTATGACTAAAAGTGGAAAACATTGTGTCAAAAGGAGAAATTGCTTGTTTTGAGCAATTTCTTCTTTTGCCACTATGTTTTCAAAAAGCCGTTTGCTGCAGAGGTGTCAAAAAGCGTCAATATGAGGGAAAGGGTTAACAGCATGCCCATAGCTGCTGATAAGTACATGTACCACAAAGGTCATACTGGAAGACCTTGTTGACATTTACCATTTCCTACATATATAAAACATCTGCAAAAGACGACTTTGAAAACATCTAGACAGACATATTGAACATCTCTATAAGTGAAAGTAAAATTATTGAATAGAGTTGAAATAATTGTGGGAAATGGAGAAATCGCTCATTATTCACAGATTTCAAATGCTCTCTGCTGTCCTTATACGATATACATATACATGCTCTCTGCTGTCCTTATACGATATACATATACATGCTCTCTGCTGTCCTTATACGATATACATATACATGCTCTCTGCTGTCCTTATACATATACATATACATGCTCTCTGCTGTCCTTATACATATACATATACATGCTCTCTGCTGTCCTTATACATATACATATACATGCTCTCTGCTGTCCTTATACATATACATATACATGCTCTCTGCTGTCCTTATACTTATACATATTCATAGTAATATAATACTGCTGTCCTTATACGATATACATATTCATAGTAATATAATACAATTTTATGAATTTAGTTTAAGTAGGATTAAAAAAACTGTTTCAGGGCACCTTTCACAGATACTGACAATTTCTGAACTTTTGAAAGCAGAATAGTAAAAGGCAAGTTTGCTCAGAAGCAAACAATTTCTACATTTCTCACAATGTTTTTCAACTCCGCATTAAACAATTCTTCCAGTTTTTCATACACTTTATTCTTTTTCTCAAATTCTTTCAAGGCAGACTTAAATGTTGTATCGGGTGAACAGTCATCACAACAGTGTTGCTGTCCTATAACCCAATTTGTGCATTCATTGATAGAATTACATTTCCATTGTCAGCTACTAACCTATTGCATTCAGGGACCTATTCATATACTTGGATGTATTAACACACCATCTGGGACTGTCACACACATGGAAGTATTAACACACCATCTGCACTAATCTTTTCTTGTTTTTCTCTCACTAAGCACACTACAGATGCTCACTAATATTGAAAATCGTTTAGAAGAACTCTTTGAACAGATTGAAACCATGCCACAAGATAAGGTTGAAGCTGCTGAAAAGGTTAGTGAAATGTCCATTCTCTTTTAGCCCTTTCTCAGATACACCATTTTATCACATGACAATGCTTGTATCCGATGTAATATAACCATTACGTATTTCTTTATATACAACATGTGTAATATAAGATGACCTAATACTTGGAAAATAACGTCACGTCAGCGTTTTGACGTCATACGTTAGTCACTTTGGCGCCAAAACCCGTACATTTTATCTAGAAATATTGTAAACGTTAAGTACATTTTTATCGAAATACGCCTCATAAGTCACTTTATGTGATAGATATAATATCTCATGCGTGTTATTTATTATTACTTTTAATAAACTAAGCTGAATATGACCTCGGCATAATTATTTGTGGCATTATTATACGGTTTACTGACGAAATTAAAATAGCTTTGAAAAACCCGATTTTCTTTGTGTGTTTCGTCATGTGATAAAAAGAATCTGACATTCGTTGTCATTTCATATAAAGTTTTATCAAACTCGTCCAAGATATTTGTTATTAAGCTCGCCACAGGCTCGCTTAATAACAAAAAATCTTGAACTCGTTTAATAAAACTTTTTATTATATGCCTGTACATTTTCCAGTGGAAATACATGCAGATTGACATGCGCAAATACACCACGACAGATTAAAATTCCGTATCTACATGCGGTGTAAATACAAGATTGTGACGTCAGACAGTGCGCGGAATACTTTCAGCGAGGTATCCCCAATAAACAATGTATTGAATCTGTATATTTAATAGTTTTTTCGCTCTTCATAGATCGTAGGTATATAATAAAAGGAATATTACGTTGCGGGAGCGATAAATGGGTACGTATTGCACGACTCGTAGCGTGGGAAAATCCATATCTTACTCGACCTTCGGTCTCGTAAGATATCGATTTTTCCACGCTACTTGTCGTGCAATACAAACCCTTTTATCGCTCCCGCAACGTAATATTCCGTATATATGAAATGACAACTCATGTCAGATCCTATATATCTGCAGCAGATGACTTAGAAACATCTACAAAAGATACAATTATATATTTTATTGTATAATACAACAAAAAATATGTTTAAAGCAAAGAATGAAAATAAAAAAGTACAAACAGAGAAATGATTTTTTTCAGAAAAATTTACAATCCTTAAACAATGAAAAACATTATTTTTGTCATATTAAAGCGACTGAACTCCAGATACCCAACTGTCGAAAAAAAACAAAAAATCCAATTTTAAGAAAATAAGTGTTATATTTGTATATGGGGCATTAAAATATGATAACCGACATATTACATACCCCTATAATCGGTGATATTTTCTTGTTTTCGATACTTTTTCCATCGCAAATTCTACCCTGTCAGTAACGGGGTAAGTATTTTTAAATAGGAAACCCCTTCATCGGGACATTTGAAAACCACTCAAGTTCACTTTATTGATAAAATACGATACATTTTTTACCCTGGTTTTACTTGGATAACATAAAGAATAACATTTAGGGCGAATTCGAGGTTTTTTTTCCGTGCCATCTGGATTTCAGTCGCTTTAAAGTAAGTTTTGTCATTGTCATTAAAGCAACTGTTCGTTTGTTCTGACATCTAATCAACCTGCTTGGCACTCAGAATTGAGGGAATAGAAATACGACTAATACGCTAGTGTCAGGATAAACGTACCTGCAATAGGGATATATACAACTTATGCGCTAGTGTCAGGATAAACGTACAAACAATAGGGATATATACAACTTATGCGCTATAGTGTCAGGATAAACGTACCAACAATAGGATATAAATATGACTTACGCGCTAGTGTCAGGATAAACAAACTAACAATAGAGACATAAATACGACTTATGCGCTATAGTGTCAGGATAAATGTACAAACAATAGGGATATAAATACGACTTATGCGCTGGTGTCAGGATAAACGTACCAACAATAGGATATAAATATGACTTACGCGCTAGTGTCAGGATAAACAAACTAACAATAGAGACATAAATACGACTTATGCGCTAGTGTCAGGATAAATGTACAAACAATAGGGATATAAATACGACTTATGCGCTGGTGTCAGGATAAACGTGACAACAATAGGATAATAAATACGACTTATGCGCTAGTATCAGGATAAACGTACCAACAATAGGGATCTAAATAAGACTTATGCGCTAGTGTCTGGATAAACGTACCAACAGTAGGGATATAAATACAACTTATGTGCTAGTGTCAGGATAAACGTACCATCAATACGGATGTAAATACGACTTATGCGCTAGTGTCAGGATAAATGTACCGGTAATAGGGATATAAATATGACTCGTGCACTAGTGTCAGGATAAACGTACCGGCAATACTGTAATAGAAATACAACTTATGCGCTGGTGTCAGGATAAACGTACCGGCAATACTGTAATAGAAATACAACTTATGCACTGGTGTCAGGAAAAATGTACCGGCAATACTGTAATAGAAATACAACTTATGCGCTGGTGTCAGGATAAACGTACCGGCAATACTGTAATAGAAATACAACTTATGCGCTGGTGTCAGGATAAACGTACCGGCAATACTGTAATAGAAATACAACTTATGCGCTGGTGTCAGGATAAACGTACCGGCAATACTGTAATAGAAATACAACTTATGCGCTAGTGTCAGGATAAACGTACCGGCAATACTGTAATAGAAATACAACTTATACACTGGTGTCAGGATAAACGTACCGGCAATACTGTAATAGAAATACAACTTATGCGCTGGTGTCAGGATAAACGTACCTGCAATACTGTTATAGAAATACAACTTATGCGCTGGTGTCAGGATAAACGTACCTGCAATACTGTAATAGAAATACAACTTATGCGCTGGTGTCAGGATAAACGTACCGGCAATACTGTAATAGAAATACAACTTATGCGCTGGTGTCAGGATAAACGTACCGGCAATACTGTAATAGAAATACAACTTATACGCTGGTGTCAGGATAAACGTACCTGCAATACTGTAATAGAAATACAACTTATGCGCTGGTGTCAGGATAAATGTACCTGCAATACTGTTATAGAAATACAACTTATGCGCTGGTGTCAGGATAAACGTACCTGCAATACTGTAATAGAAATACAACTTATACGCTGGTGTCAGGATAAACGTACCGGCAATACTGTAATAGAAATACAACTTATGCGCTGGTGTCAGGATAAACGTACCTGCAATACTGTAATAGAAATACAACTTATGCGCTGGTGTCAGGATAAACGTACCTGCAATACTGTAATAGAAATACAACTTATGCGCTGGTGTCAGGATAAACGTACCTGCAATACTGTAATAGAAATACAACTTATGCGCTGGTGTCAGGATAAATGTACCTGCAATACTGTTATAGAAATACAACTTATGCGCTGGTGTCAGGATAAACGTACCTGCAATACTGTAATAGAAATACAACTTATACGCTGGTGTCAGGATAAACGTACCGGCAATACTGTAATAGAAATACAACTTATGCGCTGGTGTCAGGATAAACGTACCTGCAATACTGTAATAGAAATACAACTTATGCGCTGGTGTCAGGATAAACGTACCTGCAATACTGTAATAGAAATACAACTTATGCGCTGGTGTCAGGATAAATGTACCGACAATACTGTAATAGAAATACAACTTATGCGCTGGTGTCAGGATAAACGTACCGGCAATACGGTTGGTTTGCCCAAGAAGCGCTGTTATATAGCTGAAATAATGTTAAGGGTGACGTTAACCCATACAAACATTCAAATGTACTATTTCTAAACAAGCAGATTGTCATACACAAATCAAGCACAATGGATTTAAATTCCGTATTTAACTAGGTCAAATATGCTACCAAATATAGTAATGGTATCTCATTGAAATATGATGCGACATCAATGAAATATGATTTCATGTCATACAAAATACGGTAGTGGGCGTGATTCACATGTCATTCATAAATTTTAATTTACCTGTAAATTGTGTTAATTTGTTATTGAAAATATCAAAATTTGTATAATTTTTTTTGACTTTGTCTTAAAAATAATTCTAGGTATATAATAAAAGGAAAAAATATTGCAGTAGGGAGACATAAATTGGATTAGTTTTGGCTACTCAGGGTGTAGTCAATTTGACATCTCTTTCGACCTTCAGTCTGAAGTCATATCAATTTTTCCATGCGCCTTTGTACAATACAAATCCATGTATCAATACTGCAACATAATATTCCCCATCTATTTCACTGTTATTTCTCAATAATTTACTGAAAACTCATGTAATAAAGTGGTTTCCTTATTAATTGCAAATCTAACAGAAGAAATTGCTATAGAATTGATAATTATACCCCCTTCAAAGAAGAGGGGGTATATAGGAGTCACTGTGTCGGGCTGTTGGTCGGAAGCCATATTTTGTCCAGCCTATTTCTTACAAACCACTGGGTGGAATTCAATAAAAAAATTCATGAAGCTTCTATACAAAGAGGAGACGTGCATATCCTTAAGGTCTTACAATTGCATGTTATTTTACAGAGTTATGGCCCTTTTACTTATTAAGTTTTGGTGAAGGTCAAGGTGCTGTTTTGGGGGTATTTATCATATTTAGTGATAGTTCTAGTTTCTCTAACTAGTAGCTGATTACATGTATATGTCATATCAATCATTTCACAGGCTATCTGGCATCAGAGAAAGAAATATCATCTCTTAAGAATATGAAATTATGACTTGGGAACAGAATATAATTAAATAAAATGAGGGTAAAGGATTAATAATTATTGTTCATTTTCTAATAATATCTCCTTTTTCACAATGTTTATAATTGTCATCTAACATATTGTTTGTGACTGAGTGCCACTGTATATGCTGTATCTTACTTATCAGGCTAAAGAGAAGGAGAGGAGACTAAAATTGAGGGAGGAGAAGATGGAACAGCAGCGTTTACACCAAGAGGAAAGAGTCCGAAAAGCGCTGGAAAGAGCAAAGGCAGAACCAAAGAAACAGGTAGGTTGTCACTATCTTCGAAATTAGCAGTGGACCTTTCGTCCCTGGCCAGTAACTTTTGGTTCAGACCAGTTAAACATTTCCTCTGGCCAGTGTAAATTAACCTTTTCTCTCATACAACAATTCTGCAGCACTTTGCACATATTTTGACAAAAAATAGAAAATCTCTTTAATTGAATGGATAACCTATGACTAAAAGTGGAAAACATTGTGAAAAATTGCTCGTTTTGATAAAGCCGTCTGCTGCAGAGGCGTCAGAAAGCGTATATATGAAGGAAAGGGTTAACATTGAATTTCAATTACTTTTGTCAGGGGCGTATAATATATTGATACATACAAATGCACATCATACATGCATTTACAACTTTTTAAAATTTCAACCCTTTCAAAGCTGTATGTTATGATGGACTTGCCCATCCTCTAACACTATCGACTCATTACATTCATGTACGAGTGAGTGTAAGGAACGACAACTTTGCCAAGGAGAATGGGACTTGCCTAGCTTTGCCTTTGTAACAGTCCATAGGCAATATAAAGAAACAAATGTTGAGTTGCGCAGCCAACAGTATAGAAACTCTTTTGTCACAAACTATTTTAAATTTATTCTAATTCTAAACTTGTAGAAGTAGTCAAAAACTCAAATGAACACAATTTCTTTTATTGGATAACCATATTGAAATTAGTATTAATGTTTAAAACTATTGGTGCATATAGACACAGGTGTATACTGTTAACTTGATTTTTTTTTTTTCATAATCAATTAGAAAACATTTGAGATAAAATTGTAACTTCTGAAAATGGAATTGCAAATTAGATATTGATTTGAGAAGAGGAAGAAGGAGAAATTACAAGGATCAGTCTTCAGGGATACAAAAAATAATCTGTATTTTCTAGGGACAGAATTAAGCCGATACCTGGAATATTTTATGTAGGTGATTAACACTTTCCCACATACAGACGCTTTCTAACACCTCTGAAGCAGATAACTTCTGAAAACATTGTGACAAAAGGAGAAATTGCTGATAATGAGCAAATTTTCCTTTTGCCACAATGTTTTCAACTCTATTCAATAATTATACTGTACTTTCATTTAAAGAGTTTACATATTTCTGACTAAATGTTTTCAAAGTCGTCTGCTAAAGAATTGTTGTTTGTTGGAAAGGGTTAAATAATCTTCTTTAGATTTAGATTCAATTCCAAGAATGATGTATTTCAGAATGGCAGAAAACTTGTGTTCAGATCCGAGCCGCCACGCCACAAAAAGAAGGAGGATGATGGCGCAGACCAGGCTAGTCGAGAGGAGGAAGAGTTGGCTTACTTTTTTACTTGGTGAAGTCGGCTCCTTGTTATCTATAATTTAAAACATTTCTTTGTTATTACAACTTATCATTCTTGTTAACATTTCCATACACCTTTTGTACACATGACATGAAGGAATCATTTATATTTGAGTGAAATCATGCTTAAACCATTAAGAAATAAAATTATTGATATATATTTTCCAGTTTTAGTTTCATTACATTGTTTTTTGGGTTGATTTTGGAAGAGTGAATGTTCATCATGAAAACCATGGACTACGTTGTTTGGTGGATTTTGGAAGAGTGAATGTTCATCATGAAAACCATTGACTACGGTGTTTGGGTTTATTTGCGAAGAGTGAATGTTCATCATGAAAACCATTGACTACGGTGTTTGGGTGGATTTTGAAAGAGAGAATGTTTATCATGAAAACCATTGACTACGGTCTAATTTGGTGCTTAAGAATACACAAATATTTGCATTCAATTATGTTTTGTCATAAACAATTTGAAATCATTTATTGATCGTTTTAAATCATATTTGTCTTTGGGGGGAAACAACATTAAGGACTGGTACTTGCAAAAAAAAGTGCAGAATTTTACCTAAATAAATAGTTTTAGTAAGATTCTAACTGCTAAGGATTATCAGAGACATATAAACACATATATGTCTCTGGGATTATAAACTGTATGAGGATATAAAATTGTTGACAATGTTGTTGGTTTAATTCTAATAAGGTGTAACTGTATAACTTATCATAGACAGGGAAAATTGAAATCTCTTTAACCCCTTTTCACATGCAGGCTCCTGCTGACACATCTGCAGCAGAAGACATTTGAAAACATTGTGGCAAAGGGGAAATTGCTCATGATGAGCAATTACTTCTTTGACCACAATATTTTTAACTTTATTCAAAAATTACACTTTTTATTTTAAGCCATGTTCCATAGTTTGACCTATACACTTTCAAAGTCGCTTGCTGCAGATATGTTGTATGTTAACAAAGGGTTAGATGTAGATATTGAAATCACTGCCATAGATTACGAAGCTGATAACACAATCAAGAGTTTTTAAACTCATTGCTAAACTGGTGATGTGATCAGAAATATTGTTTTAATTATATCTATTTATTGTATAGGTTATTTTTAAATATGTAATATAACAAAAAATTATTAAAAACTGAACAACAATTGTTTGTCCTTGTCATAAATCTTCTTCCGAAAGTTACCTTTATAACTGACTTGTTGCTGTGTAACCTACTACATGTACCTTACCATATAGACTGTTTAGCATATTGGTTATAGACAAATGACACTTGTTACAATCCCTTTGTTAGTCATCGGAGGGGAAATTGGCCTAGCTGGGATTCAAACTCGCTACCCTTCCAATAACAGCCATCTTTGTTACCTATGGAGCCACAAGGGGTCAACTCTTAATGAAGGTATCAATATGTTTTGTATAATATAATTCTTCTTAATAAAAGTATAGGCCACCTGCAGCAATATTATTCATAATTGGCTGCATGGGGATACTATTTAAGCATTGGAAATAATACTGTTTAGTTCATATTGCGGAATTTCAAATCTAAGGTTAATCAACCATGCTAATCTGGAAATTGGGTTGTCCTATTTTGAATTGGCTAGCAGCTTAACAAGATAGCAATCACCAGAGCTATGATATAGTAGCTAAACAAGATATCCTTTAATCAAACCCCCAAGTTAAACAAGTTGTCTTAAAGTTTTGAGTCGGTCCAAAACAATCTCTCAACGGTCGCGAGGGCAAGCAAATCCCTCAACGGTTTCTCAATGAGCGCTCAACGGTCTTATCGATCTCCCAATCACTCAATTTTTTCAATGGACGCCAATTGTTTCCACTCCGAAGGTAGAGATGTCGGATGTCACTATGTTTCATTCTGTCTCGAGACTTGGCGAAGAGCACTAGAACTATTAATATTATTTTAGCTTAATGCCTCCAAAAAAAAGGCCGCAAGAAGACCAAAAATCCAATCGGGAAAGTCTCTGATTGTCAGGTTGCTGGTCAAGGTGGTCTCGAGGGTCAAGGTGCTGGTCAAGGTGGTCTCGAGGGTCCAGAGGAGAAAGCAGTTGGAGACGCTGTAAATCGTGACGAAGCTCTTGAAAGTCAGCGGGTGGACGTAAATACCGTATCAGAGTGTTGCTTCTGCTCCAGCCGATGCTGGATGTTCCTGCTCTTGGTCCTCGTGCTGATGGTGCTTGTGGTCTTAAGCAGCTCGTCAAAGACTGATAAAAGAGCACCACAAACCTCTAATATATATACCCAAAGGATCTCGGTCGCCCAAGTAATGCTCAACAATCTCCATGATCCTTCAGCGATCTGTTTCGGTCTTTCATTGATCTCTCTTTGTCGCACCGGATTTCTCGGCAATCTCCTTAGATCTCTGCATGATCTCTCTTTGTCGCACCGGATTTCTCGGCAATCTCCTTAGATCTCCCCATGATCTCTCTTTGTCGCACCGGATTTCTCGGCAATTTCCTTAGATCTCCCCATGATCTCTCTTTGTCGCACCTGATCTCTCGGTGATCTCCTTAGATCTCCCCATGATCTCTCTTTGTCGCACCTGATCTCTCGGCAATCTCCTTAGATCTCCCCATGATCTCTCTTTGTCGCACCTGATTTCTCGACAATCTCCTTAGATCTCCCCATGATCTCTCTTTGTCGCACCTGATTTCTCGGCAATCTTCTTAGATCTCCCCATGATCTCTCTTTGTCGCACCTGATCTCTCGGTGATCTCCTTAGATCTCCCCATGATCTCTCTTTGTCGCACCTGATTTCTCGGCGATCTCCTTAGATCTTCCCATGATCTCTCTTTGTCGCACCTGATTTCTCGGCAATCTCCTTAGATCTCCCCATGATCTCTCTTTGTCGCACCTGATTTCTCGGCAATCTCCTTAGATCTTCCCATGATCTCTCTTTGTCGCACCTGATTTCTCGGCAATCTCCTTAGATCTTCCCATGATCTCTCTTTGTCGCACCTGATTTTTCGGCAATCTCCTTAGATCTCCCCATGATCTCTCTTTGTCGCACCTGATCTCTCGGCAATCTCCTTAGATCTCCCCATGATCTCTCTTTGTCGCACCTGATTTCTCGGCAGTCTCCTTAGATTTCCCCATGATCTCTCTTTGTCGCACCTGATTTCTCGGCAATCTCCTTGGATCTCCCCATGATCTCTCTTTTTTGCACCTGATTTCTCGGCAATCTCCTTAGATCTCTCTTTGTCGCACCTGATTTCTCGGCAATTTCCTTAGATCTCCCCATGATCTCTCTTTGTCGCACCTGATTTCTCGGCAATCTCCTTAGATCTCCCCATGATCTTTCTTTGTCGCACCTGATCTCTCGGTGATCTCCTTAGATCTCCCCATGATCTCTATTTGTTGCAAAACAAGCACTCGGCAAACTCCCAGTGGTCGTTGCAAGAGGTTTAGTAACCATTGATCTCTCGAGGGTCTTTCAATGAGCGCTCGATAAGCGCTCAAAGAACGAACTCCTAGTCGCTCCAAGATCTCTAAAGATGTCAATGGAAGTTGGCAAATAATTGCATTTTGATCGCACAACGAGCTTACAAGAATATCCCAAGCATTTACACAGAAACGACTTTTTCGGGGCTTTGAGAGATTGTCGAGAGATCGGACCAATTTTGGATCGCTCAATGGTCTCCTAACGATCTCCGTGTGTGTAATGGAAGACATACATCAATCAGAAAATGTGTTGGGTATACACTGCGTTATCTATAACATGATACCCTTACATACACTGACTTATCTGAGCTTTCCGATCCACAAATATAACCATAACTCTGATGTTCCTCAGGCAATCATAGCGAAACTTGAATGGTAGCATCCATTGGTGTGTTTTACATTTTGTTAAAGCTTTAATTAACTGCCTATATCAATGCCGCGAGAGCACTGACGGTCAATGGGGTCTCGAGTTTGAATCCGGGCTATGCCGTTCGTTCTTGCCGATGGTTGACAAACATCATTATGACAAGACTAATTTTATCCACTAATGGGCTAAATGTCTATGAGACCCGGATGGTGAAGCTGTTTGGCCAACTTTGTGATAGCTCCTTTCAGAGGGACCAACTTCTTGGAGAAAGTGAGTGGTGTGGTTGTGACAGAGCCAGGAAACACATGGTGATATGTACCACAGGCGTCCGAATTTCTATTACAGCAAAAAATGCGAAAAATCACACAATACCTCGTCAAAAAGTCTCTCTATATTGTCTATACGCTTTGATAAAAATGATCGTAATGGTAATTTGGGGAATCCCACACGTGTTACTATAAATAGCCACTCTAGCCGTGTTTTAAATCGTTGTTTGATTAATCTGTCGCTGCGGAATGTTGCAAATTGTGACGTCAGCGCATGGCGGTAAGGACAACTGCAAATTTCCAAATATAATGAACAGTAACCTAAAAAACGCCGGCGTATTTGTCGGTTGGCAAATATTGATGTGGTGGATCACGAGAAAATTCATTTATGAACCTGTCTCTACCTGCGACCTGGTCGTTTTAGACGTTTTTCTGCGGAAATTATAGCCCGAATCGAGCGAGAGGGTAAAACACCGTTGCAAACCTTGTCATTATTATTACACTATATGGACGTATAGAGGGGCTATTTATAGTAACACGTGCGGGATTCCCCAAATTACCATTACGATCATTTTTATCAAAGAGTATAGACAATATAGATAGACTTTTTGTGTATTTTAACAAGGTATTGTGTGATTTTTTGCTGTAATAGAAATTCGGACGCCTGTGTATGTACTGGCTGTCGTGATATAACTAAAATTCAGTTGAAAGCGGCGTACATCTATAACTAATTCCATTCTAACCACACCGTCCTATGGACGGCACACCGTCCTATGGACGGGCAATACCAAACCGTTATCATGTCCCACATACAACAAACGACTTGGAAAATTCTTGGCAAAATTCTGCGAAATCCCCATAAATGAAAGTGGAACTATTGAATAGAGTGTAACACATTGTGATCAAATGAGAAATTGCTCATTATGACATTTTGATCAATTTCTTCTTTCACGACAAAGTTTTAAAAAGTCGCCAGTGTGTCAAAATGCGTCAGCAAATGGGAAAGGGTTAATCTATCAGCCTAAGGCGGCGGATGATTGATCGCCCTGATTCTCGAACAACATACATGAGCCGTCCCGCGAGAAAATCAACATTGCGGACTCTGCGTAAAGTATCGACCCGGATCAGCCTAAGCATGCCGCGCAGGTTTACCCGGATGTACATTTTTCGCCTCCTGTGGATTTTCTGTTTCAGGAATCATTACTTTATACGTATACGTACCGTACCTCTATCCCCCTGAGACGGAATGTGTCGGCCCGGATCAGTCTGCGCGGACTTTTGTGAAAACATTGTGGCTAAAGGAGAAATTGCTCGTTATGAGCAATTTCTCCTTTTGCCACAATGTTTTCAAATGTCCGCGCAGACTGATCTGGATCGATACATTACGCAGAGGCCATACTGTTGGTTTTCTCGCAGGACGGCTCACATCTACACCGAAGTATGCACTGTGCACATAGCTGATGCTTAAACAGTACATTTAGGATGGATTGAGACGTTAACCCGACATGGTGTCAGTGACAACAAATCACACATTCAATGAAATGTTTTCAAAGGTCAACTGCTACAGAGGCGTCCGATTTGTATGTATGTTTGAAAGGTTAAACATGTAAACAGAGGGGTCCGAAAGTGTATGTATGTTTCAGAGGTTTAACATGTAAACAGAGGTGTTCGAAAGTGTATGTATGTTTGAGAGGTTTAACATGTAAACAGAGGCGTTCGAAAGTGTATGGATTAATGAAAGGTTAAACTTGTAAAAAGAGGGGTCAGGAAGTGTATGTATGTTTGAAAGGTTAAATATATAAACAGAGACGTCCGAAAGTGTATGTATGTTTGAAAGGTTAAACATGTAAACAGAGGCGTTCGAAAGTGTATGGATTAATGAAAGGTTAAACATGTAAAAAGAGGCGTCAGGAAGTGTATGTATGTTTGAAAGGTTAAACATATAAACAGAGACGTCCGAAAGTGTATGTATGTTTGAAAGGTTAAACATGTAAACAGAGGCGTCCGAAAGTGTATGTATGTTTGAAAGGTTAAACATGTAAACAGAGGCGTCCGAAAGGTTAAACATGTAAATATTGAAGAATGAATAACAACTAAAGCTTTGAAGTACATCTGTTTATTGGAGGAGGTTATATGACTGTTAAACAATTTGCAAATTGTACAACATTTGAAATTATGTCTTTAAAGGATATACTTTGATTCAAAACTATTGCACATAAACTACAACCTTCAACATTTTGATGGTTTCAACAGAGTGTTCACAAATAAGAAACTATCAGGCAGTGCTCTAGACAAGATGAGTATTTACTATTCCAAAATACTTTTTACCCCATAACATAGAGTTCGGTTGAATCATAAGAGCAATATAGGTGGGAAAGGACCAGTTTACTCTACCTTATCTAGTCCATTGCATAATAATCACGGATGTGTATTAGTGATAGTATTGAATAACCATTGGTCGTACAACTGACAACATGTTAGTCAATCAAAATAGTAAAAAAAATATAATGTTTAGGTTGAAGGTATATACTCTGTACAGGCACAGTTTAAGTTAAAGTCGATGATTGACATATTGCCAAGCATGCATAACTGATTCAGGGATGTATTCAGAGTTGTCTAACACTTGTTCGCTTGCAAATATAAAACATGAACGGCTAACGTCTTTTATAACTTAACAGGTCAATCTGACTATACCTATTTCTGCAACGTGTTCCGTTCTCTGAATAAATAAGGTAATGTCAGTTAATTAGTGTACGCACATCAAATATCGCCTTCCTTTGATTTGTGGATTTACTACCGTTAGCTCACATGCAAATACATTGAACACACTGTTAATCTATTGGTGTGGAAGCGAACTCTTTACGTATTTGTGGTACTGAGACTAAACATCTAAATTAACACTGATTGCTAACCAATTGAAGAAGAATTATCTGTCTGTATGTTAGTTCGTTTTCGCAAGCTTGTTTCTGTTTAACTCAAATGATGAGGAAACTTTCATTAATCTTTTTTTCTTCTGAGAAACCAATTCCATTTTCCTCGTACTAATATAACCCCTACCCCCACCCCCATCCCCGCTGATTAAGCTTCATTTAGGTGCGCCGTCATATGCCAATATATATATAACTTGCATAGTGTCATAGTGTATGTCTATATATTAACATATTATCATTACATATTTAAAATATCATCATCAGTCTTGACTACTCTCGGACGTTGTTCTCTCTTTACCCAGTAGCAAATCTTTACGCTCCAGCTTTGGTGAATTCTTTGGCGAATTTTTGTTTTTCCTTCTCAAAAGCGGCGAGTTCAAAATCCTATGCTTGAGCGAGGGTGAGCTTTTCGGTGTACCTAGACCGACCTCCCTGTGCGTATCCTTGTGTCTGCATATTATAACTGGAACGTGTGCGTGGTGAAGGACATAGTCACTTATACTGCCCAACAGGGTGCGCCTCAGTGTTCCCTTACCACGTGACCCGCAGACGATGAAATCTACGTGCTCTTCGTCTGCTACGTGAATAATCACCTCGCCTGGTTTACCAGCAACGCTTTTAACCTTACCACCAATCTGAAACAGAAAAATAAATACCAGGGTGAATACATAAGTTATATTGGCGTGCAAATACCTCAATGTTACAAGCAGATTGAACGCTTTAACGAGCCAGCTACGCGGTCATGTATATACTGGGAGGCCGTAGATCAGAGAGCGAGATCTCTTGGTCCATTGGTCAAGTGTTCGAATCTAGAGCTGGCGTTGTCAAATAAGACACTGTTCCAAGATACGAACGTGTTGAACCCACCCCCTCGCTCATCCCCCTCTACCCCCTCCTCCTCCCCATCCCCCTTGCCTTCATACAGTCGATTTATGACGCATTTCCAGCAACCAACTTTTTAAAACATTATGTTAAAAGGAGAAATTTATACTTTTCCCCGATGTTTCAACTTTTTTCATTTATACAGATGTTCCGTTTCTTGTGTCTAGATCTTTTCAATGTCAACTACTGCAGAATTGTCGTATTTTGGGAAAGGCCTAAGATTCATGTTTTCGTGAAAGAAACGATTTTGATCCAGTTAAACTAACACATTGTTGTAAGTAATTTTCACTAGCGTCTTAGTTGTTTTAGCAAGCAATGTTGAAAGGTTTATATGACTGGTAGAAGCTTGTATGAAAATTGCGTGGCTGATCTGATTTTTCTGACTGGTCACAGATTTGCAACAATTATTGTTTTAACTGTATCGTTGCTCATCTCACGTGTGTCCCTGAAACGGTGACAATACAGATAAAGATCATTGATCTTCATTTGAACATTTTCCTACGCTTTATGAAGCTATATAATTTGCTGCCCTTGCACTATTTTGAATTATTTTTGTACCATTTTTAATGTGGAAGAGTCATAATTGTTATAAACCATTTTTGAAATCTACCAAAATCAGGAAACTTCAAAGTTATTTCGGATTATTATTTGTTGTTCACGTATTAATTTTGTTAATCTAAATGTATGTAAATGATGAGATACATGTATTTGTATAAGTCAACGAAAATCTATCTATCTATCTATCATATAAAAACAAAAATACGAAGTTTGATAAAAGGACTTACCCCGGAGTCTCGGAGACGCTGACCAAGATTTTCTAACAAGCTTTTTTCTTTTGCCTCTTCTTCTTCCATTAGCATCTGGATTGTTTCCACATCTGCCGTACCACCAAGCGCTGTAAACAAACATTGATTTAAATCCATTACTGTTTAACCCTTCATCGATACAGTTGCAATTATAAGCATCTGCAACAGACGAATTCTGAAAACATTGTCACAAAGGGAGAAATAGTTCATGATGACCAATTTCTGCTTTTGCCACAACGTTTTCAGATGTTTTAAATAATTAAACGTTCCTTGTGGAGATTTCCGATAATTTGCCTAGATGTTTTCAAAGTCGTCTGTTGCCGATTTGTTGTGTGTGGGAAAGGGTCCCGTAAATATTTTCCTGATACAGATAGCATGTTATGACTATGCATGTGTAGCATCTGATTGATGTAAGCATTGCAGAAAAGAGATAAATTGCTCGTAATATGCTGTCTCATCAATGAAATGCAAGCTCTTTATAAAAGTTGTACTTCCGATTTGACAGAATATATTTCTAATCTTAGATATATTCAGTAGACGCCACAAACGGATCACATTACGTATAACATCGAGATGATTATAATTAACAATTATACATAACAATTATAAATAATAATTATAAATAACAATTATAAATAATATAAATAACAATTATAAATAATATAAATAACAATTAAATGTTATTTGTGCCTTAACAATTTAGTATATAAATCAATTCTTCAACTACACAAAACTAGATTCGAACCCTAACACTTATCTTCTATCAATTTCGAAAATATTTCAATGTCTTAACAGGTAATGTTCGGCATGGAAAACAGCCTGTGTGTACGTCTTACATGTATATCAATAGCCTTGATCTGTTTTACATTGCATGGATTTGTTAATATGATCCGCATGTCTATAATACCGCTTTGCTTCCGAAGCATATAAATGATAAATTTAACAAGAGGGCCATGATGGCCCTATATCGCTCACCTGATTTAATAGAACTTCAATAGTTTTTTAAGTTTTTACTCTATACATATAAGGAAAACAAGCAACCCCCTGGTGGCCATGTATTTCAACGGATCGGATTTATTTGATCAACCTTGGTAGAAGGTCACCCAAGGAGCATTTGTGCCAACAAATAATTAAATCAGGCAGGTGCTTTTGGACAAGAAGTTTCTTAAAGATTTTACAATGCACATATAAGGAAAACAAGAAGATTTTTAAAGATTTTACAATGCACATATAAGGAAAACAAGCCCCGCCCCTGGCGGCCATGTTTTTCAATGGATTGGATTAATTTGAACAATTTTGATAGAAAGTCCCTGAAGGAACATTTGTGCCAAATTATCTTTAAATCGGGCCAGTACTTCTGGACAAGAAGATTTTTAAAGTTTTAACAATGCACATATAAGGAAAACAAGCTCCGCCCCCTGGTGGCCATGTTTTTCAACGGATTGAAAATATTTGAACAATCTTGGTAAAGGGTGTCCCAAGGAACATTTGTGCAAAATAATTTTCAAATCGGGCCAGTACTTTTGGACAAGAAGATTTTTTAAAGTTTTAACAATGCACATGTAAAGAAAATAAGCTCCGCCCCCTGGCGGCCATGTTTTTCAACGGATTGGAAATATTTGAACAATCTTGGTAAAGGGTGCCCCAAGGAACATTTGTACAAGATAATTTTTAAATCGGGTAAGTTCTTTTGGACAAGAAGATTTTTAAAGTTTTAACAATGCACATATAAGGAAACAAGCTCCGGCCCCTGGCGGCCATCTTTTTCAACGGATCTGAAATATTTGAACAATCTTGGTAAAGAGTGCCCCAAGGAACATTTGCGCAAAATAATTTTCAAATCGGGCCAGTACTTTTGGACAAGAAGATTTTTCAAAGTTTTAACAATGCACATATAAGGAGAATAAGCTCCGCCCCCTGGCGGCCATGTTTTTCAACGGATTGGAAATATTTGAACAATCTTGGTAAAGGGTGCCCCAAGGAACATTTGTGCAAGATAATTTTTAAATCGGGTAAGTTCTTTTGGACAAGAAGATTTTTAAAGTTTTAACAATGCACATATAAGGAAACAAGCTCCGGCCCCTGGCGGCCATCTTTTTCAACGGATCTGAAATATTTGAACAATCTTGGTAAAGGGTGCCCCAAGAAACATTTGTGCAAAATATTTTCAAATCTGGCCAGTACTTTTGGACAAGAATATTTTTAAAGTTTTAACAATGCACATATAAGGAGAATAAGCTCCGCCCCCTGGCGGCCATGTTTTTCAACGGATCGGAAATATTTGAACAATCTTGGTAAAGGGTGTCCCAAGGAACATTTGTGCAAAATAATTTTCAAATCGGGCCAGTACTTTTTGACAAGAAGATTTTTTAAGATTTGGCAATTTTCCTCTTTTCTGATGCCGCAGCAACCAAAGTTCTACTTGGAATTAAATTCTTTGAACAACTTTGAAAGAGGACCACCCAAGGACCATTCCTGTGAAGTTATTTTGAAATCTGTCCATTGGTTTAGTAGGAGAAGTCATTTGTAGGAAATTGTTAACAGACGGACAGACGACGACGACGATGACGCAGACGACGACGGACGCCGGACGGTGAGTGATCACAAAAGCTCACCTTGCACTTCGTGCTTAGGTGAGCTAAAAAGGAAACGCAAATGTTTAATTGTTTGTCTTTAGAAATACAAATGAGCCGTCCCGCGAGAAAACCAACACTGTGGACTCTGTGTAAAGTATCGACCCGGATCATTATAGGCATGCCGCACAGGCTTACCCGGATAGACACTTCAAAGTATCGCCTCCTGTGGATTTTCTGTTTCATGAATCATTACTCTATACCTCTATTAACCTGAGACGGAATATGTCGACCCGGATCAGTCTGCACGGACTGCGCAGGCTGATCTGGATCGATACATTACGCAGAGGCCATAATGTTGGTTTTCTCGCGGGACGGCTCAAATAACGATGCGATAGCATTGTGCCTCGTCTAGCGTCTACAGTCCACTTTGAAGCATTTAAAGGCGATCGCTACAGATTTGTTTTAAAAACATTCAGAATGTTATGAAAGTTGGTGTGTTAATAGTATATTGCCTAATCTACAGATATCAAATAAAAAATACGGTGTAATCAAGTTTGGAAAAGTTTCCTGGGCCTTTCTTCTGTATACCCTATAATTTGGAAAATGTGACCGCTGTTTCCTATGTATTAAAAAAATCTCAAAATGTTTAAATTTTATTTTCAGTGTCACGTCATTTGTTTGGCAACACTTCACTCTTTATATTACTAGAAGAATTAAAGGTAAAAATGTAGCCATCAGGAAAAAAATAACACAATTAAAAACAATTGAATAAATTTCTCTATGTATAAAATCAAAGTACTGAAAGTACTACTGGAAGGTGATTTTAGAGTGATGTCGGCCAGGTACAGATGAGGTAATGACATATATACAAGGTATGAACAGATCATGGTTAGGATAAGTGTAAAGAAACAAACGAAGCAAATAGGGTTGAAATAACAGAATCAAAGAATTAAGTTATTAAAACTTCTTTATTTTGCAGAAGTGTCAGAAAAGGTAAAATTGTATAAACAAAATAAATAAACATTTAAAAGAAATAAAATATATAATCACACAAGCACTTGTTTTTTAGTTAATACTTTTATACTATATAATTTCGGAATTACGCCTTCATCAGTAGAATACAATGATCCTTATCCAACAATGTTTTATGAAATTTGCAGCAGACGATTTTGAAAACATTAAGAATCCATAACTAAAGTACTAATTTAGGATAGATATTTATTTTCAAAATAATTAATCATTCAATGGTTTGTTAATTTCTTCCTATTTTATTTCAGTAAGAAAATAACTTTAAAATGACCTTCCATTGTTCCCACTTTTACTCCGCTAAAATTTTACTAAGGATAACAGCAACTATAATAATTATTCTTTTCCCAAATGCAACAGTCTGCAGCAGATGATTTTGAAAACATATGGTCAACGTTTTGGAAAATTGTATATCAAAAAAATATTGTTAAAGGGGGATAACCGCTGCCTTACAAATGCCACCGAATAACAAGAGTTGTATATCTGGTAGTAAATGAAAACGAGGCTGGGCACTCAATTATTAAATGTCGTAATAAAAACATAGTCTCAACGCGTGTTAGTTCCTTATTACCTGAACAGTCATCCCTAATGGGGAAACATAGCAACTACATAATTTGTTTTCTCCACGAAATGTCTTACGATTTGTTCTATTTTATTAATTCGACGAAAAGGTCAGTCCACGAATCGACCTAATTTGTTTATACCTCAGGTCCTACGTTTTTGGAGTTGTTCACAAAAGCGTGGCGTGTAGGAATATACACTGATAAGACTGTGCGGATGCACCAGCTCGCCTGAGTCCCCACTGAACACAGTAGTATTGAGACCCCAAATGGCTAGACACGGATATGCAACATCCATAATGCACCATGCAACATTACTATGGCGCAGTATAGTGACATACCAATGAATATCGAAGCAGTTCTACTCATAAATAAGTACTCAACAGGCAAAATAATAGGTTATTAAATAAAGACAGATGATATATAAGAAGTTAATTTCACACAAACTATGCACACAACCCTGGTCCTTTTAGAAGAGATTACGATTTGTGTGAAGTAATGTTTTGTAACACTTCATATCAACAGAATTGTTCTATCGTTAGTGCTCAGTAATGTAGAGAAGTATAACTAATGAAAAACGCATTTAAAATATCTTTTTCAAATAATTTAAAAATGTAAATGAACTCAGACACGTCGTGATAAATCTGAAATGTATTGTTGAAAGCAGTTGAAAACACTAACAAGAGGGTCATGATGGCTTACTACCGCTCACCTGAATTATGCATTGTGATTTCTAATACAAAACACATCAAGACAGACTATTTTTTTTTACCTGATATGACCCAAATTCGAACATGTACTATATATCATACTAGATAACATCAATACTAACATTCTGACAAAGTTTCAAAGTTGACAAAGTTGCTCAAAGTAAAAATGCGGCCTCCGCGCAGTTTTTACAATATTTTCCTTCAATTAGGCCTAGTGACCTATATGAGACATATTCAAACTTGGGCTAGATATTATTAAGATAAACATTTTGACCAAATTTGAAGCGGCTTCTACAGTGTTAACAAGATGTTCCATCAATTTGGCCTAGTGACCTAGTTTTTGAACAAACATGACCAATATTCGAACTTGGTCTACATATCATCAAGACAAACATTCTGATAAAGTTTCAACATGCTCAAGTTAAAAATGCAGCATCCAGAGTGTTAACAAGTTTCCCTTCAATTTGTCCTAGTGACCTAGCTTCTGACCCAATATGACCTATATTCGAGCTTGACCTAGGTATAATTCAGACGAACCTTCTTACAACATTTCAAGCTGCTGTAGCCCACAAATGCAGACTCCAGAATGTTAACAAGACTTTCCTTCAATTTGGCCTAGTGACCTCTTTTTGACCTGGCATGACCATATTTGAACTTGGCCTAGGACGCACGACGCACCACGCACCACGGACGGACGCCGGACAACATGTGATCACAATAGCTCACATTGAGCACTTCGTGCATAGGTGAGCTAAAAATAAATCCTGAATTACCATCGACGTTTAAAGTTATGTGTAGTAAACTTCCATAATAATAGATCTATTTTTAGACAAGCCGACATGCACAAAGAAGTATTGTAATAGAACATACTTTGGACAAAAGTGAAGTATTTATTTTACTTTCCGTGTTGGGAATCAGCATAACTCTCAACTAATTCTTGTCATGAAGAACAAAGTATAAAAAATACAAAAAATACAAAAAATAATCAGTAAAACATTCCAGTAAAGCATGTTGGTATTTCTTCAAAAGTCAAGTGACAAGAATGAAAAATATTTCGAAATAGTTTAACATGAGACACCCTACTAATTTGCAGGATATATCATAATCGACATTACGAACTTTAAACTTCATAGCTCTAGGTAAACTTTCAGCCAGTAGATATAACATTTTATTTTGATTAAGTTAATTCTGGCTGACAGCACCCAGACATATTTAAGATTTAAACACAAACGAATGTGTCATGTTTAGACATTGACATACATTTTGAATGCATGTCCTGGTATGAATCGTACGCGTACATCAATCTCCTTAAAGTCAGACCAAATTATGTCTCTGTACGGATATTCGATCTAAATACACCGCAATGCACTTATGCACTTTTAAAAAACAAACTCATGATCACGTGCTCGATTATTTTTATCCAAATCAAATTGTACGATACAACCAACGCTCGGTTCTATACAATCGGACAACTCGACACTCATCGCTTCTCTACATCGTGTATTTATATGAGTTATCTTACCGAATAATTTCGCAAGGGGCATTTTGATTGGCTGACGAAAAGGTCAACTGAGCCAATATGTATGGGGCAGTCATCAGATCTATATGCGAGCGAGCGAGCGATTAATTGATTGATTGATTGCTTGGTGTTTTACGCCGCTTTCAACAGTTTTTCAGTTATATCACGGCGTTTCCTAGGTAAGTTACCAGTACTATTGGTCCATTTATCCTGACACCAACCAGTCAGCCGTAATGTCAACCCCGCAATTTTAAGAGCCAAGGAGGGAAGCCATTTCTACCATTTGTAGTCGTGTTCAATTGCGAGCAGTATAACCAGATTATTGCAATCGAAACAATTTTAACGGATAATGACCATACCGTCGCCCCCAAAAAAGTGTGCGCAGTGTAACATATTTCACTTAATCTTATTGAATACGCAAATTAGGCAAATGTTAAGGTATAGTAACTTCGTAATAACTCAGTAAATGTTGAAAACACACATACTTATGGTTTTGATTCAGTAGATAATGTTGCATGATAAACGAAATTCGGTTACTTTCGTGAGATGGCCGGAGACACCCGAGTCACATACATGTAATCATGTTCACTATGGGCGGAAGGATCGTTGGTTTCGCCTTTACTCTTGGATAAATAAATATCCCGCCGAAGAAATATCCAATATGTTGGTGTTCAACGTATCAAAATAACTCTTAAGTTGTGGATAGTTTACGCTTTGTTCTATATTGCGTATTACAATATGCAAGGGAAACAACTCCTGGTTTACTTAAGTAAACTTTCAAGAGATAGTTAACATAAATAGTTAATCTACTGTTGAAGGACAGTTTTATGTACTGTCACATTTAACCCAAACAAATTCGATATACATCTATATTAATTTAAAAACGTTTTTTTTTTAATGTGTATTCAGTAAGTGTGTAAACGAAACAAAATTAACAGAATATTGACCATCATCACTTTTCGTAACCCTTCACACACTCCATGTTTTATTTGTACTTTCAACATCTTTGAATTGATTTAATCTTTCGCGTTTTCATGTGAACCCGACTTTCATTACTCCTGAGTAAAGTCTTCCGAGCGAACGAAGTTTATGTCTGGTTTTTATTGACGAGATTGACGAGTACATGTACACCGAATGAATAAATTGATAGCCGAGGTCTCATTTGAATGTAACAACATGCTTAACCATACGATCTTGAATGCATAACAAGGTAAAAACCACAATACATGTACAACGTCAATAATTACTGCTGAAGTCACAGTAAACTGTGTCTGTCCATCCTGTACCTAATTAAAATTACACCAATCAACATGTATACGTATGGAAGCGTCCTAGTGCCACAGTCTGTAATCTTTTTGAGAGATATTTTCTCCTAATTATGACTAAGTATCTCCTATTTATGACTTATTATCCCCTAATTATGACTTACTATCTCCTAATTATGACTTATTATCTCCTAATTATGACTTAATATCTCATAATTAGGAGATTGTATTTCCTAATTATGACTTAATATCTCCTAATTAGGAGATAGTATCTGCTAATTATGACATAGTATCTCCTAATTAGGATATATTATCTCCTAATTAGGACTTAGTATCTCCTAATTAGGAGATATTATCTCCTAATTATGACTTAATATCTCCTAATGAGAAGAAAGTATCTCCTGATTATGACTTAGTATCTCCTAATTAGGAGATAATATCTCTGAAAATTATTATAGACTGTGGCACAAGGACGCTTCCATATATACGGACAACAGTCCGTTACAGACGTATTTAGTAACCCTTTCCCACTTACAACAAATCTGCAGCAGACGACTCGGAAATCATCTGGACAAAAATATGAACACCCCTTATAAATGAAAGTTTTGCGATTTGAATTGAGTTGTAATCATTGTGGCAAAAGAAGAAATGAGCAATGGTGTCTCCCTTTGTCACAATGTTTTTAAAATGCGTCTGCTACAGATGCATTAAAATTGGTCAGAAAGTGGGAAAAAGATAAATAAAATTGAACCTCATATTCAATGCATGTAGTAAACGCTAGTATGAATGAACAGTTATCTCTGAAAATAATACTTAATAACATGTAAACAGAACAGCAACAGCTAACCTATGTTTAACAGATCAGCCATCCTATGTTTAAGAAGGCGGCAGACCAAGGTCTTTACTATTTAATGTCGACATATTTCAATTCTGATAATTGTCTACAAATGTAAACCTTGGTCTGCAGAGTTTTATGATGAAATATTTCAATTCTAATAATTGTCTACCAATGTAAACCTTGGTCAGATGCTGCTACTGAAAAGGAACGACCAAACTCGGTATTTACTTAAGGAAAAGCAGTGATATCCCTTTGAACTGAGGAGGAAAGAGGGCACATTTCTAGCATTTTCGTATTCAGTTGAGAATATTTTTTATCCTGTTTACGCGTGATTATATTCCCTTAATTTATTGCTAAACAAAGCTTCATTGACATTCCGTGAAGTCTTTCCCGCATGCAGAAACATCTTGAATTATTTGAAACACATGGAATATACAAAACATTGTGGCAAAAGCAAAAACTGTTCTCTTCAAAGATTTTCTATATTTTTGCCAACATGTTTTACTTTACTTTAATATATTTTTATTGCCAACAAAATATAAATACAGAATTAAATACAGAATTACAAATAAAACATGTTATAAACAAACAGGTCTGGACACAACTTAGAAACGGCAACCCCTTTTAATAATTACGATCGTTTTCATTTTGTCTCTAAATACGACCTCTATTTTCAAAAATAGTTTATATCTAGATTTTGGAAACAAATATATTCCGGTAAGGCAACGTCTCCGGGGTAAATCGTCACACGAGCTCAACCATATCCATAATGTTTTCAAATGTTTGACCTATGTGAACACGACGCGAACGGTGACTGTTACCAGAATTTACTCGGAACATGAGATACTTCGAATATATCGTTTAACTCGAACCAAATCCTCGAACGGATCTGTATTTTGACGAGCAATCAGAGCTGCAGCTACGCTGTTTTCTTGATATGATTTTATTTCATTATTGGTTTGTTTGTCATAATAAACATTAATGTATAAATGTATACTGAAGCTGAAAATACATTAATTGAAGCATACATTGAGGGATCAATAAAACATATGGATAACTGGAAATAATGGATTGATCCCTTTCCCCTGTGTATATCAACAAACATATCGCACGCTTATCAGTTTGGCGCAAGAGTAGCTTAAAGCAGTATAATATATCGCACCCTTATCAGTTTGGTGCAAGAGTAGCTTAAAGCAGTACAACATATCGCAAACTTATCAGTTTGGTGCAAGAGTAGCTTAAAGCGGTATAATTGCTCAACTTGTATTGCTTAAAAAGTATTTTCATTACGCATATGATAGCTTTAACCATATTAAACGACTACACAGGTTTAACTTATTCTATGCCGACCACAAATACAATGTGACATTTTCCGCATGTCGTGATTGTTTTTATCTTAAAATAACTAGTATGTCATTGTGACGTTTACAAGTTAATATAACGTTACCTGTATTTATCACATGTCAATGCTTTTATCCGATCTTATATACCCATTACATTTTCCTTTATATGTAACGTGTGTAATATAACATGACCTAATCATTATTTGTGTATTCATCCGCGAATCTTTACAAAATGGCTGAGAACGTGTATCCGGTAAACACAAACTTCACGATAGTTGGAAGAGGTAAAGGGACCATTAACAGTCATAAATTGTTTGGTGTGTGATTTGTTAACAGTTTATTAAGTATTACTTGTTGGGCCTATTTTATGACCACAAAAAAACCGATTTTCATTTTGTGTTTCGTAATGCGATAAAAAAAAAATCTGGCATTCGTTGTCATTTCAAAAAGTTTTATTCAACTCGTCAAAGAACACTTTATATGCAATGACAAATCATGTCAGATCCTATATATGTATACGTTATGTATACATCTAAACATAACATGCTTGAGTATATCAAAGTGATTAATCCTTTCCCTCATAAATACGTTTTATTGTGCCCTCCGCAGCAGACGACTTTTGAAATCATTGTGGCAAAAGAAGAAATTGATCATAAGGAGCAATTTCTCCTTTAGCCACAATGTTTTCAACTCAATTTTATAGAAATACATTCACTTTTTAGAGATTTTCCAAATTTTTGTCTAAATGTTTTGAAAGTCGTCTGCTGTATATTTGTTGTATGTGGGAAAGGGTTAAGATGTTTAACTCTACGACATTAGTACATTTCACTGACAGGTATGCCTGGTGCATGGAGAACGATGGGGGTAATGATTGGTAAAATACTTACGACCGACGAGGAAGGCATGTCTGTCTGGTACATGGAGAATGATCGGGTAATGATTAGGTCTGTGAATATGTTCCATATACCCTGAAAATAGAAACAAGAGAAACGAAATGGTCATAAAGATGTTTCAATTTCTTCAACCAGACTATGTAATTAACAAGTATTAAACAAGAGCACCGCGTACGGCACAGACGCTCGACTGTTAGAAATAGAAAAAAAGCTGAGCTGAACAAAAAACCTTAACCGGACGACCACGCCGCCGCCGCCGACGATGACGCCAGGGTCATGACAATAGCTCTCGTTTTTTCAAAAGTCTGATTATCGATTATTATATTCTAATTCCAATGAATTACAGATCTGATTGGATCAAACCATGGGACATATCTTCTTTGTAATTATTATTGTTTACGCATATGGTGATTTTCCACTGTTCTACACTGTAGTATTGAGATCTATGGAGACTTGAATTATGCGGTTGGGTTGTACATTCTTGAAAAACAACATTAGCCTCAGCCATGATCTTAATCAAAAATGCCACGTTTATCCGAACACGAACGTTCTGATGCATTGGAGATGCTGCGAACCGGTAGTTGGGATTACGACATTGCAAGATTATACAATTGCCACTCTCTTCAACAAACGTTCGCCTTCGAGAACAATTAAAAGCTACAGGACCAACAAAATATCAAGCACGTTCAGGCCACGCACGAACTATGACGCAGAGACAGAACGTCAACTTAAGTCGAGTTCGCCGTATATTTCGGTTCCGACCTGTCACCGTCAGCTTAAGACGAACTATGAATGTTAGTTTCGTTCCATTATTCACATTATTTCACTCACATTTCATTCAAAATTCTGTTCAGCAGGTTTAAATGAAACCCGTTATATTTGTGTTTCATGCGAATAATCTTCTCTCAATGCACTGTGAGGTGTAGACGTACGGAAGTTGGAAATTGACATGCTATGTCACCAGTCAAGTCATCCATAGAGTTTGCATGTGACGAGCTTGAACCGTCGTCCAAGTTTAAACAAAACCGCAAAATATTCCCTCACTTGTTCTTTCAATAAGGCTGCGTTGCGTATCCTTGTATTGATGCCAATGAAAGATACACAAGATACTGACTTGCACATTTAATGGTTAGTGGTGATGCTTTTATGAAGATTATTTCTCCTGATATTTCCAATATTATAAGATTGTTGTGTGGAGTATTGGTGTGCGAAAACTAGGAAACACATGAGTAGGTGAACTGGTCGCCGTGATATGACTGAGAAATTGTTAAAAACGGCGTTAAACTCCAATCAATCAATCAAATCCAATATTATAGGCTTAAATTTGTAGAAATATTAGATGAAATATAGACGTTTTTCGGCGATAGCTGTTTAACCTCAGTTTTGACCTAGATGTTAATCAAATGATCTAGATTGTAGACCAATCAAATGTTGTATTTAATGAATAATGTCGAAGAAATAAAGGAAATGAAACGTTTTGATTGGTTCATAGTTAAGTTGGCGATCCTACGAGGGGCACTAATAAGATGAAGTTTTAAAATGAAATGTTCTGCATACTAACTTTTAATTGTTTTCCCTGAGTGTAAATGTAATGTTGTGTGGTGTTGTTGTTGTAGAGACCAATCACTCTGATTTAGCATCATCTTTTAAACTGATAAAGACCAATTTTATGGTGTAATTATAACATATACACGCATCTGACATGTGCACATACTTTCAAAAGACAGAGTAAGATGCAATGGAGTACGGTGAAATACACTAGGTCTTTCCGAAAAAGACCTATTGGTTCTTTACATGCTGACTATATGCTACCGATGCACGAGAGATCATTTTTCAAATAAATTACCAGTACTTGACATCTAGTTGAGTGGGAGACACTTAATAGCACCTCATAAGTCTCCAGAACACGAAACAAGATTTGAACCCTGAACCTCTGGATTTACAGTCCGTCGTGTTAACCACTAGACCACGTCTTTTTGGTTTTGTGGAAGCATGCATCACATTCTGTATAACAAGATACATTGTAAAATGAGTTGTATTTTCCCAAATTTCCTTTGTTGTAACTATACCATTTTACATCCGTTCTGAAACAAGACAGGGACGTATAACAAAGCTCTTACTACTAATATTTATACTTTTATAGTCATAACTCTGGGTGTCTGAGGACAAAGCAAGGACTCGCGCAGATCGATGTCGGAAACTGAAAAAGGCTGAGCCTGCTGATCACGGGGTTCGAACCCACGATCTTTGGATATCGAGACAAGCGCTGCACTTCCGGTCCACTTTCTTCTACTACATAGAAGGTTGAACGAAAACTAAAAGGTAACATATGCTACATTAAATAGAGCAATATAATAGCAATATAATAGTCTACGTTACAAGTACAGTGTTTATTGGAATATAAACAATATGCTTATTTCCACCCATTAAAAGGTCACATTTGTAAATTGTTTACGTATGTGCACTTTACCCCATCAGTTAATGTAAATATAAAGATATACCCACGTTGTTTATATTCAGTGTGGAAATTATCTAAACGGATCAATGGGATATTATCAATTTAAGTACCATTTCAACGATTATTTGATACTTTAGCCTTACAATGAATCAGCGCTTAGAAACACAACACACCTCTAACTTCTTTATTCTGAGACCATTTGTGTGAAACTTAAATATTATATTTGTTTGCTTTTTTAATTGAATATAATCCGTACCAATACGAGTGAAGAGTACACTCGGTTAATACGATCCATCTAATGGAGTGAAGAGTACACTCGGTTAATACGATCCATCTAATGGAGTGAAGAGTACACTCGGTTAATACGATCCATCTAATGGAGTGAAGAGTACACTCGGTTAATACGATCCATCTAATGGAAACAGCTGTATCTTCGTATTGTATATATTATATTCGATCGATCTAGGAAACAGCTGCATCTTCGTATTATATATATGCAAAGATCTAATAATACATTATTAGATCTTTGATATATATGTTACACGGTAGATCGAATGGAAACAGTTTATGAATCCACCAATCAAATTGCAGCTATTAAAGCGACTGAACTCCAGATACCCAACTGTCGAAAAACAAAAATCAAATTCTAAGAAAATAAGTGTTATTTTTGTATTTGGGGCATTAAAATATGATAACTGACAAATTACATGCCCCTATAATCGGTGAGATTTTCTTGTTTTCGATACTTTTTCCATCGCAAATTCTACCTTGTCAGTAACGGGGTAAGTTTTTAAATAGGAAACCCCTTCATCGGGACAATTGAAAACGACTTAAGTTCACTTTATTGATAAAAAACGTTACATTTTCTACCCTGGTTTTACTTGGATAACATAAAGAATAACATTTAAGGCGAATTCGAGTGTTTTTCTTCTTTTTTTTGCTTTACGTGCCATCTGGATTTCAGTCCCTTTAAAAAAAGCTGTTGTATGATTGGTTGGCTACCGAACTGTTTAAATGATTCTTAACGACATAGAGTGATGACATTGCCGTAACTCTCGATACTTATTCTAAAGGTTTAATAAGTTCGAGTTGTCGTCATTTCCGAATGCGATAAAGAGACGATTTACATTTTCATTAACAAGTTCAAGTTTAAGTTCTTTATTTGCATAACGTCATTCATACGTCGCTCATTATTTACTTCATAATTGATTCTTCCATTGTACATTATCCACTTCACCATTTAAATCAGGGACAATATATGTATACACGGTCCCTGTTTAAATTTAGGAACAATTGTTCAATGTGTTTTGCTTCCAAATAACACTCCCATATTTATACATTGCTCATCCTCACAACGTTTATATCATTCTCATGTCAAATTCATGTTTATATCACTCTCATGCTGAATTCATGTTTAATTCAATCATCCTATAAATTCCAAATAAATCATGTTTGTTTGTATTTTCCTGTCATGTATATTGTATGTATATTTATGTTTTTTAGACAATGTACTTTGTATACGTCAACAATAAAATGTTCTGTCTGTCTGTCATAACATTTTACATGTTGTTGCAGCATATACATCATAAACATTTGTAAAGCAATACATATAGTATAGTTCCAGTAGATGACACGTGATATATATAATACTCGAGAAAAGTGTAATTAGTATAAATAAGTATTAATAGGTACAAGTAGACTAAACTTAGATTGGTTTATTTTTTCTGAATTTAAAATAGCACCTTATTCGGATGTCTATCCATCTATGGTACCGTTTTAGATTCGCGTTTAGTTAATTAACCCTTTCCCTTATATATACGCTTTCTGACGCCTCTGCAGTAGACGGATTTTTAAAAACATAGTGACAAAAGAAGAAATTGCACAAAAAGTGCAATTTCTCCTTTTGCCACAATGTTTTCCACTTTTTGTCATAGGTTATCCATTCAATTATGGAGATTTTTTATGTTTTGACAAAATATGTTCAAAGTCGTCTGCTGCAGAATTTTCGCATGAGGGAAAGGGTTAACGGGGTTTCATTTGGCATTCTTTTCAACTTTGAACCAGAGCACTAGACTAGATAAGGGGCATTTTTCATGTTCTTAAATCTTCATTTGACACTCAAACCATATGTTGTGGATACTAAAAAAAAGGATCTCAGTAAGACGATTATTTTGAATACCAACAACATAGGATTTGGTTGGGTAATAAGAGAGATAGTGTAGGGAACAATTTAGTCTCCACTAGCAGCAGAGACATATAAAGTTTATAAACACATGTGTTTATATGTCTCTGATACTAGATACACGGTAGGGTTATTCACAATCGATAGCAATGGTTCACAAAGGGTTCATTCACCATTGAATTTGAAACAACTAAATCTAGATTAGGATTCGTGGATTAGGACGCAGTTGTCACGGGTTACCGTTTAACCCTTTCCCTCATATAGACGCTTTCTGTGCCTCTGCAGCAGACGGCCTTTTGAAAACATAGTGACAAAAGAAGAAATTGCTCAAAACGAGCAATTTCTCCTTTTGACACAATGTTTTCTACTTTTAGTCATATGTTATCCATTCAATTAAAGAGATTTTCAATTTTTTGACAAAATATGTTCAAAGTCGTCTGCTGCAGAATTGTCGTATGAGGGAAAGGGTTAAATGCGAGTCCTCTAGTTGCATGGTGTACTACTATGGGTTTATCCACATGTTTGTGTTGCCAGCTGAAGTGCCATGTCAGTCACGACTGATCTCTAGATCAGGGGCGTTTTTGTATGTTCCAAAATCCTCCTTATTTGAAACTCTAACCCTATTTTGAGTGCCCACACCATAGAGTTTGGTTGGATAGTAAGAAATATATTTTAGAATAAAAAAGAGCTGTACACCCGTCCTTTTCCGGACCTCTGCAATGAACCCGTCCTTCTAAAATCTTAACCAGCAGTCCACGCCTGATCAGGGTATTATCCGTTTGATATTGTATACTTAATCCTTCCCCCATACACAAACATTTTTTTGATACTTATTCAGCTGGCGTCACAATACACTGTGGCAAAAGGAGAAATTGCTCATCATGGGTCATTTTTGGGATAGAGGCTTTTCGCCCCTATCCCATTCCTAGCATGCTTTTCGAAAAGTCGACTTACGGCTGCAACCAAGCCTCACTATTCAATACCTCAGCGAAATTCGAATTTTGATTGGTTTGCCATCTGGTTTAAAATTATTTCATTGGTTCGACCGAATAACGAAATACCATACGCTTGCATCTATAATTAATGAGACAAAATAGTGTCAACGAGTGAAACACACTCTGAACTTTGATTGACCTCAATGTCAGTATTGTTAGAAAACGTCGACCGTGCTGGGACCCCATTAGTATACAACAGTCGAAATACATAACTCTGGTCTGCTTATTTTAGTTATCTCCATTTCTCCTTCTTTAGTTCAGCCATTGTCTTAATTATTTTCCATTGTATCCATTTCAAACTTGGTTTGTAGCTAACTTATGACCTACAGATGTGCAGTGCACAATAACCATAACTTGAGCATACGTTAATGAGTGCTTCCCCAAACTTTGTCCGGAGCGACTGACTGTGTGTCCGTCTTTGTGTTCATCCATCCGCCCGTCTGTCCGTTACGGTTTGCATTGTTTCTGTTTGGCGGATTCATTTCAAAGTGGTCACACTTATACATTGGGATGAGGAGACCGATACAACATTTCGAACATAACTCTGATCTGTTTGTTTAGGTGTAAACTAATTTTTTCATATTTTTTCTTCAGCCATTGTCTTAATAAATGTTCAATGTATCAATTTCAGACTTAAAGTATAGAAAACTTATGAGCTACATGTGTGCAAGCACAAGAAACATAACTATAGCATGCTTTCGATCGTCAATTATTAACAGCATGATTCCAATATACAGTGTGGATCTTTAGTGTTCTCTGAACTGGAAATATTATACTTAAGGATCGCTTCTCGGTTGTTTGTCAATCTTTTGTCCTTCGTAATTTATTTTGTTTATACAAGAAAAATGTCAAACTTTGCTAAATTAGGTATTGGTTATTGGCAGGCAATCTGTGTTGTTTCAAATATGTTTGGTTTAGTTTGTTTAAAGATCGACGATTCATTGTTTCAACAATGTTTGTCCATATTAACTATGCCATATATTTTCCCCTTACCAGGAGTGCTTTCAGCGCTTTGATACCCTTTGTTAGAATGTTTTTAATTGTATTCAATAATCATACTTTCGTTTAAAGATAGTATCCATATTTTTGAAAAGATGTATTAAACATCTTCCGCTGCATATTTGTTGAATCTTAAAAAGGCTTAATGACTTTAAACACTTTGAAGCTTATGGTGACTGAAAGAAGAGTTCACAACGATTCTTGAACAGACGAGTCATAGATGTTCAAACAGACGAGTCATATATGTTCAAACGGACGAGTCATAGATGATCAAACAGACGAGTCATCGATGTTCAAACAGACGAGTCATAGATGATCAAAGAGACGAGTCATAGATGATCAAAGAGACGAGTCATAGATGTTCAAACAGACGAGTCATAGATGTTCAAACGGACGAGTCATAGATGATCAAACGGACGAGTCATCGATGTTCAAACAGACGAGTCATAGATGTTCAAACAGACGAGTCATAGATGATCAAACAGTCGAGTCATAGATGCTCAAACAGACGAGTCATAGATGATCAAACAGACGAGTCATAGATGATCAAACAGACGAGTCATCGATGATCAAAGAGACGAGTCATAGATGCTCAAACAGTCGAGTCATAGATGCTCAAACAGACGAGTCATAGATGCTCAAACGGACGAGTCATATATGTTCAAACAGACGAGTCATAGATGATCAAACAGACGAGTCATAGATGTTCAAACAGACGAGTCATAGATGCTCAAACAGACGAGTCATAGATGCTCAAACAGTCGAGTCATAGATGCTCAAACAGACGAGTCATAGATGCTCAAACAGTCGAGTCATAGATGCTCAAACAGACGAGTCATAGATGATCAAACAGACGAGTCATAGATGATCAAACAGACGAGTCATAGATGTTCAAACAGACGAGTCATAGATGCTCAAACAGACGAGTCATAGATGATCAAACAGTCGAGTCATAGATGCTCAAACAGACGAGTCATAGATGATCAAATAGACAAGTCATCGATGTTCAAAGAGACGAGTCATAGATGATCAAAAAGACGAGTCATAGATGATCAAAGAGACGAGTCATAGATGTTCAAACAGACGAGTCATCGATGTTCAAACGGACGAGTCATAGATGATCAAAGAGACGAGTCATAGATGATCAAACAGACGAGTCATAGATGTTCAAACAGACGAGTCATAGATGATCAAAGAGACGAGTCATAGATGTTCAAACAGACGAGTCATAGATGATCAAACAGACGAGTCATATATGTTCAAACAGACGAGTCATAGATGTTCAAACAGTCGAGTCATAGATGATCAAACGGACGAGTCATAGATGATCAAACAGACGAGTCATCGATGTTCAAACAGACGAGTCATAGATGATCAAAGAGACGAGTCATAGATGATCAAAGAGACGAGTCATAGATGATCAAAGAGACGAGTCATAGATGTTCAAACAGACGAGTCATAGATGATCAAACGGACGAGTCATCGATGTTCAAACAGACGAGTCATCGATGTTCAAACAGACGAGTCATATATGTTCAAATAGACGAGTCATAGATGATCAAAGAGACGAGTCATAGATGATCAAAGAGACGAGTCATAGATGTTCAAACAGACGAGTCATAGATGTTCAAACAGTCGAGTCATAGATGCTCAAACAGACGAGTCATAGATGCTCAAACGGACGAGTCATATATGTTCAAACAGACGAGTCATAGATGATCAAACAGACGAGTCATAGATGTTCAAACAGACGAGTCATAGATGCTCAAACAGACGAGTCATAGATGCTCAAACAGTCGAGTCATAGATGCTCAAACAGACGAGTCATAGATGCTCAAACAGTCGAGTCATAGATGCTCAAACAGACGAGTCATAGATGATCAAACAGACGAGTCATAGATGATCAAACAGACGAGTCATAGATGTTCAAACAGACGAGTCATAGATGCTCAAACAGACGAGTCATAGATGATCAAACAGTCGAGTCATAGATGCTCAAACAGACGAGTCATAGATGATCAAATAGACAAGTCATCGATGTTCAAAGAGACGAGTCATAGATGATCAAAGAGACGAGTCATAGATGATCAAAGAGACGAGTCATAGATGTTCAAACAGACGAGTCATCGATGTTCAAACGGACGAGTCATAGATGATCAAAGAGACGAGTCATAGATGATCAAACAGACGAGTCATAGATGTTCAAACAGACGAGTCATAGATGATCAAAGAGACGAGTCATAGATGTTCAAACAGACGAGTCATAGATGATCAAACAGACGAGTCATATATGTTCAAACAGACGAGTCATAGATGTTCAAACAGTCGAGTCATAGATGATCAAACGGACGAGTCATAGATGATCAAACAGACGAGTCATCGATGTTCAAACAGACGAGTCATAGATGATCAAAGAGACGAGTCATAGATGATCAAAGAGACGAGTCATAGATGATCAAACAGACGAGTCATAGATGTTCAAACAGACGAGTCATAGATGATCAAACGGACGAGTCATCGATGTTCAAACAGACGAGTCATCGATGTTCAAACAGACGAGTCATATATGTTCAAATAGACGAGTCATAGATGATCAAAGAGACGAGTCATATATGTTCAAACAGACGAGTCATCGATGTTCAAACAGACGAGTCATAGATGCTCAAACAGACGAGTCATAGATGCTCAAACAGTCGAGTCATAGATGCTCAAACAGACGAGTCATAGATGCTCAAACAGTCGAGTCATAGATGCTCAAACAGACGAGTCATAGATGATCAAACAGACGAGTCATAGATGATCAAACAGACGAGTCATAGATGTTCAAACAGACGAGTCATAGATGCTCAAACAGACGAGTCATAGATGATCAAACAGTCGAGTCATAGATGCTCAAACAGACGAGTCATAGATGATCAAATAGACAAGTCATCGATGTTCAAAGAGACGAGTCATAGATGATCAAAGAGACGAGTCATAGATGATCAAAGAGACGAGTCATAGATGTTCAAACAGACGAGTCATCGATGTTCAAACGGACGAGTCATAGATGATCAAAGAGACGAGTCATAGATGATCAAACAGACGAGTCATAGATGTTCAAACAGACGAGTCATAGATGATCAAAGAGACGAGTCATAGATGTTCAAACAGACGAGTCATAGATGATCAAACAGACGAGTCATATATGTTCAAACAGACGAGTCATAGATGTTCAAACAGTCGAGTCATAGATGATCAAACGGACGAGTCATAGATGATCAAACAGACGAGTCATCGATGTTCAAACAGACGAGTCATAGATGATCAAAGAGACGAGTCATAGATGATCAAAGAGACGAGTCATAGATGATCAAAGAGACGAGTCATAGATGTTCAAACAGACGAGTCATAGATGATCAAACGGACGAGTCATCGATGTTCAAACAGACGAGTCATCGATGTTCAAACAGACGAGTCATATATGTTCAAATAGACGAGTCATAGATGATCAAAGAGACGAGTCATAGATGTTCAAACAGACGAGTCATCGATGTTCAAACAGACGAGTCATAGATGATCAAACAGTCGAGTCATCGATGTTCAAACAGACGAGTCATAGATGCTCAAACAGACGAGTCATAGATGATCAAACAGTCGAGTCATCGATGTTCAAACAGACGAGTCATAGATGATCAAACAGACGAGTCATAGATGATCAAACAGACGAGTCATAGATGATCAAAGAGACGAGTCATAGATGATCAAACAGACGAGTCATAGATGATCAAACAGACGAGTCATAGATGTTCAAACAGACGAGTCATCGATGTTCAAACAGACGAGTCATAGATGATCAAAGAGACGAGTCATAGATGTTCAAACAGTCGAGTCATCGATGTTCAAATAGACGAGTCATATATGTTCAAACAGACGAGTCATAGATGCTCAAACAGACGAGTCATAGATGATCAAAGAGACGAGTCATAGATGTTCAAACAGTCGAGTCATCGATGTTCAAATAGACGAGTCATATATGTTCAAACAGACGAGTCATAGATGCTCAAACAGTCGAGTCATCGATGTTCAAATAGACGAGTCATATATGTTCAAACAGACGAGTCATCGATGTTCAAACAGACGAGTCATAGATGATCAAAGAGACGAGTCATAGATGATCAAACAGTCGAGTCATCGATGTTCAAATAGACGAGTCATATATGTTCAAACAGACGAGTCATAGATGCTCAAACAGACCAGTCATCGATGTTCAAACAGACGAGTCATAGATGATCAAACAGACGAGTCATAGATGCTCAAACAGACGAGTCATAGATGTTCAAACAGACGAGTCATCGATGTTCAAACAGACGAGTCATATATGTTCAAACAGACGAGTCATCGATGTTCAAACAGACGAGTCATAGATGATCAAAGAGACGAGTCATAGATGATCAAACAGTCGAGTCATCGATGTTCAAATAGACGAGTCATATATGTTCAAACAGACGAGTCATAGATGCTCAAACAGACGAGTCATAGATGTTCAAACAGACGAGTCATAGATGTTCAAACAGACGAGTCATATATGTTCAAATAGACGAGTCATAGATGCTCAAACGGACGAGTCATAGATGTTCAAACAGACGAGTCATAGATGATCAAATAGACGAGTCATAGATGCTCAAACGGACGAGTCATAGATGTTCAAACAGACGAGTCATAGATGATCAAAGAGACGAGTCATATATGTTCAAATAGACGAGTCATAGATGTTCAAACAGACGAGTCATAGATGATCAAACAGACGAGTCATAGATGATCAAACAGACGAGTCATATATGTTCAAATAGACGAGTCATAGATGCTCAAACGGACGAGTCATAGATGTTCAAACAGACGAGTCATAGATGATCAAACAGACGAGTCATAGATGTTCAAATAGACGAGTCATAGATGCTCAAACGGACGAGTCATAGATGTTCAAACAGACGAGTCATAGATGTTCAAAGAGACGAGTCATAGATGATCAAAGAGACGAGTCATAGATGTTCAAACAGACGAGTCATAGATGTTCAAACAGACGAGTCATAGATGTTCAAACAGACGAGTCATATATGTTCAAATAGACGAGTCATAGATGCTCAAACGGACGAGTCATAGATGTTCAAACGGACGAAACATAGATGTTCAAACAGACGAGTCATAGATGTTCACGCAGAAGTGTCATAGATGTTCAAACATACGAAAAATGGGACGGATCAGTGGGTTTCCCTTAGCTTAACACTTTCCCACTTGGAGACACATTCTGACACCTGACCTATGCAGCAGACGAATTTTGAAAACACTGTTGCAAAAGGAGATGAGCAATTTCCCCTTTTGTCACAATGTTTTTAACTCTTTTCAATGATTAAACTCTTATTTGCTAAAATATTGCATGTTTTTGCAAATATGTTTTCAAAGTCGTCTGCTGCAGATTTGCTGTATGTGGGAAAGGGTTAAGTCATGTCTTGCTTCCATCCGAAACGTCTTTGACATGTCCCCTAAAGAATAAACTCGAATGTCATTTGGGTGTCATTTGTTTTATCTGTTCTCTTGAAACAGGCGGCCACTGACATCTCTGTCACATACGATTGATTAAATCAGTATGGTAATAGAAGAAAAAATACTAAAACAGAAAAGGTATTTCACCTTGGACGCTATTGTTGTCTTCTATATTAAACGTGTATTTGTCTCGATTTCCTTAGATACAGAGAGGCGAGATTGACAAGAAGATTAACCAATTCCCTCATAGGACAATTCTGCAGCAGACGACTTTAAACATTTTTGTCAAAAAATAGAAAATCTCTATAATTGAATGGATAACCTATGACTAAAAGTGGAAAACATTGTGGCAAAAGGAGAAATTGCTCGTTTTGAGCAATTTCTCCTTTTGTCACTATGTTTTCAAAAAGCCGTCTGCTGCAGAAGCGTCAAAAAGCGTCTATATGAGGAAAAGGGTTAACCCATTCCGTAATACAGACCACTGCTAACGACTATTTTCCACAACTTCAACATTATGATATCTTGTAAACAGTTAAAGACGATTTATGTTCATTTCGCATTGCAATAAGAGGCAGTTTTATTTGAATTGCAAAACTCAACAAAATGGTAGCGTCTGCAATAGACGACTTATATCCC
Organism: Serripes groenlandicus; assembly: GCA_031761405.1. Lineage (NCBI taxonomy): Eukaryota > Metazoa > Mollusca > Bivalvia > Cardiida > Cardiidae > Serripes > Serripes groenlandicus. Next base: position 73,010,529 of record JASEVX010000007.1, on the reverse strand, counting down.
CTTTAACTCTTTCAGCGCCGAATTGTTTAAAGTAGACTCTTCCATGTTCAAAATCGGGCGTCTCCATTTCTCATGTAATAAAAGTTTGGACTATTTTGATAACCAAAAGGCAAACAATGCTGATTTCAGGTGAGACAGCTCGTTACGAGCTGACTCACCTGAATTAGTATTGTTTGCAAAAGCCTCAATTTTGCTTCTGGCGCTAATAGAGTTAAAACAGACGCCTACTTAAATCTGTGTTGAAAGAGAAAAAGTGACCAACATAGCAATTTCTCCTTTACCTGTTATGTGTTTCCAGTTGTGTATAAATAACTATCTACTTCAATTTGTACAGCTGTTACCGTGTTTCTGCATGATTATAGTTTTTTCTAAGCAGCAAAAAATCCTAGCCGGTAAACGTTTAATAAGACGTCCCAGACAAGGGGAAAGCACTGACATGTCTGATTTAGATTATAATTACACACCCTAAGTTGTGGCCTCTTATCGTGACCATTGCTTGAGTATCCATAGTATATGATTTATCTGATTTGGGTTTTAATTACACAGCCTAAGTTGTGTATTATTATCGTGACCATTGCTTGAGTATCCATAGTATATAACATGTCTGATTTAGATTATAATTACACACACGAAGTTGTGGCCTGTTTTCGTGACGATTGATTAAGTATCCATAGTATATGATTTGGAAGATACATGTGGGGTTATTGTGTATCAACTATTCCTTTTAACAAACAGGGTCATGGTTAATGCAATTACAAATATGTATGCAAATGTTAACACTGAGGAATAGGATTCGTGTTCATCCATCTTAATGTTATCTGCAGCGGATTTATGCGAGGGAGTCCCCTCTAAAAGTATCTAAGTTTACATTTAATATGTTAATATTGTATATACAATATGCATAGTATACCAGGTAGGTTCATGTTTAGACTTAACGCAGTTAGTATATACCAGGTAGGTTTATGTTTATACTAAACGCAGTTAATATATACCAGGTAGGTTCATGTTTAGACTAAACGCAGTTAGTATATACCAGGTAGGTTCATGTTTAGACTAAACGCAGTAAGTATTTACCAGTTAGGTTCATGTTTAGACTAAACGCAATTAGTATACATCAGGTAGGCTCATGTTTAGACTAAACGCAGTTAGTATATACCAGGTAGGTTCATGTTAAGACTAAACGCAGTTAGTATATACCAGGTAGGTTCATGTTTAGACTAAACAGAGTTATTATATACCAGGTAGGTTCATGTTTAGACTAAACACAGTTAGTATATACCAGGTAGGTTCATGTTTAGACTTAACGCAGTAAGTATATACCAGGTAGGCTCATGTTTAGACTAAACGCAGTTAGTATACAGGGCCTTTTTACCTTATATAAGTGACACCTTTAAAAGGTGTCTTCCCAATTGAAAATACCCTCTTTTTTTCCCAATTTTGTCAGCGAATTTCCCAAAATAAAGAAATAATTTCCCAATTTTCTGACATAATTATTCCAGCTATATTAAATGGGATTATTTAAATTTCTCTTTCGAGGCGAATTTCCAAACATGTCTGCAAAATATTTTCGCAGTCCGCTGTAATCTCTAGTCTGAAGTGAATAAATACTGTTAATGATATGTCCATGATTTTGTTTGTTGTTTAAATGTCACTCCACCTTTTCCCATTTTGGGCGAAAATCACGCTTAAATTTCCCAAAATGAAAGGCTAAGGCTTCTTCCCAATTTCTGGAAAAAAGGCCCTGGTATATATATCAGGTAGGCTCATGTTTAGACTAAACGCAGTTAGTATATACCAGGTAGGCTCATGTTTAGACTAAAAGCAGTTACTATATATATCTGGTAGGTTCATGTTTAGACTATACGCAGTTAGTATATACCAGGTAGGCTCATGTTTAGACTAAACGCAGTTAGTATATATATCAGGTAGGTTCATGTTTAGACTAAACGCAGTTAATATATATATCAAGTATGTTCATGTTTAAACTAAACGCAGTTAGTATATATCAGGTAGGCTCATGTTTAGACTAAACGCATTTAGTATACATCAGGTAGGCTCATGTTTAGACTAAACGCAGTTAGTATATACCAGGTAGGCTTATGTTTAGACTAAACGCAGTTAGTATATATATCAGGTAGGCTCATGTTTAGACTAAACGCAGTTAGTATATACCAGGTAGGCTCATGTTTAGACTAAACGCAGTTAGTATATATATCAGGTAGGTTCATGTTTATACCTAACGCAGTTTGAGGCTTGTTAGGAAACGTCCTCGAACGTCCATAAGCTATGTTTTCGGTAATGTTAGGAACGGGGAGTAAGTTGTAAGTTTCCCCCACCCAACCCACCCCCAGCCAGTTTCCCCCACCCGACCCACCACCAGCCAGTTTCCCCCACCCGACCCACCCTCAGCCCAACCCCTCGAACATCATTCCCACAGCGACATACTATTTATCATTTCCAACATACAACAAAACTGCAGTTGACTTTTTAAAAACATCTGGGTAGAAATATGAAAACCTCTAAAAATGGAAGTGTGATTACTGTAAAGAGTTGAAAACATTGTTGCAATAAAAACAAAAAAAATCATTATGAGCAAATTCTACTTTTGCCACAGTATTTTCAAAAGATCGTCAGTCACAGAGGCGTCAAAAAGTGTCTGTATATTGGAAAGGTCGTCAGTCACAGAGGCATCAGAAAGTGTCTGTATATTGGAAAGGTCGTCAGTCACAGAGGCGTCAGAAAGTGTCTGTATATTGGAAAGGGTTAGGAAGACTAAGTTGAAATAACTGATAGATTTATTATTTCCCCCTGTTCCAACAACAATAACAATGTTTTACGGGTAAGTGCGTATATATTTAACGACGCCTAGGGTAGAGAGTCGAGATCGACGATCATTTTCTATTTATATTCAATATAGCCTGAATATAAATCGTTGTATATATATACATGACCCACTTTACTCTTACTCCTTTTCCTCATATAGACGTATCTGCAGCAGACAGTATTTGAAAGAAGTTTCTTAACCCCTTTCCTTCATACGACAATTATGTAGCAGACGACTTTGAACATATTTTGTTAAAAAAATAGAAAATCTCTATAATTAAATGGATAACCTATGACTAAAAGTGGAAAACATTGTGGCAAAAGGAGAAATCCTACTGTGGAAGCAATGTTTTCAAATGCCGTCTGCTGCAGAAGCGTCAAAATGCGTCTGCAAGTAGGAAAGGATAAATTTTATGAAAAGTGAATCAAAGCAGATCTATCTATGATTAACCCTTTCCCACATACGACAATTCTGCAGCAGACGACTTTGAACATATTTTGTCAAAAGATAGAAAATCTCCATAATTGAATGGATAACCTAAAAGTGAAAAACATTGTGGCAAAAGGAGAAATTGCTCGTTTTGAGCAATTTCTTCTTTTATCACTATGTTTTCAAAAAGCCGTCTGCTGCAGAGGCGTCAGAAAGCGTCTATATGAGGGAAAGGGTTAAAAAAGCAAATTCTCCTATTTGATGAAATGATTTAAACTTATTACGCTATCGTGTTATGTGATTTATTTTCTTGCCCATATGTTTTTTTGTTGTAGTTTACAGGAAAAGTTTAACCCTGGCAGAAATACCAAAACCAATCTACACAATTAACCCTTTGCCAGATATAGACGCTTTCTGACGCCTCTGCAGCAGACGGCTTTTTGAAAACATAGTGACAAAAGAAGATATTGCTCAAAACGAGCAATTTCTCCTTTTGCCACAATGTTTTCCACTTTTAGTCATAGGTTATCCATTCAATTATAGAGATTTTCTATTTTTTGACAAAATATGTTCAAAGTCGTCTGCTGCAGAATTGTCGTATGAGGGAAAAGGGAAAAACATACAATCTCGTAACGACTCAAGACTATCTCTCATTACAATTTAACGAACATTTTTAAATATCAGTAGAATTTTCGAATGCATTAATTCCGCATTAATTCATATTTATGTCAACGGATATGCAGCAGACGGCTTTGAAACATCTAGGTAAACATATGCAAACTTTCTAAATATGAAACTATTTGTATTCAAACTAGTTGAAAACAATGTAGCAATATTTGTTCATAATTATCAATTTCTCCTCTTTGTCGCAATGTTTTTTTTAAGTCGTCTGCTAAAAATGAATCAGAGCGTGATAACGTGTTAAGGAATAACAAACAAGCTACACGTCATTACACAGTCTATGTACATGTATAATGTATATAGAGGTGTTACAGCCGACATAGAAAAAACAAACACCTTATATATATATATATATATATACACAGAAGTTACTCACATTGATATGCATAGTCCGCGTGAGTGCTCCCATCCAGTGCAATCAGCACAGGTCTCTTGTCAGGACCATGCGACTCCGTTTCCACGGTTTTATTTTCCTTGTCTTCCTCGGACATTTTAGGTTTAAACAAGCACGACTGAGTTTGTAAACCTACACTGAGTGATCATTCTATGCAGTGACTATACTACGATAGTGGGAAGTAGGACACTGATAATAGCTTAATACACCTCGCCAGCTTAACCCTTGCCGTCATACAACAATTCCGATGAAGCAGACGTCTTTGAACATATTTTGTCAAAAAATAGAAAATCTCTATAATTGAATGGATAACTTATGACTTTCTATCAACAAAGATACTGTTCACAACTCTACAACAGAGGATTGTATATTAACTCTCTCCAACATTGCAGATGCTTTCTGACGCCTCTGCAGCGCAGCAAACGACTTTTGAAACATTGTGGCCAAAGGAGAAATTAGCTCATTATAAGTAATTTCCCCTTTTTGTCACTACGTTTTCAATTCTGTTCAATAATAATACTTTAATTTAGAGACATTTTCCATATTTTTGCCGGGATGATATCAAAGTCGCCTGCTGCAGATGTGTTGTATGTGGGAAAGGGTGCAGCATTGTAGAGGCTGGAGACATTGCGTGTGATGAAAAACCAGGGGCGTAGCTGCCTTTAGGCACTGTAGGCACGTGCCTACATATTTTTCTCAAAATGCCCCAAAATGCAGCTGCGGCGATACACATGTGCGTAATGTATCGACCAGATCAGCCTGCGCTGTCCGCGCAGACTGATCCGGCCGACACATTCCGTCTTAGGGGTATAGATGTATAGAGTAGTTATTCCTGAAACAGAAAATCCACAGGAGGCGAAAAGTGTCTATCCGGGTAGGCCTGCGCGGCATGTTTAGGCTGATCCGGGTCGATACTTTACGCAGAGTCCACACTGATGATTTTCTCAAGAAGCGGCCTACACATTGATTATTGTAAAGCTACGCCCCTGACAACTGTTTAATTCACTATAATATATAACACGTCAATCTGGGTTTCATTTCGAATAGATATTGAATTATTTTCTTCGCATATATCCAATCTGAAAAGGCTCAACTCAGATTAAGGTTCAGGGTTATCACAGCGATCAACATGTACATGAACTTCAAAGTGCTCCATAATAGACTGACGTATCTCGGTAATAACGTGATACGGTTGTAAAGTACGGTGTTCCGTTAGGGCCATCGTTGTTTCGCGGTTTCGACCTAGGGTCGACAGTACGATAACGCGATGCGATAGTACGATAACGCGATGCGAAAGTGCGAACACGCGATGCGAAACTGCGAGACCACGATGCGAGGAGGCGATATTAATATCGTACTTTCGCATCGCACTTACGTACTATCGCATCGCGTTTTCGTACTATCGAATCGCGTTATCGTACTATCGTAACGCGTTATCGTACTATCGACCTAGGGTCGACAGTACGATAACGCGATGCGAAACTGCGAGACCACGATGCGAGGAGGCGATATTAATATCGTACTTTCACATCGCACTTACGTACTATCGCATCGCGTTATCGTACTATATATGGCATCGCGTTATCGTACTGTCGACCCTAGGGTCGATAGTACGATAACGCGATGCGATACTCCGAAAACGAGATGCGATAGTACGAAAACGCGATGCGATAGTACGAAAACGCGATGCCATAGTACGAAAACACGATGCGATAGTACGAAAACGCGATGCGATAGTACGAAAACGCGATGCGATAGTACGAAAACGCGATGCCATAGTACGATAACAAGATGCGATAGTACGAAAACGCGATGCGATAGTACGAAAACGCGATGCCATAGTACGATAACACGATGCGATATTACGATAACACGATGCCATAGTACGATAACACGATGCGATAGTACGAAAACGCGATGCCATAGTACGATAGTACGAAAACGCGATGCCATAGTACGATAACACGATGCGATAGTACGAAAACGCGATGCCATAGTACGATAGTACGAAAACGCGATGCCATAGTACGATAACACGATGCGATAGTACGAAAACGCGATGCCATAGTACGATAACACGATGCGATAGTACGAAAACGCGATGCCATAGTACAATAACACGATGCGAAATCGCGAAAGTACGATATTAATATCGCTTCCTCGCATCGTGGTCTCGCAGTTTCGCATCGCGTTATCGTGGTTTCGCATCGCGTTTTCGTACTATCGACCCTGCACTGACTGGGTCGAAACCACGATAACACGATGCGAAAGTACGCTATTAATATCGCCTCCTCGTATCGTGGTCTCGCAATTTCGCATCGCGTTATCGTACTGTCGACCCTAGGTCGAAACCGCGAAACATCGATGGCCCTAACGGAATAAAGCAATCGAGTGTTGAACCATGGACCATAGACATGTAGCAACGTCATGTTATAAATGTAGATCAAGTTCAGCGTGATTTAAATTCTGATAACAAGTGATACAGATGAGATTTAATAATTAACTAAATAACTGAACTTGAGGCGTTTACATGGATTGAAACTTCTTTCCGTATGTCCATATTACCCTCCATTCGTCTGTCTGTCCGAAATATATTTATATAACTAAAGAACTACAAGACATCTCTTTGAACATGAAAATAACATTCAGTGAGTTAAAATCACTGTTTAAAGGAGAATTCGACGTGATTTTACCTCGATATTGACACATTACAGTCTGCTGCAAGTATAATAGGGACGGATTTATCTTCGTAAATTAGACAAAACAACAAAAATGCGAGTCAAAATAAAGAAACTGCAAATACTTAAAACATCGGAATATTTATTTCATTTTAGATGTGTCCTAACTTACTTAGTGTTTTTAAACAAACGCAATTGTAATATGTTCAAGACATTTAAATTTGTTTTTTTTCTAATAATAACAACCCGTCCTCCCATTTCATTTCCGAAAAGCTTTTAAAAATATAAGTCGCGGGCTTCTGCCCGGCGACTAATAACAAAGACTCTAATAATGGTAGTAATGTCTTTCCCTTCCCGGCGCTGGTTCGATCCCCAGTCGCGGCACTACGGTCATGGTGGAGTGCCCTTGTGCAAGGCACATTTTCTAGCCTAGTACTTGGCTTTGTTTACCCAGAGGATCATGAATAAGTGAACTGTCGCCGTGATATAACTGAAATAATGTTGAAAGCGGCGTAAAACCCCCAAATAAATAAATAAATAATGTGGGGGTTTAGACTTGTAAAACGACGGACTGACTCGCTTTTGTCTGGATAAAGGTCGTATGGAAGCAATTCATTTTCCAGAGGCTACCCATCAAGCACAAAAAAGCTTATATGTTGACCTTTTTCTTTTTTAGATTTGAAGTCGCCCTTATCACGCAGTGAATTTCACTTTCAATTTCAGAAAATACAGGTTGTAATTAATTAAAATGGCTCTTAAGCTTTCAATATAGCTAAAAGTAAACAATGTTTTGGATACAAATCAGTCAGAGGGTATTCCACTTTATTAAAACCACTTTCAACTTTCAAAAAAATCATCGCGCCAATGCGAATTGCTTGCCTTTGACCTTAACTGGTCCAGAAGTACGCCGTGATATAACCGTACTATTGTTGAAAGCGGCTTAAAACATCAAGCAAACAAACACACACATCCTCTGGTCATATATGGCTTAGTTGTTTGGTCAGGCGTTGATGTTAGGGACATATTGAGCCGTCCCGCGAGAAAACCATCCTCTGCCTCTGCGTAATGTATCGACCCAGATCAGCCTGCGCAGTCCGCGCAAACTGATCCGGGCCGACACATTCCGTCTCAGGGGTATAGAGTAATGATTCCTGAAACAGAAAATTCACAGGAGGCGAAAAGTGTCTGTCCGGGTTAGCATGCGCGGCATGCTTAGGTTGATCCGGTTCGATACTTTACGCAGAGTCCACACTGTTGGTCTTCGCGCGGGACGGCTTACTTATATTAATAACAGTGACAGCTCCTGCTTTTCGCTGCTACTCTTCGATTTTAAACTCTGGAGCCATTCCTTGATCACTGGTATTCTGGATAATTCATCTCCATTCCTGACAGTGTTCTTAATCCGCCCGCTTCAGTGGCATCACAAATCATGTCTGTATCAGGTAAAATGTTAACCCATTCTCCAACATTCAACAATTATATAGCAGACGACTTTGGCAAATATGTGAACAATATCCATTCATGAGTGTTTAATTATAAAACAGATTAAAACATTGCTACCATGTTTTTCAAAAGTCGTCTGCTGCAGAGGCGTATTTATGTGGGAAAGGGTTATGTCTCGGCATACGAAAACCGCCCTGCACTGAACCACTGGCACATAAAAAAGAAACCATTATCGGATCGTGATATAACAGAGGTCTAGGTCAGGGGCGTTTTACATGTTCTAGAATCCTTATTTGACCTTCAAAACTTATGCTATAGGGTTAAATGAGTGCTTACAAAGATATGATGGATGCAAGGCCTATTCACTCTTACAAATATATGGTAGACGCAAGGCCTATTCACTCTTACAAATATATGGTGGACGCAAGGCATAATCACTCTTACAAATATATGGTGGACGCAAGGCCTATTCACTCTTACAAATATATGGTAGACGCAAGGCCTATTCACTCTTACAAATGTATGGTAGACGCAAGGCATATTCACTCTTACAAATATATGGTGGACGCAAGGCATATTCACTCTTACAAATATATGGTAGACGCAAGGCATATTCACTCTTACAAATATATGGTAGACGCAAGGCATATTCACTCCTACAAATATATGGTAGACGCAAGGCATATTCACTCTTACAAATATATGGTAGACGCAAGGCATATTCACTCTTACAAATATATGGTAGACGCAAGGCATATTCACTCTTACAAATATATGGTGGACGCAAGGCCTATTCACTCTTACAAATATATGGTGGACGCAAGGCATATTCACTCTTACAAAGCTATGATGGAAGCAAGGCCTATCCACTCTTACAAAGATATGATGGACACAAGGCCTATTCACTCTTACAAAGATATGATGGACGCAAGGCCTATTCACTCTTACAAAGATATAATGGAAGCAAGGCCTATTCATTCTTACAAAGATATGATGGAAGCAAGAAATATTCATTCTTACAAAGATATGATGGACGCAAGGCCCATTCACTATTACAAAGATATGATGGAATCAAGGCCTATTCATTCTTACAAAGATATGATGGAATCAAGGTCTATTCACTCTTACACAGATATGATGGAATCAAGGCCCATTCACCCTTACCAAGATATGATGGAATCAAGGCCTATTCACTCTTACAAAGATATGATGGACGCAAGGCACATTCACTCTTACAAAGATATGATGGAATCAAGGCCTATTCACTCTTACAAAGATATGATGGACGCAAGGCCCATTCACTCTTACAAAGGTATGATGGAATCAAGGACTATTCACTCTTACAAAGATATGATGGAATCAAGGGCAGGCCTATTCACTCTTACACATATATGATGGAATCAAGGCCTATTCACTCTTACAAAGATATGATGGAAGCAAGGCCTATTCACTTTTACCAAGATATGATGGAAGCAATGCCTATTCACTCTTACAAAGAAATGATGGAATCAAGGCCTATTCACTCTTACAAAGATATGATGGAAGCAAGGCCTATTCACTCTTACAAAGATATGATGGAAGCAAGGCCTATTAACTCTTACAAAGATATGATGGAAGCAAGGCCTATTCACTCTTACAAAGATATGATGGAAGCAAGGCACATTAACTCTTACAAAGATATGATGGAAGCAAGGCTCATTAACTCTTACACAGATATGATGGAAGCAAGGCCTATTCACTCTTACAAAGATATGATGGAAGCAAGGCCTATTCACTCTTACCAAGATATGATGGAATCAAGGCCTATTCATTCTTACAAAGATATGATGGAAGCAAGGCCTATTCACTCTTACCAAGATATGATGGAAGCAATGCCTATTCACTCTTACCAAGATATGATGGACTCAAGGCCTATTCATTCTTACAAAGATATGATGGAAGCAAGGCCTATTCACTCTTACCAAGATATGATGGAATCAAGGCCTATTCATTCTTACAAAGATATGATGGAATCAAGGCCTATTTCCTTACAAAGATATGATGGAATCAATGTCCATTAACTCTTCATTATCTGGTCCTGATCCATTAGTTGAAATGATTGAGTGAAGGGGGTTTAACGCCGTTTTCATCTATGCTTCAAACATAACACCTTCCAATGTGTTTCCTGGCTTCCTCACATCAGTTCACCACACAACTGTCTTTCCAAGCATTTGGCTGCTTTTCCACATAGACTGTTAGCCTATTGGTGAAAGGCGATTGACGCTTGCTTGCCACATTGATTTTTGCCAAACTTCAGATAAGCATGGATGGTGATTAGCTGTTCAGTCTTATACAGCCTATGTTGAAAGTAAATGCTGCATTATAATTGAGCCGTCTCGTGACAAAACCAACATCGTGGATTCTGCGTGAAGTATCGACCCGGATCAGTCTAAGCATGCCGCAAAGGCTAACCCGGACAGACGTTTTTCGCCTCCTGTGGATTTTCTGTTTCAGGAATCATTACTCTGTACCTCAATCCCCCTGAGACGGAATGTGTGGGCCCGGATCAGTCTGCGCGGATATTACGCAGAGGCCATAATGTTGGTTTTCTCGCGGGACGGCTCAATTATTGCGTGTAAGCATTTTCTTATCGTGTATATGATTTACCTTTCTGTATATGATTTACCTTTCCAAGTTGATATGAACCTGTCCATGGTAAAATGTGTGTAAGGTGACTTTTGTGGACAGTGTAGATTCAGATCAGCACAGTTTGACTGTCATAACACTGTTTACATTACTTGAATACACGTTAGTTTGTTAGAAGATTATGTCAGCTTGTGTAGATTGGTTATGCAATCAGGTGTATGGTTATTCAATCAGGTGTATGGTTATGACATCAGGTGTATGATTATGACATCATTTGATGGTTATGACATCAGGTGTTTGGTTATGACATCAGGTGTTTGGTTATGAAATCAGTGAAGCTAAACATCTTTGATGTCATAAGTCATATTTAACAACATATGACAGACAGGCGGACAATGAAAGTTCAGACAAGAATATGGAACGCATTCACTGTCTTAGTATGTTGTATTGTATTATACGCAGTACATTTTCATGTACACGAGGTACATATTTCAATTGACGTGGTATATTTTGCATGATATGCAGAGCCTTTTCTGTTATATATGGAGATTGTTTAAGAATATGCAGTGTAAAAGTGTGTAGATACAGTAGAATAACCATTATATGGTATGCAAACAGCGTCATATGCAATACAAACAACACTATATGCACTTCAAATTACATTTTATTCAGTCATTGTTACGAAACATGCGGTGGTATTTTGATTATACGCAGAAGTTTTATCATAGACATGCGGTGCATTTTTCATTACGATGAAATAATTCTTAAATAAAGAGAACAAACTGGAGACTAGAACACAGCGTTTACTTCCCAACACTGTATAAGTACAATATGCATCTATGTTTCTAGCACAGCTCAAAAATCGCATTAATAATCCCCGAGGTATTCTAACAAGGAAAAAAAAAAGAGGAGAACAGGTAAGGCAATTTAACAAAACAATTTAATCGAGTCAAACACGTGGTTACAGATTATCTGACTAATTGGAAGCATAGTTTTTTATATAAGTAAGATCTAGAAATGATTTGAATTTCAACACCGTGCTAAATACACAAGCAACTATGAGTCAAACAAGGGCAACACATGAATTCGGGAAAAAGCGATCAGCAAACACCCGTTAAGCCCGTTCCTTCGTGTAATCTAACCAGCAACAGTGGACTCGTGATACAATTCGAATACATATTTTGACTCGAACCATTACCTTGAATGGATCTGTCTATTTTAGTTTAAACTTATTTATTTCACATCGATTGCGAAACAAGCCTTCAGCTTATATTAATCACGCTCGATGTCTGCTTCCTGGAGACTTAACCAGTACTCGCGCCGTTTTTGTGGAAAAATCCCAAAGTCAGGACCCGCTCATCACGGGACTCGAACCAGGGACTTTGATACGAGAGGCCGACGCTCTACCTCTGCACCACTGTCTTCCACTGTCTATTGAAAACGTTGTAGAGGTATTTCTGATTGCACATACGAGCAATCAGAACTGCTCCGACGCTGTTTTCTTGATATTATTGTATCACTGGCTCGAACATTTTGAACATCTCATTTAGTAGCGATAAGTTTATGACCAAGTGTCGTTAATTGACACTTTTCAGTAAATAAAATATACAAATATGAATCCTTTGTTCACATACATAGGCTTTCTAACACCTCTAAAACAGACGACTTTTGTAAGTACTTTGACAAACGAATAAATGGCTCAAAATGAGTAGTTACACTATTTTCAACTCTATTCGTAAATTATATTTTATATATAAAAAGATATTTCATATTTATCTCTAGAGGATTTCAAAGTCGTCTAATGCAGATTTGCTGTATGTGGTTAACCCGTTCCCTCATATAGACGCTTAGATGCATCTGCAGCAGACGGCATTTTGAAAACATATTAACAAAAGAAGAAATTGCTCAAAACGAGCAATTTCTGCTTTTGCCACAATGTTTTCCACTTTTAGTCATAGGTTATCCATTCAATTATAGAGATTTTCTATCTTTTGACAAAATATGTTCAAAGTCGTCTGCTGCAGAATTTTCGTATGAGGGAAAGGGTTAATCATAGGTAGATCTGCTGTATCCACTGTTCATAACATTAATCCTTTCCTACTTGCAGACGTATGGTGACGCTTCTACAGCAGACGGCATTTGAAAACATTGCTGTCAAAGCAGAATTTGCTCATAATGAATATTTCTTTACGTTTAACACAAGGTTCTCAATAATTATACGTTTGTTTATAGAGTTCTTCCTCATTACTGTCTGGGTTGTTCCAGATATGTTGTACGCAGGAAAGTGTTGGAAGACTTCCCATCGTAGAAAACTGTTTACATATCGATATGTACTATAACGTTAATATGTTACAGCAGGTCAGTGATGATGTTTATCATCATCTTTATGCTTGCAGACGAGAACTGGAACAGGCGAGTGATGAAGCACGTGATCGCTAACGCTCCCCAGCAACGTGCGTCTGATGGTACCCATTCCTCTGGTACCCGTTACTATCATCATTGCTTTCTCTTCCTCTGTTACACGTAACACCTCTGTACGCGGGGAACCACTCACTTGTTTCACTTTACCGTGACACTGAAATATAATTATCAGGATCTTTAATTGAATCAATTATTCTCAAGTCTGTTCAAAAACAGCCGAGCCCCGGTAGCTCAGTCGGTAGCGACGCGGGCTGTCGATCCAGGGGTTGTGAGTCCGAATCCCGGCTCGGCCAACTTTCTTCCCGACGATTGACAAAAGTCAATGTGACATGCGTCATTCGTCTTCCACCAATGGGCTAAGTCTATGTGGAAAAGCAGTCAGTTGCATGGGAATATTGTTGTGTGGAGTACTGGTGTGAGAAAACCAGGAAATGCATGAGTAGGTGAACTGAGAAATTGTTAAAAACGGCGTTAAACCCCAATCAATCAATCAATCACTCAATCTGTTCAAAAACATAATCGACTATTGACTATTCTACAGCGAATGACTCTTAACCGTTTCCCACATACAACAAATCTGCTACAACCGACTTTGAAAACATCTGGGCAAAACTATGGAAAATCTTTTAAATGACAAGTATCATTTATTGAATAAAATGGAAAGCATTGTGTCAAAAGGGACAACTGCTCACCAAGAGCCGTCTGAAACGATTGCTTCTCTTATTTCATGTTTTTTGTTTTTTAAACAAGTAAATGATATTAAATGTATATCTAGAGCTCGTCTACAATGAAAACAACTTCTCATCAACAGAACGAAACATCTCTTAACCCTTTCCTTCATACGACAAGTATGCAGCAGACGAATTTGAACATATTTTGTCAAAACATAGAAAATCTCCATAATTGAATGGATAACCTATGACAAAAAGTGGAAAACATTGTGGCAAAAGGAGAAATTGCACATTTTGTGCAATTTCTTCTTTTGTCACTTTGTTTTCAAAAGGCCGTCTGCTGCAGAGGCGTCAGAAAGCGTCTACATGAGGGAAAGGGTTAAACAAAGACTTAACAGGATCAAAAAGCAAGAAAAGAAGAGATTTTTCAGTATAATGTTAACATGTTTTAACGAGCAATCTGATGGAGAAACGCCAAAGGCCATCTGCAAGAGGGGGTTGGGGGTGGGGTGGGGGGGTGGGGGGGGGGGGGGGGGGGGTGGGGGGTGGGGGGGTATCAGATAATGTACACCAGCAAAGGGGGGGAAAGGGTAATAGATAATGTACCGTTTTTTCGTTTTATTTGAAGCCGAATCTCTAATATACACGTGATCTACATTTGTGAATAAGACTAAAACACGAATTAGCTCGTGTTAAAACAACATGACCCATTTCCACGAGACGCGTCGTCTAACATTAAGTGGCCAATGCACGAGAAAAAGGTACGAGTAGGCAGTCTTGAACAGTATAGGTTCAGATCGGAAAAGCTTGTGTAAGTTATATGTGAACAGTGTATATTTTGACAAAACTGTGTAAGTTATATGTGAACAGTGTAGATTTTGACACAACTGTGTAAGTTTTATGTGAACAGTGTAGATCTTGACACAACTGTGTAAGTTATATGTGAACAGTGTAGATCTTGACACAACTGTGTAAGTTTTATGTGAACAGTGTAGATTCTGAAACAACTGTATAAGTTTTATGTGAACAGTGTAGATCTTGACACAACTGTGTAAGTTTTATGTGAACAGTGTAGATCTTGACATAACTGTGTAAGTTTTATGTGAACAGTGTAGATATTGACACAACTGTGTAAGTTATATGTGAACAGTGTAGATATTGACACAACTGTGTATGTTTTATGTGAACAGTGTAGATTCTGAAACAACTGTATAAGTTTTATGTGAACAGTGTAGATCTTGACACAACTGTGTAAGTTTTATGTGAACAGTGTAGATCTTGACACAACTGTGTAAGTTATATGTGAACAGTGTAGATCTTGACACAACTGTGTAAGTTATATGTGAACAGTGTAGATATTGACACAACTGTGTAAGTTTTATGTGAACAGTGTATATTTTGACAAGACTGTGTAAGTTATATGTGAACAGTGTAGATCTTGACAAGACTGTATAAGTTATATGTGAACAGTGTAGATTTTGACAAGACTGTATGAGTTATATGTGAGCAGTGTAGATCTTGACAAGCTTGTATAAGTTATATGTGAACAGTGTAGATCTTGACACAACTGTGTAAGTTATATGTGGACAGTGTAGATTCTGACACAACTGTGTAAGTTTTATGTGAACAGTGTAGATCTTGACAAGCTTGTATAAGTTATATGTGAACAGTGTAGATCTTGACAAGACTGTATAAGTTATATGTGTACAGTGTAGATCTTGACACAACTGTGTAAGTTTTATGTGAACAGTGTAGATCTTGACACAACTGTGTAAGTTTTATGTGAACAGTGTAGATCTTGACATAACTGTGTAAGTTTTATGTGAACAGTGTAGATCTTGACATAACTGTGTAAGTTTTATGTGAACAGTGTAGATCTTGACACAACTGTGTAAGTGATATGTGAACAGTGTAGATATTGACACAACTGTGTAAGTTTTATGTGAACAGTGTAGATTCTGAAACAACTGTATAAGTTTTATGTGAACAGTGTAGATCTTGACACAACTGTGTAAGTTTTATGTGAACAGTGTAGATCTTGACACAACTGTGTAAGTTATATGTGAACAGTGTAGATCTTGACACAACTGTGTAAGTTATATGTGAACAGTGTAGATCTTGACACAACTGTGTAAGTTTTATGTGAACAGTGTATATTTTGACAAGACTGTGTAAGTTATATGTGAACAGTGTAGAATTTGACACAACTGTATAAGTTATATGTGTACAGTGTAGATCTTGACAAGATTGTATAAGTTATATGTGAACAGTGTAGATCTTGACAAGACTGTATAAGTTATATGTGAACAGTGTATATTTTGACACAACTGTATAAGTTATATGTGAGCAGTGTAGATTTTGACAAGACTGTATAAGTTATATGTGAGCAGTGTAGATCGGACAAGCTTGTGTAAGTTATATGTGAACAGTGTAGATTTTGACAAGACTGTATAAGTTATATGTGTACAGTGTAGATTTTGACAAGACTGTATGAGTTATATGTGAGCAGTGTAGATCTTGACAAGACTATATAAGTTATATGTGAACAGTGTAGATTTTGACAAGACTGTGATGAAGTAAAGACGCCAACGTGTACCTGTTCCCATGCGCAGGCTTATTTACATTCCTAAGCAGCATGTGTGAAGGCGTACGTAGTTTATTTCAAACAGATTCATAAGTGTTTCGTTGGGCAGCAACTTTGTTTTTATCAATTTCTACTCTTGCAAACTCACACCTTTTGATAACTTTAGATTGCACATAGATCGCGCTTCTAAGATAACTACGTACTTAGAATACATGACAGAACATTCGAAAGTTACATGCGAATTCATACATTGTGGACTCTGCGTAAAGAATCGTACCTGATCAGCCTAAGCATGCCGCGCAGGCGAACCCGGACAGACACTGTTCGCCTCCTGTGGATTTTCTGCTTCAGGAATCATTACTATATACCTCTATCCCCCTGAGACGGAATATGTCAGCCCGGATCAGTCTGCGCGGATTGTGCAGGCTGATCTTTGTCGATACATTACGCAGAGGCCATAATATTGGTTTTCTCGCGGGACGGCTCAATTATGTTAATTTTGATTTAGTCTTTGGTTTTCTGATGTCGCACGGCAAACAATGAAAACTCGCAGAAATGCTTAAACAACTATTGCTAGTTGACTGCACTTCAATAATCTTCGATGTCTCGGCAGAAGACGACTTTGCAGACCATTGTGTTAAAACAGAAATTCCTCAGAGAGAGTAATTGCTTCTATATCAGTATTATATATTATTATACTTTCACATTTTCAATTGTTTCGCTTCTTGTCAACATATTATTTTTCAAATTAGACATCCTTTAACAAGTACGTGGGTCAGTCGTAAAGTTCCCGGACTGTTCTCATAAAATACGCATCTTTTATCAAATCATATTAATACTCGGAAATATTAAAACATGATGTTTTATAGTCATGTAAGAAAAACTTACAAGTATTTATTTGATATAAATGCTTTTTGCATTTAAATTCAATAATGCAGTTTACGTGGTACGGAGCAGTTTGAAATCATACATATTAATGAACAAAATCTAGATGTATTCTATCTCAAATCTTCAAAATTTGGCGTGTTAGCGTCATGATTTTTGGACATGTTGTCAGAATCATATCTGTTGAATACTTCCTGAAAGTTTTGACGTCATATCCGTTATAACGAGTATAGAATCGCAGGTTGGTGATTGCTACTCTTCAACAGGTGCAATCGTTAAAACGCCAACGTCATTTCGTACGGAGCAACGTTCGGTGATAAAATATTGCGCAAATGCAGGACTGACTCCTACAGATACTTTTAAATTTATGGAACGGGACCGAATAGAAAGGTCAGCTGAACAATACTGTCTGATTGGTATCGACTGTTCAAAGACGACAGAGAAGAACTTGAAAACAGCTCTACAGTTGGTCGACCATCATTAAGTGACAGATGTTCATGCTGTAACACGCAAAATTTCCGACAACAGACAAAAGACGGTTGCGAAAGCGCATCACCATAGGCTTTGAGCCACGTAACGGTTCATAACATATTAAAAGCTGAACTGAACAATAAAGTGTGTTCGATAAATGTGTGGAGAGACACCAGAAATGTGTTAATTCATGTGTTGAATACTTTGAAAAGGCCTGACGTTAGATGTGACGTCGCGTTATGTGTACAAAGTGCTCCGTGGGGTTGATGGTTATGTGTAACAATGTGTTGTTACTTAATGGTATGGTTGTTTTCTGTAAAATTTGCTACATCACTTCAGTAAATATATATCTTTCCAACGTTTGGTATATTTTGGTTTTAGAACAAGTAGTATCGAAATGATGCTCAGAGTCCGAGAACTTTACGACTGACCCTCGTAAAACTAGACTAACGACGAAGCAGTTGCACATTTTGCTTCATGTCAGATAAAAGAAAATTGCCTTAAGTTCCGATGTATATAATTGAATATAAGTTAATAACTAGTTCCATACCCCTGCCTGTTTTAGTGTCTCCGCTAGCTTGTTTAAATAAGCCTCGGCGTGTTCGCTCTGTTCTTTCATCATCTGGTTGATGACGTCACCGCTACCAATACCAATTGCTGTAATTATATTTTATCAATGAACGTCTGTACGGTGTTCCGTTAGGGCCATCGTTGTTTCGCGGTTTCGACCTAGGGTCGACAGTGCGATAACGCGATGCGATAGTACGATAACGCGATGCGAAACTGCGAAACTGCGAAACTGCGATGGCCCTAACGGAACACCGTTCTCTTCTGCTTCCTAATGCAGACAATTTCTGGCGACTTTGTAGCAGATTACACGTGAAAACGATGAAAGAAAATGAGAAATGCTCATAATGAATTATTTACCATTTTCTCACAACGTAATCTACTTTATCTAACAATCTTATGATTAGTTAAAATGTATTCCTGAAATGTACCAATTGCTGTAATTATATTTAAATTTAATCAATGAACTTCTGCTTCCTTTTACAGACGACTTATGGCGACTTTGTAGCAGATTACACGTGAAAACGATGAAAGAAAATGAGAAATGCTCATAATGAATTATTTACCATTTTCTCACAGCTTTTGTTTTATTGGGGTTTTACGCCGCTTTCAACATTATTTCAGTTATATCACGGCGACAGTTCACTTATTCATGATCCCTTGGTAAACACACCAGTACTAGGCTAGGAAATGTGCCTCGACCGTGATGCCGCGAATGGGGATCGAACCCGGGACATCCGGTTTCAAATTCCCGACGCTAACCGCTCGACCACAGCGGATTTCTTTTCCTAACAATCTTATGATTAGTTGAAATGTATTTCTCAAATGTGTTTAATGCAGAATAGGCTTGGACTTCAACGTCTTTAACTCAATGGAAAACATAACTGTTAGAGGAAAGCTTGCGTTCTTTGCTGCCGTATCTGATTGGTCCTCATTGACTTGAGCCAGTCTATAAAGAATATAAACGGAACCATACCATTCGTTTACCGATTTATTGAAAGAATGCAAAAACGAATAATGTTTTACGACTGGTTAACCCCCCTTTCCCTCATACGACAATTCTGCAGCAGACGACTTTGATAATAACTATACTAAATTTTAAATATTCATTTAAAGAGTTTTTCAACATATTACCAAAATGTTTTCAAAGTCATCTGCTGCAGATTTGTAATTTCACCTCCCTGAACGTCCATTGATAAATCAAGTACGCATCGTGCCCGTCGCCAGGGTGAAATATGGATAACCACGGCTAACTTTAAAACGAACGTGATGAACGTGATGAACAGCTAAAATTTACTTCGGTCTGAATTAAGAACAAGTGTTCGAGTACCGCAGCATGTTAAAGCCAAGACATGCTACCTGATCCAAATGCAAACCGTTTTGGTCAGAAGTTTCGGGAACATTCTGTAACTTATCGTTGCACAGTACAGATCCATATCAATGTGCACATACTTCATGTTACACAACGAATGTCCTTAAGTAACTTGTCATGTTGATATGGATAGGTTACAACACGAATGTCCTTAAGTAACTTGTCATGTTGATATGGATAGGTTACAACACGAATGTCCTTAAGTAACTTGTCATGTTGATATAGATAGGTTACAACACGAATGTCCTTAAGTAACTTGCCATGTTGATATAGATAGGTTACAACACGAATGTCCTTAAGTAACTTGCCATGTTGATATAGATAGGTTACAACACGAATGTCCTTAAGTAACTTGTCATGTTGATATGGATAGGTTACAACACGAATGTCCTTAAGTAACTTGACATGTTGATATAGATAGGTTACAACACGAATGTCCTTAAGTAACTTGCCATGTAGATATGGATAGGTTACAACACGAATGTCCTTAAGTAACTTGACATGTTGATATAGATAGGTTACAACACGAATGTCCTTAAGTAACTTGACATGTTGATATAGATAGGTTACAACACGAATGTCCTTAAGTAACTTGTCATGTTGATATAGATAGGTTACAACACGAATGTCCTTAAGTAACTTGACATGTTGATATAGATAGGTTACAACACGAATGTCCTTAAGTAACTTGTCATGTTGATATAGATAGGTTACAAAACGAATGTCATTAAGTAACTTGACATGTTGATATAGATAGGTTACAACACGAATGTCCTTAAGTAACTTGTCATGTTGATATAGATAGGTTACAACACGAATGTCTTTAAGTAACTTGACATGTTGATATAGATAGGTTACAACACGAATGTCATTAAGTAACTTGACATGTTGATATAGATAGGTTATATCACGAATGTCCTTAAGTAACTTGACATGTTGATATAGATAGGTTACAACACGAATGTCCTTAAGTAACTTGTCATGTTGATATAGATAGGTTACAACACGAATGTCATTAAGTAACTTGACATGTTGATATAGATAGGTTACAACACGAATGTCCTTAAGTAACTTGACATGTTGATATAGATAGGTTATATCACGAATGTCCTTAAGTAACTTGACATGTTGATATAGATAGGTTACAACACGAATGTCATTAAGTAACTTGCCATGTTGATATAGATAGGTTACAACACGAATGTCCTTAAGTAACTTGTCATGTTGATATAGATAGGTTACAACACGAATGTCATTAAGTAACTTGACATGTTGATATAGATAGGTTACAACACGAATGTCCTTAAGTAACTTGACATGTTGATATAGATAGGTTATATCACGAATGTCCTTAAGTAACTTGACATGTTGATATAGATAGGTTACAACACGAATGTCCTTAAGTAACTTGACATGTTGATATGGATAGGTTACAACACGAATGTCCTTAAGTAACTTGACATGTTGATATAGATAGGTTACAAAACGAATGTCCTTAAGTAACTTGACATGTTGATATGGATAGGTTACAACACGAATGTCCTTAAGTAACTTGACATGTTGATATAGATAGGTTACAAAACGAATGTCCTTAAGTAACTTGCCATGTTGATATGGATAGGTTACAACACGAATGTCCTTAAGTAACTTGACATGTTGATATGGATAGGTTACAACACGAATGTCCTTAAGTAACTTGACATGTTGATATGGATAGGTTACAACACGAATGTCCTTAAGTAACTTGACATGTTGATATAGATAGGTTACAACACGAATGTCATTAAGTAACTTGACATGTTGATATGGATAGGTTACAAAACGAATGTCCTTAAGTAACTTGTCATGTTGATATAGATAGGTTACAACACGAATGTCCTTAAGTAACTTGCCATGTTGATATGGATAGGTTACAACACGAATGTCCTTAAGTAACTTGACATGTTGATATGGATAGGTTACAACACGAATGTCCTTAAGTAACTTGACATGTTGATATGGATAGGTTACAACACGAATGTCCTTAAGTAACTTGACATGTTGATATGGATAGGTTACAAAACGAATGTCCTTAAGTAACTTGCCATGTTGATATAGATAGGTTACAACACGAATGTCCTTAAGTAACTTGCCATGTTGATATAGATAGGTTACACAACGAATGTCCTTAAGTAACTTGACATGTTGATATGGATAGGTTACAACACGAATGTCCTTAAGTAACTTGCCATGTTGATATAGATAGGTTACAACACGAATGTCCTTAAGTAACTTGCCATGTTGATATAGATAGGTTACACAACGAATGTCCTTAAGTAACTTGACATGTTGATATGGATAGGTTATATCACGAATGTCCTTAAGTAACTTGCCATGTTGATATAGATAGGTTACAACACGAATGTCCTTAAGTAACTTGACATGTCGATATGGATAGGTTACAAAACGAATGTCCTTAAGTAACTTGACATGTTGATATAGATAGGTTACAACACGAATGTCCTTAAGTAACTTGCCATGTTGATATAGATAGGTTACAACACGAATGTCCTTAAGTAACTTGTCATGTTGATATAGATAGGTTACAACACGAATGTCCTTAAGTAACTTGACATGTTGATATAGATAGGTTACAACACGAATGTCCTTAGGTAACTTGCCATGTTGATATAGATAGGTTACAACACGAATGTCATTAAGTAACTTGACATGTTGATATAGATAGGTTACAACACGAATGTCCTTAAGTAACTTGCCATGTTGATATAGATAGGTTACAACACGAATGTCATTAAGTAACTTGACATGTTGATATAGATAGGTTACAACACGAATGTCCTTAAGTAACTTGCCATGTCGATATGGATAGGTTACAACACGAATGTCCTTAAGTAACTTGACATGTTGATATAGATAGGTTACAAAACGAATGTCCTTAAGTAACTTGCCATGTCGATATGGATAGGTTACAAAACGAATGTCCTTAAGTAACTTGACATGTTGATATGGATAGGTTATATCACGAATGTCCTTAAGTAACTTGACATGTTGATATAGATAGGTTACAACACGAATGTCCTTAAGTAACTTGACATGTTGATATAGATAGGTTACAAAACGAATGTCCTTAAGTAACTTGACATGTTGATATGGATAGGTTATATCACGAATGTCCTTAAGTAACTTGACATGTTGATATAGATAGGTTACAACACGAATGTCCTTAAGTAACTTGACATGTTGATATAGATAGGTTACAAAACGAATGTCCTTAAGTAACTTGCCATGTTGATATAGATAGGTTACAACACGAATGTCCTTAAGTAACTTGCCATGTTGATATGGATAGGTTACAACACGAATGTCCTTAAGTAACTTGACATGTTGATATGGATAGGTTACAACACGAATGTCCTTAAGTAACTTGCCATGTTGATATAGATAGGTTACAACACGAATGTCCTTAAGTAACTTGACATGTTGATATAGATAGGTTATATCACGAATGTCCTTAAGTAACTTGACATGTTGATATAGATAGGTTACAACACGAATGTCCTTAAGTAACTTGCCATGTTGATATAGATAGGTTACAACACGAATGTCCTTAAGTAACTTGACATGTTGATATAGATAGGTTACAACACGAATGTCCTTAAGTAACTTGACATGTTGATATAGATAGGTTACAACACGAATGTCATTAAGTAACTTGACATGTTGATATAGATAGGTTACAACACGAATGTCCTTAAGTAACTTGCCATGTTGATATAGATAGGTTACAACACGAATGTCCTTAAGTAACTTGACATGTTGATATAGATAGGTTACAACACGAATGTCCTTAAGTAACTTGACATGTTGATATAGATAGGTTACAACACGAATGTCATTAAGTAACTTGCCATGTTGATATAGATAGGTTACAACACGAATGTCCTTAAGTAACTTGACATGTTGATATAGATAGGTTATATCACGAATGTCCTTAAGTAACTTGACATGTTGATATAGATAGGTTACAACACGAATGTCCTTAAGTAACTTGCCATGTTGATATAGATAGGTTACAACACGAATGTCCTTAAGTAACTTGACATGTTGATATAGATAGGTTACAACACGAATGTCCTTAAGTAACTTGACATGTTGATATAGATAGGTTACAACACGAATGTCATTAAGTAACTTGACATGTTGATATAGATAGGTTACAAAACGAATGTCCTTAAGTAACTTGACATGTTGATATAGATAGGTTACAACACGAATGTCCTTAAGTAACTTGCCATGTTGATATAGATAGGTTACAAAACGAATGTCCTTAAGTAACTTGACATGTTGATATGGATAGGTTATATCACGAATGTCCTTAAGTAACTTGACATGTTGATATAGATAGGTTACAACACGAATGTCCTTAAGTAACTTGACATGTTGATATAGATAGGTTACAAAACGAATGTCCTTAAGTAACCTGCCATGTTGATAAGGATAGGTTATATCACGAATGTCCTTAAGTAACTTGACATGTTGATATGGATAGGTTATATCACGAATGTCCTTAAGTAACTTGACATGTTGATATAGATAGGTTACAACACGAATGTCCTTAAGTAACTTGACATGTTGATATAGATAGGTTACAACACGAATGTCATTAAGTAACTTGACATGTTGATATAGATAGGTTACAACACGAATGTCCTTAAGTAACTTGACATGTTGATATAGATAGGTTATATCACGAATGTCCTTAAGTAACTTGACATGTTGATATAGATAGGTTACAACACGAATGTCCTTAAGTAACTTGACATGTTGATATGGATAGGTTACAAAACGAATGTCCTTAAGTAACTTGTCATGTTGATATGGATAGGTTACAACACGAATGTCCTTAAGTAACTTGCCATGTTGATATAGATAGGTTACAAAACGAATGTCCTTAAGTAACTTGACATGTTGATATAGATAGGTTACAACACGAATGTCCTTAAGTAACTTGACATGTCGATATGGATAGGTTACAAAACGAATGTCCTTAAGTAACTTGACATGTGGATATGGATAGGTTATATCACGAATGTCCTTAAGTAACTTGACATGTTGATATAGATAGGTTACAACACGAATGTCCTTAAGTAACTTGACATGTTGATATAGATAGGTTACAAAACGAATGTCCTTAAGTAACTTGACATGTTGATATAGATAGGTTACAACACGAATGTCCTTAAGTAACTTGACATGTTGATATAGATAGGTTACAAAACGAATGTCCTTAAGTAACTTGACATGTTGATATAGATAGGTTACAACACGAATGTCCTTAAGTAACTTGCCATGTTGATATAGATAGGTTACAACACGAATGTCATTAAGTAACTTGTCATGTTGATATAGATAGGTTACAAAACGAATGTCCTTAAGTAACTTGACATGTTGATATAGATAGGTTATATCACGAATGTCCTTAAGTAACTTGACATGTTGATATAGATAGGTTACAACACGAATGTCCTTAAGTAACTTGACATGTCGATATGGATAGGTTACAAAACGAATGTCCTTAAGTAACTTGACATGTTGATATAGATAGGTTATATCACGAATGTCCTTAAGTAACTTGACATGTTGATATAGATAGGTTACAAAACGAATGTCCTTAAGTAACTTGACATGTTGATATAGATAGGTTACAACACGAATGTCCTTAAGTAACTTGACATGTTGATATAGATAGGTTACAAAACGAATGTCCTTAAGTAACTTGCCATGTTGATATGGATAGGTTACAAAACGAATGTCCTTAAGTAACTTGCTATGTTGATATGGTTAGGTTACAAAACGAATGTCCTTAAGTAACTTGTCATGTAGTGGTCTCTCACGTGTTGCCTTCTCTCACAGGTTTAAAATCTGCAGCAGACAACTTTGGAAACATCTAGGCATGGATTATCTCAATGATTGATTGATTGGGGTTTAACACCGTTTTAAATAATATTTCAGTCATATCACGGCGTCCAGTTCACTTACTCATACATTTCCTGGTTTTCTCACACCAGTACCCCACACAACATACTCTCCAAGCAACTGGCTGCTTTTCCACATAGACTGTTAGCCCATGGTGAAAGAAGAATGACGCTTGTCACAGTGACTTTTTTCAAACGTAAGAAGGAATGTTGGCCGACCTGGGGTTCGAACTCACAACCCCTTGATTGACAGCCCGCGTCTCTATCGACTGAGCTACCGGGGCTCGGCTATTATCTCAATGAACGAAAGTATATCAATTGAAAATAGTTGAAAACTTTGTAACAAATGGAGAAAATGCTCATCAGTTCTCCTGGTGCCACATTATTATTGTAAGTGTGAAAGGGAGAGGTTAATTAAAGTAAGACCGAACATACGCATATTGGCTACTGCATGGAATTCGACACAATGTAGTAAGATAACTTTGTCTTTAGGTAGGTGGACATTCTTCATGTAGTCTGAAAATAGATGATTACAGAAATATTATACGTAAATGAAACTCAAAAACAACTCTATAAAATAAAATATTGTAGTAAAAGAATAATTTGATCAATGGTCAAATTTCTCCTTTTCTCCCACAATGTTTTTCAAAATATATTACGCTACAGAATGAATAGACACTGCCCAGACTCCTTATAGGTTATTCATTAGGTTATTCATATAACTAATAGTAATCTTCATGTACTAGAAATTTGTGTAAGGTATGAGGGAGGATGGCCACGACCTCTCCATACCTAAGGACGTGGCAAAAAAAGTGTAAAAAAACCATTACAGAAATGTTAATCGGTGCAAATATATTGACGGATACATGGATACAGTGGTCACTTAAGCAATATATGAGTGAAGAGTATTAACTTAACCCTTTCCTATATACAAACAAAATCAGCAATAGACGACTTTGGAAACATATTGGCAACATTACGTAAACTCACTATAAGTGAAATGTGAATTATTTAAAAAAAAAGTGAAAACGTTTTTGCAAAAGAAGAAATGGTTCATGATGTGCAAGTTCTCCTCTGTTCACAATGTTTTTTTGTAAAGTCGTCTGCTACAGAGGTGTCAAAATAAGTCTAAAGGTTTAAAGAAATCTATACAGAACAAATGGAACAGCCATAACTTATTAAATAATGTTAGCAAGGAACCATTAACTAAATCGTAAAAAAACGAACAACGAATAATAAGAATGTAAGAATTTCAGTTTTCATCATTTTTTATTGAAAAGTGAGACAATGACACTCGGGATTACGGCTATGGCCATAATCCCATTTGTTTTGGGGCTGACAGATAGGTATGATCCGGCATGAATTAAATGCATGCCGGGGACTATTTGCTTAACTCATGTTATACCGTTTATGTAGTTGGTTGTTTACATCCGCATCTTGTTTTCTAGATGCTTGTTGCTATTCTCACTGAATGAACGCCTTATCACCGAGATGAGGTTGGCATTTGGATTACTCTGACTTAATCAGTCACCGCAACTTTTCGGCCTTCTTCTTCCGCTATTTATCGAAGCAAGACCGTTAACGGAATTAAAAAATTATATATCTTTAATTATCGACGTAAATTTCTGTCATCGTTTGAAGACAATGCCAAATACCAAAAGAGCAAGCACTCAACAGGCTACGAAGCCTACCAAGAGGACACGAACAAGGCAGAATGATCCGGTATCGGTGGAAACCGCGACGCTTGCAAGCCACGATGCTTCAGCATCAGGTGAGGTTCCCTTGATAAGTAATACTAATTTCGTTGATTTTGAGTCAGTATTTAGACAATCTTTAGGAACTGATACGGGTCTGCCTGAGAACCAATTTAACTCCGTACCCTTTTTTGATTCCACTCCCTCACCCGTCCATTTAGGATCTGACGAGGTTTCGGCCCACGTGCCACTTGCCCTTAAACAAAAAGTTTGGTCTAACCAATTCTTTAATTTTGCGCTGCTACTAAAAGGCAGTGTGGAACTGAGCGAAATTTTCAGTTACGGCAACATTGTTATAAATGAGAGGGGCCAGATGGAGTCGCGTCCAAAGGCCCCTACGGAGAAAATTACGAGCTCGGAAAAATGGACCGACGCATTCGTGATTTTTATGTCCATTTACCTAGTAAAATATCCTGACAAAGTTCAGGAGCTTTTGCAATACATGGTTATTATAAGGGAGGCAGCAAGTCGTTCCAAGTCCTTTGTATGGCGCTCGTACGATGAGCAGTTTCGAATCCGGCAAGCGGCCAACCTTCAGCCATGGGACAAACTAAACTATGATCTGTGGCTGCGCATCATGACCAACCAATTACATGAGCAACAACCAACGGGGGGGGGGGGGGGGGGGGGCCCATACTATGGGTAAAGGGTCCTGCATAGACTTTAATAAGGGAACTTGTTCATGGAAGCAATGTAAATTCCCCCATTCCTGCTCACACTGTGGCCTAACAAACCATGGCAAAAGTAATTGTTTCAAATTGAACCCTAGTAGGGGGGGCCATTCATTTCGGGGTGGTAGGGGTTACCACTCCCAGGGTCGAGGGGGCAACTCGAGGAGTGGCAACCAGTAATGTCGCAAGCCATGCTGATGTTGAATCCTCTTCTTCGCACACTGCCTCGATCAGTAATGGTAACCTTTTTTCTCTTGCAAACACCCCAATAAATATTTTTAACCTGGAAAGGGAGCTTATCCACTATGATTCTTCAAAAACGGCTGCCATCATAAATGGCTTTAAATATGGTTTCCCTTTGTATTACTCGGGACCACGCACCCCAACCGATTCAAAAAACTTGAAATCGGCCAGAGATCAACCAGAAATAGTTCGAAGAAAAATAACGTCGGAAATTAATGCGGGTAGGGTGGCTGGCCCATTTGATAATCGCCCCATACCAACACTAAGAATTTCTCCTTTGGGTTTAGTACCAAAACATGAACCGGGGGAGTTCAGATTAATTCATCATTTATCCTACCCTGCTGGGTCTTCTCTAAACGATTTCATAGACCCTAAGCTGTGTTCTGTCCAATATACAAGATTTGATGAAGCAGTAAATATGGTGCATGATCTAGGTCAAGGCTGCCTTTTGGGCAAATCAGATATTAGGGCAGCTTTCAGGCTCCTGCCAGTGTCAATTTTAGATTTCGATCAGTTAGGATTTATGTTTGAAGGGAAGTTTTATTTCGACAAAGCCATGCCTTTCGGCTGTAGCCTAGCATGTCAAACATGGGAGCTCTTTGCCTCTTTTCTTGAGTTTTGCGTGGCAAGGCACGCAACAGTTGGTAGTCTTTTACATTACCTTGATGATTTTTTGTTTGGTGGAAGGAAAGGCACCAATCATTGTGCAGCAATAATGTCTGTCTTTCACGAAAGAATGGAATCCCTGGGGGTACCAGTCGCTCAGGAAAAGACAGAGGGTCCTACGACACATTTGTGTTTTCTTGGTCTTGATATAGACACCATTGATATGGTGATACGCATCCCACTTGCCAAGATTGCTGATATAGTTTTTAAAATTGAGGCCATCATAGCATGCGAAAAATGCACCTTGAAACAAATGCAGTCACTTATTGGTTCATTAAACTTTGCCTGCCGTGCAATCCTCCCAGGGCGCCCTTTCTGCAGGAGGTTAATTGATTCTATCTGTGGTCTTACCAAAGCCCACCATCATCTCCGTATTACTGCCGACATGAGAGAAGATCTTCAACTGTGGCTGCAGTTCTTTAAAACCTTTAACGGGGTATCTGTATTCTATGAAAGGTACTGGGTGTCTAATGAAGATATCCAGCTTTTCACAGACAGTGCGGGGGGCTGCACTTTGGGTTTCGGGGCATACTTTGGCGGTAAGTGGGCATTTGGACAGTGGCCTCAGGCCTGGGTTGAAACAGGAATTACAGATGACATTACTGTTTTAGAATTCTTCCCAATCTTGGTGTCCTTGCATATCTGGGGTGAACATCTTTGTAACAAAAAAATAAATTTCCGATGTGATAACATGGCAGTCGTTCACATTGTTAATTCAATGACATCAAAATCTAAACGGGTTATGACTCTTTTAAGGGTTTTCACCCTATTGTGCCTAAACATGAATATTGTATTTAGCGCGGTACATGTAAGTGGTGCATCTAATAAAATCGCTGATGCACTGAGCCGTTTTCAATTTCAGAAATTCCGCCAGCTTGCCCCCGAAGCCGATTTAGATTCGACGCCTGTCCCTGTCCACCTGTGGAACATCTTGTAAGAGCATCGCAAAACCTGGTATCAATGAGTATTGCACCAAACTCCCAAAATGCCTACAAGAATGCATTGGCGGCTTTCACATCTTTCCGAAATCAATACAGTCTGCCAAACCTTTACCCAGCCCCTATAGGTCATATTACATTATTTATTTCCTGCTGTTTTCAGCTTGGTTACTCCCCATCCACCATTTCTACATATGTATCGGGTATAAGTTTTTGCAAACAAAATCAGGAACCAGCCAGATCCTACATCGGTTTTTATAGTCAAGAAAATGATAGAGGGATCTAAAAGAGCAAGAAAAACTTCCGATGTAAGGTCCCCTATTACGGACTCCATCCTTCGGAAGATAATCAACATACTCCCGAACATATGTTATTCCATGCATGAAACCCGCCTTTTTAACGCAGCCTACTTGACTGCTTATTTCGGTTTATTAAGGGTAAGTGAGCTAACATACACCAGTCCGCTACAAGCTCATAGGCCTCTCGCATTTTCTGACATTCATATTGAGAGTGGCTCAACATCTCTACTAATTACTATTCGGTATTCTAAAACATGTCAACGTGGTACACCCACCACTCTAAGAATACCTGCTACTAATGACCCAACTTTTTGCTGTGTCTCAGCCATGAAGAAGTATTTAAATAGCCGTCCTGTTTGTTCAAGCATTCTTTTTTGTCATAAAAATGGCTCACCTTTAACATGCTCGCAATTCAGCGGCGTGCTAGCCAAAGCAATCCACTTATTGGGTTTGCCCACTTTTAAATATACATCACACTCTTTCCGCATTGGTAGGGCGTCAGTACTTGCAGCCCAGGGTGTTCCGAATGAGGCGATTAAGAGAATGGGTAGGTGGCAATCCAATGCCTTTGAAAGGTACATCCGCCTTATTTAGACTTTGATTGCCTCATTCTGTTCACTGGGCTGTTTGCTGAGACTGCGCTTAAGTCTACTTGCAGGTGTGTGGATAATTGGGGATTCCCTGATTGCTAGGGTAGCTGACAGGGCAGTGTTTCGGAAGACCCAGAACCTGGGAATCGATAGCGGGAACGTGCACCGGCTGGGAAAAGGGGGAATGAAGTGGGATAAACTACATGGTCAAGTGCAACTAACAATGCTATTTAATCCACCGCCAGCTATGATTGTTATTCACCTTGGTGGGAACGATTTAGTTTCAGTGAAGCAAGGAAAACTTATTAAAGTTATTAAACGTGATTTGTGCTACATTTCATTCGTTTTTCCATCTGCCCTGATTGTCTGGTCCGATATCTTGCCCAGGTTGTCATGGAGGGGAATAGAATCCACACAGGATAACCTGGCGAAGATAAATGGCAAAAGGAAGCGCATTAACAGGGCAGGGCGCCAAGTGGCCCGTGAGCTTAAAAAAGGTCGGGCAATTATTCATGAAATAGACACTGCAACAAAAGGGTTGTTTTCCAATGACGGGGTGCATCTTTCCCCTGTAGGCAACG
Source organism: Serripes groenlandicus (assembly GCA_031761405.1). Classification (NCBI taxonomy): domain Eukaryota; kingdom Metazoa; phylum Mollusca; class Bivalvia; order Cardiida; family Cardiidae; genus Serripes; species Serripes groenlandicus. The sequence goes on along the minus strand of JASEVX010000007.1, from coordinate 72,978,767 downwards.
ACCTTTTTCTCAATACATTGTCGGAATCCATAAAAACATTTCTGGAAAATCCTAACAAACTATCATATGATGCAAACCAGTAGGCCTCAGAATGGGGGACAAATTTGTTCCAAATTTGCTGTGGCGGTATTCTTGCGGCCAGTGAGTGGACGGCGTGGTGATCCAAGATTTTTGGGATATTTAAACTTAAAATTGTTTACTTTTCTTCGGCACTCCTCCATCCGACCTCGGTGCCTGGACTCTGCATTAAACAGGAACGGGGCCTCGGGTGTCGATGGGGGAAGCTTTGAATTGGTGGGGGCTGCCTTGCATGGCATGTCAACAATGACGGAAACCTTGTGAGGTGGCCTCCCCCTGTTATCAAGCATATGCCATTCCAAATTTATGTCATTAGATTTTAGGGGAGAGGGTTGTCCAGAACAAGCAATGGATGTCTTGTAGTAGCGCATCTCTCGTGGACCCCGCTTTTAGGCCCTTTGGATTTTAAAAGTAAACTAAGGATGGATTGGAGGTTTATATTGTAATTATCGGAATGGACCCGATATGGATTGGAGGTTAATATTGTAATTATCGGAATGGACCCGATCAGAATTGTAGTACTCAGTGTGTTGTCCACCACGCCGTCCACAGTTATTGCTATACCCCAACGGCCAATCTTATTCCACTATTAATAAATCAGTTAACAGTAAATCTATCTTTGTTTTACACACTCGCCCTAGCACAGAGTGTAAGGGTCGAGTTTTATTGCGTTCACATTGTCCAGTCCCAATTGTTGTAAAATGTCAACCTTCCCCCTTAAGCACATTGTTAAGTCGGCATCCTAAAATAATCGGGATTACGGCTATGGCCATAATCCCATTTGTTTTGGGGCTGACAGATAGGTATGATCCGGCATGAATTAAATGCATGCCGGGGACTATTTGCTTAACTCATGTTATACCGTTTATGTAGTTGGTTGTTTACATCCGCATCTTGTTTTCTAGATGCTTGTTGCTATTCTCACTGAATGAGCGCCTTATCACCGAGATGAGGTTGGCATTTGGATTACTCTGACTTAATCAGTCACCGCAACTTTTCGGCCTTCTTCTTCCGCTATTTATCGAAGCAAGACCATTAACGGAATTAAAAAATTACCCACCCAACCCGACCCAATTTTTGATTATTTTGAACTACTGATCCTGCTCTAGATTTCTACTTACAGCTCCTGGGGAATAATGCCATTGGTATTTGAGAATAGCACCAAACAAAGTCAATGATGTAGTGAACGAGCTTGGTTAACAGCTTCGAATAAGAGAAGACAGACCCATCACAGCCTTGGAAGTACCCCGAACAAGCTGTTTATCAACATGTGTGTGCGTGTGTAAGAAGTATTCAGAGTGAACCTTCATATTGATTGACTACAGAAACTTTCATCATATTTTGATATTGAATTATTTTATTATTTTTTATTTTATCGTCGTTGGCGGTATTGGCGGTATTCTTGCGGCCAGTGAGTGGACGGCGTGGTGATCCAAGATTTTTGGGATATTTAAACTTAAAATTGTTTACTTTTCTTCGGCACTCCTCCATCCGACCTCGGTGCCTGGACTCTGCATTAAACAGGAACGGGGCCTCGGGTGTCGATGGGGGAAGCTTTGAATTGGTGGGGGCTGCCTTGCATGGCATGTCAACAATGACGGAAACCTTGTGAGGTGGCCTCCCCCTGTTATCAAGCATGCCATTCTAAATTTATGTCATTAGATTTTAGGGGAGAGGGTTGTCCAGAACAAGCAATGGATGTCTTGTAGTAGCGCATCTCTCGTGGACCCCGCTTTTAGGCCCTTTGGATTTTAAAAGTAAACTAAGGATGGATTGGAGGTTTATATTGTAATTATCGGAATGGACCCGATATGGATTGGAGGTTAATATTGTAATTATCGGAATGGACCCGATCAGAATTGTAGTACTCAGTGTGTTGTCCACCACGCCGTCCACAGTTATTGCTATACCCCAACGGCCAATCTTATTCCACTATTAATAAATCAGTTAACAGTAAATCTATCTTTGTTTTACACACTCGCCCTAGCACAGAGTGTAAGGGTCGAGTTTTATTGCGTTCACATTGTCCAGTCCCAATTGTTGTAAAATGTCAACCTTCCCCCTTAAGCACATTGTTAAGTCGGCATCCTAAAATAATCAGATATTACATTCATTTATTTTTTATTCAAAATCCGAGCCCCGGTAGCTCAGTCGGTAGCGACGTGGGCTGTCAAGCCAGGGGTTGTGAGTTCGAATTCTGGCTCGGCCAGCTTTCTTTCCGATGATTGACAAAAGTCAATGCGACATGCGTCATTCGTCTTCCACCAATGGGCTAAGTCTATGTGGAAAAGCAGCCAGTTGCTTGGGAAGATTGTTGTGTGGAGTATTGGTGTGAGAACACCAGGAAATGCATGAGTAGGTGATCTGGCCGCCGTGATATAACTGAGAAATGGTTAAAAACGGCGTTAAACTCCAATCAATAAATCAATTGTTATTCAAATATTGATTTAAAAACTCGTTTATAAGATAATAGTGTTGAGAAAGGTAATTCTAAAAACACTCGGAATCTAAATATATGACCTGCAATTGGAAATCGTATGATGTGAGGTTAATCAGATACACCTTTAACCCTTTCCCTCATACGACAATTATGCAGCAGACGACTTTAAACATATATTATCAAAAAATAGAAAGTCTCTTTAATTGAATGGATAACCTATGACTAAAAGTGGTAAACATTGTTGCAAAACGAGAAATTGCTCGTTTTGAGCAATTTCTTCTTTTGTCACTATGTTTTCAAAAATCCGTCTGATGCAGAGGCGTCAGAACGCGTCTATACTTGTAAGGGAAAGGGTTAAAATATTGAATGTGCCTGTTACGGAATAGCGTACATTGAGCTCCGTGTGCTTGAATATAAATTACGGTCAGGCCAAGACTTGAACGAAGAACACTTGACTGCGAATGTAATTGAGTATATATACATGTACATCTAGGTCCAAATGGGCAGACATAAGGGTTCACCCTTACTCACATCAAACCGAGGGCTTGGCGTGAAACAGTTGTAACTAAAAACCTATTTTGAAAACCCTTGTTTAGGGGCAATTTTGACCCCTTTGTAAACAATGAAAATCTAGGTGCTATTGCTCAGGACGAGCAATGGCACCTAAATTTCCATTGTTTACAAAGAAAAATGATTTAACGCTTATAAAGACTTTATGGCGAGGTGATTAACCTTGGTAAAAAAAATACCAATTTTAGTTACAACCGTTTCACGCCAAGCCCTCGAAACACATCTGCATCAGACGACTTTGAAACCATCGACGCACGATGAGCTGTTCCACGAACAAAATAAAACATTACTGTCACTGCGTAATGTATCGACACATTCAGTGTTAGGGGGATAGAGGTATAGATTAATGATTCCTGAAACAGAAAATCCACAGGAGGCGAACAGTGTCTGTCCGGGTTAGCCTGCGCGACATGCTTATGCTGATCTGAATAGATACTTTACGCAGATTCCACACTGTTGGTTTGCTCGCGGGATGGCTCAGATATGTAATATCTCTACTAACACATTTATTAATACATTATAACAATGTAGATATTCTCCTGGAAACCAATAGGGGGAAATTGTTGTCAGTTCAAATAACTGATATACTTATTCCTCTACTTTCAATCTGTTTTGCAACTTTAGTCTTATGCGGCAACTCGCTTAAAGTAATTACACGTGCAACAGAATTACCTCCCATCGAAGAACAGGGCCGTAGCTACGCTGAGACACATCCAAACATAAGAGTGTACGAAGAATTGCGTTAAACTTTATGAAATTATGAATATCACATTTGAATGTGTTCTAAATGGAAAAACAGTGTGGCAGATTTCATGAGTTTAATGGAAAATTGCTTCTCATGGCCGGAGTTTTTAACCGCCAAGATAGTGTTCAGTTCAGAGAACCCTTTACTGACACAAAAGAAACCCTTGTTTTCACGTGAACTCTGACGTCTCCGTCTTAATGTTACTTGATTGTAACCAAATCGGTACGTAATGTCGTTAATGCACCTGGACATGCGAATAGCGTTCGAGCTCTGAGGTCGGCTGCATTTGTTGTATCGCCCCCGTTTGACAGGAATTTGATTGATTAGCGGTTTAACTCCGTTTCCAACAATTGCTCAGTCATATCACGGTTACCAGTTCACCTATTCATGCATTTCCTGGTTTTCCCACACCAGTACACCACACAGCATACTTTCCAAGCCACTGGCTGCTTTTCCACATAGACTGTTATAAACAGCCCATTGGTGAAAGACGCATGTCACAGTGACTTTTGTCAAACACCGGAAATAATGTTGGCCAAGCTTGGATTCGAACTTACAACACCTGGATTGATAGCCCGAGTCGCTACCGACTGAGCTACCAACTGAGCTACCGGGGCTCGGCTTGACAGAGATATATACACAGGGATCACTTCAATGTACGTTTTGAATTAATTAGTCATTCCTTTGTTTCTGTTATATGAGACAGATTCACTTCAAAGTTGGACCATGTATCACAATATCTTGTGATCAGGAGATTACAAGGACCGTAACTTTAGCCTCCCTTTTTATTTCGACCATTTTCTTAACTCTTTCAGCGCCAAAGGCAATATTCAGGTTTTTGCAAACAATACTGATTCAGGCGAGTCAGCTCGTAACGAGCTGTCTCACCTGAAATCAGCATTGTTTGCCCATTAGTTATCAAAATAGACCAAAAATTGAATTATATGAGAAATGGAGACGCCCGATTTTGAACATGGAAGAGTCTACTTTAAACAATTCGGCGCTGAAAGGGTTAATTAGTTTCCGATATATCAACTTCATACATTGTTTGTAGGTAGTTTAATACCTTCAAATCTGGCATGTATATATGCAGATGTGCAGGAAAGAAGAACTATAATTCTAGCCGTAATTGTTGAAAGTAACCTCCTGTGTTCATTTTATCGCACTTATTACCCAACGTTCGCAGGCGTCACATGCGTTCCGTTGAACGATCTTGTTTTGAATTTCTAATTAATTAATTTGTGCATGCCTTCTTTTCCGACGAAATCCATACGTATTTTGAAAGAAGACTGCGATCGGAAATACTGTGGAAAAAATGCTCACAAATATATCAATTTCTCATTACAAAGAACGAACATATGACCGGTGCTCGAGGAAATTCAACATTAACGTAAGTATGACACGTGTGGAAAGGACTTATATGTGTATCCGCGCCACGGATTCACATGGATACTGCTATACACAAGTGTCATGAAACCTTCTATGACTCAACAGCGAAAAGTGCAGAGCCTGATCAGACTGCGAGGACGCGGTGACTGATCTGGATCTACATTGATTGCAAATAACAAATGCATTGTGGCTTGTTTTCGCTCATTACTACACACAACCAAAAAGTGAACATCGTGTTTATAAATCATGATACTACTTACAGTCAAAGGACGCGGTGACTGATCTGGATCTACATTGATTGCAAATTGCAAATGCCTTGTGGCTTGCTTTCGCTCATCGAGGCTATATATTTTATAATTGTCATTACTACACAAATCCACATATAGTTGTAAACAATGTATTCATAAATCATGATACTACTTACAGTCAAAGGACGCGGTGACTGATCTGGATCTGCAATTGATTGCAAATTCCTTGTGGCTTGCTTTCGCTCATCGAGGCATAATTGTCATTACTACACAAAACCAAAAAGTGAATATTGTATTTATCAGGGGCGTAGCTTGGCAATAATCAATGTGTAGGGAGACGTGAGAAAATCAACATTGTGTACTCTGCGTAAAGTATCGACCCGGATCAGCCTAAGCATGCCACACAGGCGTACCCGGATAGACACTTTTCGCCTCCTGTGGATTTTCTGTTTCAGAAATCTCTACTATATCTACCCTTCCCCCCCCCCCCCCCCCCCCCTTTACACGGAACGTGTCGGCCGGATCAGTCTGCGCGGACAGCGCAAGCTGATCTGGTCGATACATTACGCAGATATATATCATAATACTACTTACAGTCAAAGGCATAGTCTGCATATGAGCTTCCATCCATAGCAATGAGCACTACGCGTTCCCCTTCAGACGCCATGTTGTATGTTGTAGTTAGTAGATTAAAAACACCGAAGTCGACAGTATTTCCTATTAAACTATGTCAAGGTCCGTGACTACAACTTTATTCAAGTGAAGTTATTAACTGTGTATGACCGTGTGGTGTCACGTATTTAGTACACACTAATATCGTTATCTCTCCGTGACAAATAGTTATATTGTCGCGTATAAAAATATGTAAAACCACTTAAACCAGCTCTCGCATAATCAAAGTATAGCCTAGTGTCTATGCATAAATGAGCCACAACATTATGGCCTTTGCGTAATGTATCAGATCAGTCTGCGCAGTCCGAGTAGGCTGATCCGGGCCGACAAATTCCGTCTCAGTGGAATAGCGGTTTAGAGTAATGATTCCCGAAACAGAAAATCCACAGGAGGCGAAAAGTGTCTAACCGGGTAAGCCTGCGCGGCATGCTTAAGTTGATCCAGGTCGATACTTTACGCATAGTCCACAATGCTGGTCTTCTATGGCTCAAATTACAAGTATTAAACTCGCTCACAATATAATCAACTGTCGCGGTAGTTCAGGTGTTTGACAGTTCGCATCAATATGTAACGGCGATATATTGAGAGTCAAGGTGTTTGACAGTTCGCATCAATATGTAACGGCGATATATTGAGAGTCAAGGTGTTTGACAGTTCGCATCAATATGTAACGGCGATATATTGAGAGTCAAGGTGTTTGACAGTTCGCATCAATATGTAACGGCGATATATTGAGAGTCAAGGTGTTTGACAGTTCGCATCAATATGTAACGGCGATATATTGAGAGTCAGGGTGTTTGACTGTTCGCATCAATATGTAACGGCGATATATTGAGAGTCAAGGTGTTTGACAGTTCGCATCAATATGTAACGGCGATATATTGAGAGTCAGGGTGTTTGACAGTTCGCATCAATATGTAACGGCGATATATTGAGAGTCAGGGTGTTTGACTGTTCGCATCAATATGTAACGGCGATATATTGAGAGTCAAGGTGTTTGACAGTTCGCATCAATATGTAACGGCGATATATTGAGAGTCAGGGTGTTTGACAGTTCGCATCAATATGTAACGGCGATATATTGAGAGTCAGGGTGTTTGACTGTTCGCATCAATATGTAACGATGATATATTAAGAGTCAGGGTGTTTGACTGTTCGCATCAATATGTAACGGCGATATATTGAGAGTCAGGGTGTTTGACTGTTCGCATCAATATGTAACGGCGATATATTGAGAGTCAGGGTGTTTGACTGTTCGCATCAATATGTAACGATGATATATTAAGAGTCAGGGTGTTTGACTGTTCGCATCAATATGTAACGGCGATATATTGAGAGTCAGGGTGTTTGACTGTTCGCATCAATATGTAACGGCGATATATTGAGAGTCAGGGTGTTTGACTGTTCGCATCAATATGTAACGGCGATATATTGAGAGTCAGGGTGTTTGACTGTTCGCATCAATATGTAACGGCGATATATTGAGAGTCAGGGTGTTTGACTGTTCGCATCAATATGTAACGATGATATATTAAGAGTCAGGGTGTTTGACTGTTCGCATCAATATGTAACGGCGATATATTGAGAGTCAGGGTGTTTGACTGTTCGCATCAATATGTAACGGCGATATATTGAGAGTCAGGGTGTTTGACTGTTCGCATCAATATGTAACGATGATATATTAAGAGTCAGGGTGTTTGACTGTTCGCATCAATATGTAACGGCGATATATTGAGAGTCAAGGTGTTTGACAGTTCGCATCAATATGTAACGGCGATATATTGAGAGTCAAGGTGTTTGACAGTTCGCATCAATATGTAACGGCGATATATTGAGAGTCAGGGTGTTTGACTGTTCGCATCAATATGTAACGGCGATATATTGAGAGTCAAGGTGTTTGACAGTTCGCATCAATATGTAACGGCGATATATTGAGAGTCAGGGTGTTTGACAGTTCGCATCAATATGTAACGGCGATATATTGAGAGTCAGGGTGTTTGACTGTTCGCATCAATATGTAACGGCGATATATTGAGAGTCAAGGTGTTTGACAGTTCGCATCAATATGTAACGGCGATATATTGAGAGTCAGGGTGTTTGACAGTTCGCATCAATATGTAACGGCGATATATTGAGAGTCAGGGTGTTTGACTGTTCGCATCAATATGTAACGATGATATATTAAGAGTCAGGGTGTTTGACTGTTCGCATCAATATGTAACGGCGATATATTGAGAGTCAGGGTGTTTGACTGTTCGCATCAATATGTAACGGCGATATATTGAGAGTCAGGGTGTTTGACTGTTCGCATCAATATGTAACGATGATATATTAAGAGTCAGGGTGTTTGACTGTTCGCATCAATATGTAACGGCGATATATTGAGAGTCAGGGTGTTTGACTGTTCGCATCAATATGTAACGGCGATATATTGAGAGTCAGGGTGTTTGACTGTTCGCATCAATATGTAACGGCGATATATTGAGAGTCAGGGTGTTTGACTGTTCGCATCAATATGTAACGGCGATATATTGAGAGTCAGGGTGTTTGACTGTTCGCATCAATATGTAACGATGATATATTAAGAGTCAGGGTGTTTGACTGTTCGCATCAATATGTAACGGCGATATATTGAGAGTCAGGGTGTTTGACTGTTCGCATCAATATGTAACGGCGATATATTGAGAGTCAAGGTGTTTGACAGTTCGCATCAATATGTAACGGCGATATATTGAGAGTCAAGGTGTTTGACAGTTCGCATCAATATGTAACGGCGATATATTGAGAGTCAGGGTGTTTGACTGTTCGCATCAATATGTAACGGCGATATATTGAGAGTCAAGGTGTTTGACAGTTCGCATCAATATGTAACGGCGATATATTGAGAGTCAGGGTGTTTGACAGTTCGCATCAATATGTAACGGCGATATATTGAGAGTCAGGGTGTTTGACTGTTCGCATCAATATGTAACGGCGATATATTGAGAGTCAAGGTGTTTGACAGTTCGCATCAATATGTAACGGCGATATATTGAGAGTCAGGGTGTTTGACAGTTCGCATCAATATGTAACGGCGATATATTGAGAGTCAGGGTGTTTGACTGTTCGCATCAATATGTAACGATGATATATTAAGAGTCAGGGTGTTTGACTGTTCGCATCAATATGTAACGGCGATATATTGAGAGTCAGGGTGTTTGACTGTTCGCATCAATATGTAACGGCGATATATTGAGAGTCAGGGTGTTTGACTGTTCGCATCAATATGTAACGATGATATATTAAGAGTCAGGGTGTTTGACTGTTCGCATCAATATGTAACGGCGATATATTGAGAGTCAGGGTGTTTGACTGTTCGCATCAATATGTAACGGCGATATATTGAGAGTCAGGGTGTTTGACTGTTCGCATCAATATGTAACGGCGATATATTGAGAGTCAGGGTGTTTGACTGTTCGCATCAATATGTAACGGCGATATATTGAGAGTCAGGGTGTTTGACTGTTCGCATCAATATGTAACGATGATATATTAAGAGTCAGGGTGTTTGACTGTTCGCATCAATATGTAACGGCGATATATTGAGAGTCAGGGTGTTTGACTGTTCGCATCAATATGTAACGGCGATATATTGAGAGTCAGGGTGTTTGACTGTTCGCATCAATATGTAACGGCGATATATTGAGAGTCAGGGTGTTTGACTGTTTGCATCAATATGTAACGATGATATATTAAGAGTCAGGGTGTTTGACTGTTCGCATCAATATGTAACGGCGATATATTGAGAGTCAGGGTGTTTGACTGTTCGCATCAATATGTAACGGCGATTTATTGAGAGTCAGGGTGTTTGACTGTTCGCATCAATATGTAACGGCGATATATAGAGACAACTGTCGCGGTAGTCCAGGTGTTTGACTATTCGCATCAATATGTAACGGCGATATATTGAGACAACTGTCGCAGTAGTCCATGTGTTTGACTATTCGCATCAATATGTAACGGCGATATATAGAGACAACTGTCGCGGTAGTCCAGGTGTTTGACTATTCGCATCAATATGTAACGGCGATATATTGAGACAACTGTCGCAGTAGTCCATGTGTTTGACTATTCGCATCAATATGTAACGGCGATATATTGCGACAACTGTCGCGGTAGTCCAGGTGTTTGACTATTCGCATCAATATGTAACGGCGATATATAGAGACAACTGTCGCGGTAGTCCAGGTGTTTGACTATTCGCATCAATATGTAACGGCGATATATAGAGACAACTGTCGCGGTAGTCCAGGTGTTTGACTATTCGCATCAATAGGTAACGGCTATATATAGAGACAACTGTCGCGGTAGTCCAGGTGTTTGACTATTCGCATCAATATGTAACGGCGATATATTGCGACAACTGTCGCGGTAGTCCATGTGTTTGATTATTCGCATCAATATGTAACGGCTATATATGGAGACAACTGTCGCGGTAGTCCAGGTGTTTGACTGTTCGCATCAATATGTAACGGCGATATATTGAGATAACTGTCGCGGTAGTCCAGGTGTTTGACTATTCGCATAAAAATGTAACGGCGGTATATACAGACAGCTGTCGCGGTAGTCCAGGTGTTTGATTGTTCGCATCAATATGTAACGGCGATATATAGAGACAACTGTCGCGGTAGTCCAGGTGTTTGACTATTCGCATCAATATGTAACGGCGATATATAGAGACAACTGTCGCGGTAGTCCAGGTGTTTGTCTATTCGCATCAATATGTAACGGCGATATATTGAGACAACTGTCGCAGTAGTCCATGTGTTTGACTATTTGCATCAATATGTAACGGCGATATATTGCGACAACTGTCGCGGTAGTCCAGGTGTTTGATTGTTCGCATCAATATGTAACGGCGATATATAGAGACAACTGTCGCGGTAGTCCAGGTGTTTGACTATTCGCATCAATATGTAACGGCGATATATGGAGACAACTGTCGCGGTAGTCCATGTGTTTGATTGTTCGCATCAATATGTAACGGCGATATATTGAGATAACTGTCGCGGTAGTCCAGGTGTTTGACTATTCGCATCAATATGTAACGGCGATATATAGAGACAACTGTCGCGGTAGTCCAGGTGTTTGACTATTCGCATCAATATGTAACGGCGATATATTGAGACAACTGTCGCAGTAGTCCATGTGTTTGACTATTCGCATCAATATGTAACGGCGATATATGGAGACAACTGTCGCGGTAGTCCAGGTGTTTGACTATTCGCATCAATATGTAACGGCGATATATGGAGACAACTGTCGCGGTAGTCCATGTGTTTGATTATTCGCATCAATATGTAACGGCGATATATGGAGACAACTGTCGCGGTAGTCCAGGTGTTTGACTATTCGCATCAATATGTAACGGCGATATATGGAGATAACTGTCGCGGTAGTCCATGTGTTTGATTATTCGCATCAATATGTAACGGCGATATATGGAGACAACTGTCGCGGTAGTCCAGGTGTTTGACTGTTCGCATCAATATGTAACGGCGATATATGGAGACAACTGTCGCGGTAGTCCATGTGTTTGATTATTCGCATCAATATGTTACGGCGATATATTGAGACAACTGTCGCGGTAGTCCAGGTGTTTGATTATTCGCATCAATATGTAACGGCGATATATGGAGACAACTGTCGCGGTAGTCCAGGTGTTTGACTATTCGCATCAATATGTAACGGCTATATATGGAGACAACTGTCGCGGTAGTCCAGGTGTTTGACTATTCGCATCAATATGTAACGGCGATATATGGAGACAACTGTCGCGGTAGTCCAGGTTTTTGACTGTTCGCATCAATATGTAACGGCGATATATGGAGACAACTGTCGCGGTTGTCCATGTTTTTGACTGTTCGCATCAATATGTAACGGCGATATATGGAGACAACTGTCGCAGTATTCCAGGTGTTTGACTATTCGCATCAATATGTAACGGCTATATATGGAGACAACTGTCGCGGTAGTCCAGGTTTTTGACTGTTCGCATCAATATGTAACGGCGATATATGGAGACAACTGTCGCGGTAGTCCAGGTGTTTGACTGTTCGCATCAATATGTAACGGCGATATATGGAGACAACTGTCGCGGTAGTCCAGGTGTTGTATTGTTCGCATCAATATGTAACGGCGATATATGGAGACAACTGTCGCGGTAGTCCAGGTGTTTGACTGTTCGCATCAATATGTAACGGCGATATATGGAGACAACTGTCGCGGTAGTCCAGGTGTTTGACTGTTCGCATCAATATGTAACGGCGATATATGGAGACAACTGTCGCGGTAGTCCAGGTGTTGTATTGTTCGCATCAATATGTAACGGCGATATATGGAGACAACTGTCGCGGTAGTCCAGGTGTTTGACTGTTCGCATCAATATGTAACGGCGATATATAGAGACAACTGTCGCGATAGTCCAGGTGTTATACTGTTCGCATCAATATGTAACGGCGATATATAGAGACAACTGTCGCGGTAGTCCAGGTTTTTGACTGTTCGCATCAATATGTAACGGCGATATATAGAGACAACTGTCGCGGTAGTCCAGGTGTTTGACTATTCGCATCAATATGTAACGGCGATATATGGAGACAACTGTCGCGGTAGTCCAGGTGTTTGACTATTCGCATCAATATGTAACGGCGATATATAGAGACAACTGTCGCAGTAGTCCAGGTGTTGTATTGTTCGCATCAATATGTAACGGCGATATATGGAGACAACTGTCGCGGTAGTCCAGGTGTTTGACTGTTCGCATCAATATGTAACGGCGATATATGGAGACAACTGTCGCGGTAGTCCAGGTTTTTGACTGTTCGCATCAATATGTAACGGCGATATATAGAGACAACTGTCGCGGTAGTCCAGGTTTTTGACTGTTCGCATCAATATGTAACGGCGATATATTGAGACAACTGTCGCAGTAGTCCATGTGTTTGACTATTCGCATCAATATGTAACGGCGATATATTGCGACAACTGTCGCGGTAGTCCAGGTGTTTGATTGTTCGCATCAATATGTAACGGCGATATATAGAGACAACTGTCGCGGTAGTCCAGGTTTTTGACTGTTCGCATCAATATGTAACGGCGATATATGGAGACAACTGTCGCTGTAGTCCAGGTGTTTGACTATTCGCATCAATATGTAACGGCGATATATGGAGACAACTGTCGCGGTAGTCCATGTGTTTGACTGTTCGCATCAATATGTAACGGCGATATATAGAGACAACTGTCGCGGTAGTCCAGGTGTTTGACAGCTCGCATCAATATGTAACGGCGATATATAGAGACAACTGTCGCGGTAGTCCAGGTGTTTGACTATTCGCATCAATATGTAACGGCTATTAATGGAGACAACTGTCGCGGTAGTCCATGTGTTTGACTATTCGCATCAATATGTAACGGCGATATATGGAGACAACTGTCGCGGTAGTCCAGGTGTTTGACTATTCGCATCAATATGTAACGGCGATATATAGAGACAACTGTCGCGGTAGTCCAGGTGTTTGACTATTCGCATCAATATGTAACGGCGATATATAGAGACAACTGTCGCAGTAGTCCAGGTGTTTGACTGTTAGCATCAACATGTAACGGCGATATATAGAGACAACTGTCGCGGTAGTCCAGGTGTATTGATTGTTAGCATCAATATGTAACGGCGATATATAGAGACAACTGTCGCGGTAGTCCAGGTGTATTGATTGTTAGCATCAATATGTAATGGCGATATATGGAGGCAACTGTCGCGGTAGTCCAGGTGTTTGATTGTTCGCATCAATATGTAACGGCGATATATAGAGACAACTGTCGCGGTAGTCCAGGTGTTTGACTATTCGCATCAATATGTAACGGCGATATATAGAGACAACTGTCGCAGTAGTCCAGGTGTTTGATTGTTCGCATCAATATGTAACGGCGATATATCGAGGCACCTGTCGCGGTAGTCTAGGTTTTTGACTGTTCGCGGTTAAACAGTAAACTAGTAATGTGTTTTTAAAGTGAAGGTAAGTTCGAGTACCGGTGGCATCTCCTTAAGAACAGAACACTTACAGAGTCGTGATCTCAATTTAGACCTTAGACTGGTTACTTGTTGTGCAATGTACATAAGAGCCGTCCCACGAGAAAACCAACATTGCGTAAAGGAGCGACCCGGATCAGGCTAAGCATGCAGCGCAGGCTAATCCGGACAGGCACTTTTTGCCTCCTGTTAATTTTCTGTTTCAGGAATCATTACTCTATCCCCCTGAGACGGAATGTGTCGGCCCCGATTAGCCTGCGCGGACTGATCTGGGTTGATACATTATGCAGAGACCACAATGTTGGTTTTCTCGTGGAACGGCTCATATTGCGATAGCGTGTTATAAGGGGAGGTAACCGATCTATTTATACACCTCGGACTGAGTCAACGTCGAGTTATTGCTGACATATAAATCTATATATAGATAACGATCATTATGTTACCACGTGAGTGAACTGTGACGTGACACATCGGCCTATATGATACTACAATGACCTTAAATTGACACTGGGGCAATGTCCTGGGACACGTAGAATTGTTAAAATAGAAAAGGGATCACTGATTAAACTTCAATCGGTACATTTTTAGTCTTATTTGCAGAAACATTTAATCTTATAAAGCTATTCTAAATCTATTAAAATCTAATTGAATTTATATATGGTTAATAAATCCAATTTGAATAAAGTATATATATATGATCTTGTTCTCGAGTGCTGTGCAAGTATTCATTATATCTTTATATTTTTGTTGAACATTTACAGAACCATGTTCAACACCTTGGTTTAACCACACACTATTTAAGTCTAAGATGACTATAATAATGTTCACAGACTTGGCGCAAACATTAATGTGTGTGGAGATCTGTCATTCACACGCTTCCTGAGATGAATGCGCAGATTCAAAGGCTGATCTAGATCTTAGCTGGTGGTCAAATTCCGAGGATCGGATTTCGAGTGACATTGCTCAATTAATCAAAGCACTGAAAGTGCTCACAGCAAGGGGCTAACTGAAGATAACATTTGGACATGGATTTACCGATCCCGAAAGTCTAACTTGAACACTTTACACTAGCACTTTATATCCATATATTAAATGATAAAGGAGTAAAGGAAAATACTGTACACACAGTATGATGGTCTATCGATATACTAAAAGTTGGCATACACATGCGCATCTGCTATCTGGATAGTTTCTGCTTAGCACACCTCCTTGTTTACAATGGATTTTTAGCCGTGTTTTTTTTAATGCAATTAGCACATATACATTTCATATCAAAATCACAATAACCTAACAATGATAATTATATTGAGAGTCCAATTTTACTTTCAAAGCAGAAATAAAATCCTGTATTATCTACATTTTCTTCAGCGTGCAATGACTGAAATATTGTTAAAAGCGACGTAAAACATCATACACACGATTTAATCATGTCTTAGTGTTTCACAACGCATAGGTAAATAGGTAAATTTAAATGCATTGCTTTTGAATTCATTTTAAATCCAAACATTTTGAAAGAGTTTATTGCAGCGGTGTTAAATGACAATTGCACAACTGATATCAGCAACTTATAAGACAATAAATATTATATTTTTCTTATAAAAAAAAAAAAGATCTGCCCAAAGCGGGAATCGAACTCTAGTCTGCCGCTTCACGGCCGAACATGCTAACCGCTACGTTACGCGGCCACTTCTATACGCAGGATTTTATTCATAACATAATCATAAACCGATACACGAGTTGGCGAATTATTTAGTATTGAAGCGTTTTATCTTGATAAAAAACAAATGTCATTTAAATCATATGTTTTATAACTGGGACTGGACTATCTTATTCCGTCTGCTGGGGTTGTTCAGGTTAATTTTGGTTGAGAATTTGATGTATTTACGCAGGAATCTAAAATGAAATACTCTAGTACTTAGATTCTTGATTATAACGTTACCGCTGAAAATACATTTTATTTGAAAGGATTTTTGGAAATTCCGACGCCTAGGCTCACTTGCACATTTACCGTATATGTTATATTTTGTCAACTATTTATTTTATTATCATTTAAATAATTTGAATGTTTGAGTATATATGTTATCATTGGGAGTCAATTATCTGAATTTGTTTTTGAGTCGGAATCGAAAAGTTGCCTTTACTCCATTCGATTTACAATATTTAAGAATTACCAATGAACTTTACGCGCGATCAAATATGTTGAAAGCGTAGAAATACAATTTAATTATTAATCATGTAATTCATATATTTTAACATAACATTTCTTTCGAGTTATTTCTTTTGGGTTAGTGGTGTCGAATCAAATGAATTTTCGGCTTCATATGTCAACAAGTTACCGCATTTTGATTTTTAGACAGGAACTATTGGCGGTTCGAGATGACCAACATGGGTTTTAGCTGGCAACAGTCATTTCATTTTTAACAAAATATTCCACAAATCATCCACTTTCATCCACTTTCATTGACATTATGTACGATCTGCAAACACCAATACATCTATATGAAGTCGAGATGGTGTTCAGAAACGGAGAGCTGATGTAGAAAGACAGATGTGAAGTAATTCAATGCCGATATCGTAAAACGCCCGTCTAGATTCCAGTCTCAAAATGATGCGTCGTTTCGAAAATTAGCTACTATAGCAATTGGCTCTAACTAGCCCCTTGCTAAAAACGCATTTCAG
The DNA here is from genome assembly GCA_031761405.1 of Serripes groenlandicus. Lineage (NCBI taxonomy): Eukaryota > Metazoa > Mollusca > Bivalvia > Cardiida > Cardiidae > Serripes > Serripes groenlandicus. The sequence continues at coordinate 72,961,872 of JASEVX010000007.1, read as the reverse complement.
AATGATCCAAACAAGTCCTTAAAAAAATAAAAGTACTGAAAGTACTGAAGGTAGTATTGCAATCGTTTAAGAGGAGATGCAGAAGTGCATAGAGGAATATTTATCTAAAATAATTACACCATGACAGACCAGTAATGATGCATCAGGCCAGAATGAAATAATTCCAAGATCATAAATTCTTGTTGGTCTTGTGAAAATGAATTGACCCCAACTCCGAATATAGCAATCAGTCCACATGGTACCTTTTTTAATGATCGTATTACCCAATAGCTCTATGGAAATCCCATTATGAACATTCATAACAGAAGAGTGTCTTCATATTTATAAACTGTACTGGGACAACTGATGCATTCAGAGTATGCAATCTATTAATACAATCTTTTTATGCTTGCATCACCAAAATCCCCTGAGTGATTATTTGGGAAAATTTACATATAATATATATCTTTGAACATAATTGAGAAAAGTACGGCCAGAAGAATAATCCTGTGACATTTGTTTTAAATTTGTCCAGTGGATAAGGATGAGATGTCATTTGAAGCTAAATATTCAATATTCCCCTTTTCAGATCATGATGCCTCCAGGTTTCTATGTCTTTCAATCATTCAATCAGACTTTAGAAAAAGTAGAGTGTCACTAGGTGAACAGTTCTGCTAAATGATCTTGAAATCAAACAAGCACTTTCACAAGAATGTAGTTTTAAAACATCGTCATTTTGCCCTTTTTCTGATGCCGAGTGATTGCCGTGAAATATATTTTTAAAAATTGGGTATATTTCATCCTTTCTGATGTTGCAGCAATAAGTTCTCCGTAGATAATACATATACTGAGCAATGACTTCTTTTGGCACAATATTTCCAAAAATCGTCTGCTGCAAAAGGGTCTGTATGTGGGTAAGGGTGATATCTGAGGTTCATTTTTCTGAATATTTCAGAAAGCAATAGAAAACATTGTGGCAAAAGGAGATAAAGCTCTCTATGGGCAATGTCTCCTTTTTAGAAAGGGGCTCATTAGAGCTAATTGCTATAGTAGGCGAAATCCGAAGACACTCATTGTTTTGAGACTGGAATCTAGGCTAGTGTTTTTACCATATCGGCATTGAATTACTTCACATCTGTCTTTCTATATCAACTCTCTGTTTCTGAACACCATCTTGGGTTCAGAGAGATGTCTTGTTAGTTGCAGATCGTATATAATGTCAATGAAAGTGGACGATCTGTGGAATAATTATTAAAAAATGAATTGACTGTTGCCAGCTTATACCCGTGTTGTAACTTTCGAACCGCCAAATAGTTATTGTCTAAAAATCAAAATACGGTAACTTGTTTGCATATCAGCCGGAAAATGGATTTGATTCGAAATCACTTACCCTAAAGAAAGAACTCGAAAGATATCTTATGTTGAAATATATGAATTACATGCATGGACAAATTAAAGCAGTATGTGCATACTTTCCGCAGTTGTAATTATGATTGCGATTTCAAAATTGAATTTGAATTGATGACTTAAAATTTGAAAGGGGAGAGTGCTGTGTATAGTTTCTTAATTAATTAACTCATGAATGAAAAAAATTATCCACTCAAAGCCACGCCTCTTAGCTAGTGTATCATTTGTCTCTATAACCCATGTATTTCATCTTAATCTTTGTAGTATTAAATATACTGCTAAGCTATATGGTTGTTCCTTCATTTTAGAGTTGTACACATACACAGCAAATTGGCGACAAAGATTGGATTTTGTACTGCTATAAATGAGAATGATTATAATTTAGTTTATAATTTCAACATTCATTCACATCGTGGTGCAAAATCGATAGGGCGGTATACATATCGATAGAAATGATGCAATCGTGAAAAACACTACAAAGTAAAAACTATCACCGACTGGTCTATAAGTACCTTCGGATCAACAACTTATACTACCTGCTAATTGGATATTTTACACTTATTGAGAATAAGACAGAATGAAAAGCACGGCATGTATTTGTTCACCTATGTTATGGAAAAATAACATGTTCAGTTGTTATGAAGCAGCTGTGACCGTATAAAGCCATGCAAGACTGACACTAACATTTGGATTATTTTGTATTAACGTAGTTTACTGTCATTAACTCCAGGCACGGAACATTCATTATTGTTCTTTTATAGCACAGTGTAAATATTCTTTTGTTTATAGAATGTTTATAAATCATGTTAATTTTAAAGGTATTATATACATTATTTCAAACAAAGTAAAACAAATATGCCACCTTTTTTCTTGTTTTTAGTAACCAGAAAATGTAGATACAGATTATTTATTTTTGCTTTGGTTTTTTAGTAGAAATGGTTTTCTAAGTCATCACGTGACTTCAAAACTTCACCTGCAAAAATGGTAGCCTTGCTTATGCAATTCTACCCAAAATATGCAATACACTTTGTAGGGAATCCGTCTTGAACAAGTGGTAATATTTGGAGCATATTAGACCGTATTCGATCAACCACTTGCAACGGTTATGGTGGAGTGCCCTTGAGAAAGCCAACATGTCTAGCCTATTACTGGGATCATAAATAGGTGTTCTGTCGCCGAGATGTCACTGTAAAAAATGTTGAAATCGGCGTCAATCGTAAAAAACACATATGAAGCAATTTGCTTTGTTTTAAAATGTCAACTTTATGGTACGTCGGTTTGTATTCTACTACCATAAGCATGGGACAATTTGTATCTCGCGAGACCGAAGGTTTGTATTATACTACCATACGCATAGGACACTTTGTAACTCGCAAGACCGAAGGTTTGTATTCTACTACCATAAGCATGGGACAACTTGTATTTCGCGAGACCGAAGGTTTGTATTATACTACCATAGGCATGGGGCAATGTGTATCTCGCGAGACCGAAGATTTGTATTATACTACCATAGGCATGGGACAATTTGTATCTAGCGAGACCGAAGGTTTGTATTATACTACCATAGGCATGGAACAATTTGTATCTCGCGAGACCGAAGGTTTGTATTATATTACCATACACATGGGACAACTTGTATTTCGCGAGACCGAAGGTTTGTATTATACTACCATACGCATTGGACAATTTTTATCTTGCGAGACCGAAGGTTTGTATTATATTACCACAGGCATAACACAATTTGTATCTCGCGAGACCGAAGGTTTGTATTATACTACCATATACATGGGACAATTTGTATATCGCGAGACCGAAGGTTTGTATTATACTACCATAGGCATAACACAATTTGTATCTCGCGAGACCGAAGGTTTGTATTATATTACCATACGCATGGGACAATTTGTATCTCGCAAGACCGAAGGTTTGTATTATACTACCATACGCATGGGACAATTTGTATCTTGCGAGACCGAAGGTTTGTATTATACTACCATACTCATGGGACAATTTGTATCTCGCGAGACCGAAGGTTTGTGTTATACTACCATACTCATGGGACAATTTGTATCTTGCGAGACCGAAGGTTTGTATTATACTACCATAGGCATGGAACAATTTGTATCTCGCGAGACCGAAGGTTTGTGTTATACTACCATACGCATGGGACAATTTGTATCTTGCGAGACCGAAGGTTTGTATTATACTACCATAGGCATGGAACAATTTGTATCTCGCGAGACCGAAGGTTTGTGTTATACTACCATATACATGGGACAATTTGTATATCGCGAGACCGAAGGTTTGTATTATACTACCATACGCATGGGACAATTTGTATCTTGCGAGACCGAAGGTTTGTATTATACTACCATACGCATGGAACAATTTGTATCTCGCGAGACCGAAGGTTTGTATTATACTACCATAGGCATGGAACAATTTGTATCTCGCGAGACCGAAGGTTTGTATTATACTACCATAGGCATGGAACAATTTGTATCTCGCGAGACCGAAGGTTTGTGTTATACTACCATATACATGGGACAATTTGTATCTCGCGAGACCGAAGGTTTGTGTTATACTACCATACGCATGGGACAATTTGTATCTCGCGAGACCGAAGGTTTGTATTATACTACCATACGCATGGGACAATTTGTATCTTGCGAGACCGAAGGTTTGTATTATACTACCATAGGCATGGAACAATTTGTATCTCGCGAGACCGAAGGTTTGTATTATACTACCATAGGCATGGAACAATTTGTATCTCGCGAGACCGAAGGTTTGTATTATACTACCATAGGCATGGAACAATTTGTATCTCGCGAGACCGAAGGTTTGTGTTATACTACCATATACATGGGACAATGTGTATTTCGCGAGACCGAAGGTTTGTATTATACTACCATAGGCATGGAACAATTTGTATCTCGCGAGACCGAAGGTTTGTATTATACTACCATAGGCATGGAACAATTTGTATCTCGCGAGACCGAAGGTTTGTATTATACTACCATAGGCATGGAACAATTTGTATCTCGCGAGACCGAAGGTTTGTGTTATACTACCATATACATGGGACAATTTGTATCTCGCGAGACCGAAGGTTTGTATTATACTACCATACGCATGGGACAATTTTTTATCTCGCGAGACCGAAGGTTTGTATTATACTACCATACGCATGGAACAATTTGTATCTCGCGAGAACGAAGGTTTGTATTATACTACCATAGGCATGGAACAATGTGTATCTCGCGAGACCGAAGGTTTGTATTATACTACCATAGGCATGGAACAATTTGTATCTCGCGAGAACGAAGGTTTGTATTATACTACCATAGACATGGGACAATGTGTATCTCGCGAGACCGAAGGTTTGTATTATACTACCATAGGCATGGAACAATTTGTATCTCGCGAGAACGAAGGTTTGTATTATACTACCATAGGCATGGGACAATGTGTATCTCGCGAGACCGAAGGTTTGTATTATACTACCATATACATGGGACAATGTGTATTTCGCGAGACCGAAGGTTTGTATTATACTACCATACGCATGGGACAATTTTTATCTCGCGAGACCGAAGGTTTGTATTATACTACCATATACATGTGACAATGTGTATCTCGCGAGACCGAAGGTTTGTATTATACTACCATACGCATTGGACAATTTGTATCTCGCGAGACCGAAGGTTTGTATTATACTACCATAAGCATGGAACAATTTGTATCTCGCGAGACCGAAGGTTTGTTTTATACTACCATAGGCATGGAACAATTTGTATCTCGCGAGACCGAACGTTTGTATTATACTACCATACGCATGGGACAATTTGTATCTCGCGAGACCGAAGGTTTGTATTATACTACCATAGGCATGGAACAATTTGTATCTCGCGAGACCGAAGGTTTGTATTCTACTACCATACGCATGGGACAATGTGTATCTCGCGAGACCGAAGGTTTGTATTATACTACCATAGGCATGGAACAATTTGTATCTCGCGAGACCGAAGGTTTGTATTATACTACCATAGACATGGGACAATGTGTATCTCGCGAGACCGAAGGTTTGTATTATACTACCATAGGCATGGAACAATTTGTATCTCGCGAGAACGAAGGTTTGTATTATACTACCATAGTCATGGGACAATGTGTATCTCGAGAGACCGAAGGTTTGTATTATACTACCATATACATGGGACAATGTGTATTTCGCGAGACCGAAGGTTTGTATTATACTACCATACGCATGGGACAATTTTTATCTCGCGAGACCGAAGGTTTGTATTATACTACCATATACATGTGACAATGTGTATCTCGCGAGACCGAAGGTTTGTATTATACTACCATACGCATTGGACAATTTGTATCTCGCGAGACCGAAGGTTTGTATTATACTACCATAAGCATGGAACAATTTGTATCTCGCGAGACCGAAGGTTTGTTTTATACTACCATAGGCATGGAACAATTTGTATCTCGCGAGACCGAACGTTTGTATTATACTACCATACGCATGGGACAATTTGTATCTCGCGAGACCGAAGGTTTGTATTATACTACCATAGACATGGAACAATTTGTATATCGCGAGACCGAAGGTTTGTATTATACTACCATAAGCATTGGACAATTTGTATATTGCGAGACCGAAGGTTTGTATTATATTACCATAAGCATAGGACAATTTGTATCTCGCGAGACTGAAGGTTTGTATTATACTACCATAAGCATGGGACAATTTGTATCTCGCGAGACTGAAGGTTTGTATTATATTACCATAGGCATGGAACAATTTGTATCTCGCGAGACCGAAGGTTTGTATTATATTACCATAGGCATGGATCAATTTGTATCTTGCGAGACCGAAGGTTTGTATTATACTACCATAAGCATGGGACAATTTGTATCTCGCGAGACTGAAGGTTTGTATTATACTACCATAGGCATGGGACAATGTGTATCTCGCGAGACCGAAGGTTTGTATTATACTACCATACGCATGGGACAATGTCTATTTCGCGAGACCGAAGGTTTGTATTATACTACCATAGGCATGGAACAATTTGTATCTCGCGAGACCGAAGGTTTGTATTATACTACCATACGCGTGGGACAATTTGTATCTCGCGAGACCGAAGGTTTGTTTTATACTACCATACGCATGGGACAATGTGTATCTCGCCAGACCGAAGGTTTGTATTATACTACCATACGCATGGGACAATTTTTTATCTCGCGAGACCGAAGGTTTGTATTATATTACCATACGCATGGGACAATTTGTATCTCGCGAGACCGAAGGTTTGTATTATATTACCATAGGCATGGAACAAATTGTATCTCGCGAGACCGAAGGTTTATATTATACTACCATAAGCATGGAACAATTTGTATCTCGCGAGACCGAAGGTTTGTATTCTACTACAATACGCATGGGACAATTTGTATCTTGCGAGACCGAAGATTTGTATTATACTACCATAGGCATGGGACAATTTGTATCTCGCGAGACCGAAGGTTTGTGTTATACTACCATAAGCATTGGACACTTTGTATCTTGCGAGACCGAAGGTTTGTATTATACTACCATACGCGTGGGACAATTTGTATCTCGCGAGACCGAAGTTTTTTTTATACTACCATACGCATGGGACAATGTGTATCTCGCCAGACCGAAGGTTTGTATTATACTACCATACGCATGGGACAATTTTTTATCTCGCGAGACCGAAGGTTTGTATTATATTACCATACGCATGGGACAATTTGTATCTCGCGAGACCGAAGGTTTGTATTATATTACCATAGGCATGGAACAAATTGTATCTCGCGAGACCGAAGGTTTATATTATACTACCATAAGCATGGAACAATTTGTATCTCGCGAGACCGAAGGTTTGTATTCTACTACAATACGCATGGGACAATTTGTATCTTGCGAGACCGAAGATTTGTATTATACTACCATAGGCATGGGACAATTTGTATCTCGCGAGACCGAAGGTTTGTGTTATACTACCATAAGCATTGGACACTTTGTATCTTGCGAGACCGAAGGTTTGTATTATACTACCATAAGCATAGGACAATTTGTATTTCGCGAGACCGAAGGTTTGTATTATATTACCATAGGCATGGAACAATTTGTATCTCGCGAGACCGAAGGTTTGTATTATACTACCATACGCATGGGACAATATTTATCTCGCGAGACCGAAGGTTTGTATCATACTACCATACTCATGGAACAATTTGTATCTCGCGAGACCGAAGGTTTGTATTATATTACCATAGGCATGGAACAATTTGTATCTCGCGAGACCGAAGGTTTGTATTATACTACCATACGCATGGGACAATATTTATCTCGCGAGACCGAAGGTTTGTATCATACTACCATAGGCATAAAACAATTTGTATCTCGCGAGACCGAAGGTTTGTATTCTACTACAATACGCATGGGACAATTTGTATCTTGCGAGACCGAAGATTTGTTTTATACTACCATAGGCATGGGACAATTTGTATCTCGCGAGACCGAAGGTTTGTATTATACTACCATACGCATGGGACAATTTTTATCTCGCGAGACCGAAGGTTTGTATTATACTACCATACGCATTGGACAATTTGTATCTCGCGAGACCGAAGGTTTGTATTATACTATCATACGCATGGGACAATTTTTATCTCGCGAGACCGAAGGTTTGTATTATACTACCATACGCATGGAACAATTTGTATCTCGCGAGACCGAAGGTTTGTATTATATTACCATAAGCATAGGACAATTTGTATCTCGCGAGACCGAAGGTTTGTATTATACTACCATACGCATGGGACAATTTTTATCTCGCGAGACCGAAGGTTTTTATTATACTACCATACGCATGGAACAATTTGTATCTCGCGAGACCGAAGGTTTGTATTATATTACCATAGGCATGGAACAATTTGTATCTCGCGAGACCGAAGGTTTGTATTATACTACCATACGCATGGGACAATTTTTATCTCGCGAGACCGAAGGTTTGTATTATACTACCATACGCATTGGACAATTTGTATATTACGAGACCGAAGGTTTGTATTATACTACCATAGGCATGGGACAATGTGTATCTCGCAAGACCGAAGGTTTGTATTATACTACCATAGACATGGGAAAATGTGTATCTCCCGAGACCGAAGGTTTGTATTATACTACCATACGCATGGGACAATTTTTATCTCGCGAGACCGTAGGTTTGTATTATATTACCATAAGCATAGGACAATTTGTATCTCGCGAGACCGAAGCTTTGTATTATACTACCATAGGCATGGAACAATTTGTATCTCGCGAGAACGAAGGTTTGTATTATACTACCATAGGCATGGGACAATGTGTATCTCGCAAGACCGAAGGTTTGTATTATACTACCATATACATGTGACAATGTGTATCTCGCGAGACCGAAGGTTTGTATATTCTACCATACGCATTGGACAATTTGTATCTCGCGAGACCGAAGGTTTGTATATTCTACCATACGCATTGGACAATTTGTATCTCGCGAGACCGAAGGTTTGTATTATACTACCATAAGCATGGAACAATTTGTATCTCGCGAGACCGAAGGTTTGTTTTATACTACCATAGGCATGGAACAATTTGTATCTCACGAGACCGAACGTTTGTATTATACTACCATACGCATGGGACAATTTGTATCTCGCGAGACCGAAGGTTTGTATTATACTACCATAGGCATGGAACAATTTGTATCTCGCGAGACCGAAGGTTTGTATTATACTACCATACGCATGGGACAATGTGTATCTCGCGAGACCGAAGGTTTGTATTATACTACCATAGGCATGGAACAATTTGTATCTCGCGAGACCGAAGGTTTGTATTATACTACCATAGACATGGGACAATGTGTATCTCGCGAGACCGAAGGTTTGTATTATACTACCATAGGCATGGAACAATTTGTATCTCGCGAGAACGAAGGTTTGTATTATACTACCATAGGCATGGGACAATGTGTATCTCGCGAGACCGAAGGTTTGTATTATACTACCATATACATGGGACAATGTGTATTTCGCGAGACCGAAGGTTTGTATTATACTACCATACGCATGGGACAATTTTTATCTCGCGAGACCGAAGGTTTGTATTATACTACCATATACATGTGACAATGTGTATCTCGCGAGACCGAAGGTTTGTATTATACTACCATACGCATTGGACAATTTGTATCTCGCGAGACCGAAGGTTTGTATTATACTACCATAAGCATGGAACAATTTGTATCTCGCGAGACAGAAGGTTTGTTTTATACTACCATAGGCATGGAACAATTTGTATCTCGCGAGACCGAACGTTTGTATTATACTACCATACGCATGGGACAATTTGTATCTCGCGAGACCGAAGGTTTGTATTATACTACCATAGACATGGAACAATTTGTATATCGCGAGACCGAAGGTTTGTATTATACTACCATAAGCATTGGACAATTTGTATATTGCGAGACCGAAGGTTTGTATTATATTACCATAAGCATAGGACAATTTGTATCTCGCGAGACTGAAGGTTTGTATTATACTACCATAAGCAAGGGACAATTTGTATCTCGCGAGACTGAAGGTTTGTATTATACTACCATAGGCATGGGACAATGTGTATCTTGCGAGACCGAAGGTTTGTATTATACTACCATAAGCATGGGACAATTTGTATCTCGCGAGACTGAAGGTTTGTATTATATTACCATAGGCATGGAACAATTTGTATCTCGCGAGACCGAAGGTTTGTATTATATTACCATAGGCATGGATCAATTTGTATCTTGCGAGACCGAAGGTTTGTATTATACTACCATAAGCATGGGACAATTTGTATCTCGCGAGACTGAAGGTTTGTATTATACTACCATAGGCATGGGACAATGTGTATCTCGCGCGACCGAAGGTTTGTATTATACTACCATACGCATGGGACAATGTGTATTTCGCGAGACCGAAGGTTTGTATTATACTACCATAGGCATGGAACAATTTGTATCTCGCGAGACCGAAGGTTTGTATTATACTACCATACGCGTGGGACAATTTGTATCTCGCGAGACCGAAGGTTTGTTTTATACTACCATACGCATGGGACAATGTGTATCTCGCCAGACCGAAGGTTTGTATTATACTACCATACGCATGGGACAATTTTTTATCTCCCGAGACCGAAGGTTTGTATTATATTACCATAGGCATGGAACAAATTGTATCTCGCGAGACCGAAGGTTTATATTATACTACCATAAGCATGGAACAATTTGTATCTCGCGAGACCGAAGGTTTGTATTCTACTACAATACGCATGGGACAATTTGTATCTTGCGAGACCGAAGATTTGTATTATACTACCATAGGCATGGGACAATTTGTATCTCGCGAGACCGAAGGTTTGTGTTATACTACCATAAGCATTGGACACTTTGTATCTTGCGAGACCGAAGGTTTGTATTATACTACCATACGCGTGGGACAATTTGTATCTTGCGAGACCGAAGGTTTGTTTTATACTACCATACGCATGGGACAATGTGTATCTCGCCAGACCGAAGGTTTGTATTATACTACCATACGCATGGGACAATTTTTTTTATCTCGCGAGACCAAAGGTTTGTATTATATTACCATACGCATGGGACAATTTGTATCTCGCGAGACCGAAGGTTTGTATTATATTACCATAGGCATGGAACAAATTGTATCTCGCGAGACCGAAGGTTTATATTATACTACCATAAGCATGGAACAATTTGTATCTCGCGAGACCGAAGGTTTGTATTCTACTACAATACGCATGGGACAATTTGTATCTTGCGAGACCGAAGATTTGTATTATACTACCATAGGCATGGGACAATTTGTATCTCGCGAGACCGAAGGTTTGTGTTATACTACCATAAGCATTGGACACTTTGTATCTTGCGAGACCGAAGGTTTGTATTATACTACCATAAGCATAGGACAATTTGTATTTCGCGAGACCGAAGGTTTGTATTATATTACCATAGGCATGGAACAATTTGTATCTCGCGAGACCGAAGGTTTGTATCATACTACCATACGCATGGGACAATATTTATCTCGCGAGACCGAAGGTTTGTATCATACTACCATACTCATGGAACAATTTGTATCTCGCGAGACCGAAGGTTTGTATTATATTACCATAGGCATGGAACAATTTGTATCTCGCGAGACCGAAGGTTTGTATTATACTACCATACGCATGGGACAATATTTATCTCGCGAGACCGAAGGTTTGTATCATACTACCATAGGCATAAAACAATTTGTATCTCGCGAGACCGAAGGTTTGTAATCTACTACAATACGCATGGGACAATTTGTATCTTGCGAGACCGAAGATTTGTATTATACTACCATAGGCATGGGACAATTTGTATCTCGCGAGACCGAAGGTTTGTATTATACTACCATACGCATGGGACAATTTTTATCTCGCGAGACCGAAGGTTTGTATTATACTACCATACGCATTGGACAATTTGTATCTCGCGAGACCGAAGGTTTGTATTATACTACCATACGCATGGGACAATTTTTATCTCGCGAGACCGAAGGTTTGTATTATACTACCATACGCATGGAACAATTTGTATCTCGCGAGATCGAAGGTTTGTATTATATTACCATAAGCATAGGACAATTTGTATCTCGCGAGACCGAAGGTTTGTATTATACTACCATACGCATGGGACAATTTTTATCTCGCGAGACCGAAGGTTTGTATTATACTACCATACGCATGGAACAATTTGTATCTCGCGAGACCGAAGGTTTGTATTATATTACCATAGGCATGGAACAATTTGTATCTCGCGAGACCGAAGGTTTGTATTATACTACCATACGCATGGGACAATTTTTATCTCGCGAGACCGAAGGTTTGTATTATACTACCATACGCATTGGACAATTTGTATATTACGAGACCGAAGGTTTGTATTATACTACCATAGGCATGGGACAATGTGTATCTCGCAAGACCGAAGGTTTGTATTATACTACCATAGACATGGGACAATGTGTATCTCCCGAGACCGAAGGTTTGTATTATACTACCATACGCATGGGACAATTTTTATCTCGCGAGACCGTAGGTTTGTATTATATTACCATAAGCATAGGACAATTTGTATCTCGCGAGACCGAAGCTTTGTATTATACTACCATAGGCATGGAACAATTTGTATCTCGCGAGAACGAAGGTTTGTATTATACTACCATAGGCATGGGACAATGTGTATCTCGCGAGACCGAAGGTTTGTATTATACTACCATATACATGGGACAATGTGTATTTCGCGAGACCGAAGGTTTGTATTATACTACCATACGCATGGGACAATTTTTATCTCGCGAGACCGAAGGTTTGTATTATACTACCATATACATGTGACAATGTGTATCTCGCGAGACCGAAGGTTTGTATTATACTACCATACGCATTGGACAATTTGTATCTTGCGAGACCGAAGGTTGGTATTATACTACCATAAGCATGGAACAATTTGTATCTCGCGAGACCAAAGGTTTGTATTATACTACCATAACATGGAACAATTTGTATCTCGCGAGACCGAAGGTTTGTATTATACTACCATAAGCATGGGACAATTTGTATCTCGCGAGACCGAAGGTTTGTATTATACTACCATAAGCATAGGACAATTTGTATATCGCGAGACCGAAGGTTTGTATTCTACTACCATTACGCATGGGACAATTTGTATCTCGCGAGACCGAAGGTTTGTATTATACTACCATACTCATGGAACAACTTGTATCTCGCGAGACCGAAGGTTTGTATTATACTACCATATACATGTGACAATGTGTATCTCGCGAGACCGAAGGTTTGTATTATACTACATACGCATTGGACAATTTGTACCTTGCGAGACCGAAGGTTGGTATTATACTACCATAGGCATGGGACAATATTTATCTCGCGAGACCGAAGGTTTGTATTATACTACCATAGGCATGGAACAATTTGTATCTTGCGAGACCGAAGGTTTGTATTATACTACCATAGGCATGGAACAATTTGTATATCGCGAGACCGAAGGTTTGTATTATAATACCATACTCATGGAACAATTTGTATCTCGCGTGACCGAAGGTTTGTAGTATACTACCATACTCATGGAACAATTTGTATCTCGCGAGACCGAAGGTTTGTATTATACTACCATAGGCATGGAACAATTTGTATATCGCGAGACCGAAGGTTTGTATTATACTACCATACTCATGGAACAATTTGTATCTCGCGAGACCGAAGGTTTGTATTATACTACCATAGGCATGGAACAATTTGTATATCGCGAGACCGAAGGTTTGTATTATACTACCATACTCATGGAACAATTTGTATCTCGCGAGACCGAAGGTTTGTATTATACTACCATACTCATGGAACAATTTGTATCTTGCGAGACCGAAGGTTTGTATTATACTACCATAGGCATGGAACAATTTGTATCTCGCGAGACCGAAGGTTTGTATTATACTACCATAAGCATGGGACAATTTGTATCTCGCGAGACTGAAGGTTTGTATTCTACTACCATAAGCATGGGACAATTTGTATCTCTCTAGACCAAAGGTTTGTATTTTACTACCATAAGCATGGGACAATTTGTATCTCGCGAGACCGAAGGTTTGTATTCTACTACCATAAGCATTGGACAATTTGTATCTCGCGAGACCGAAGGTTTGTATTCTACTACCATAAGCATTGGACAATTTGTATCTCTCTAGACCAAAGGTTTTTATTCTACTACCATAAGCATGGGACAATTTGTATCTCGCGAGACCGAAGGTCTGTATTATACTACCATAAGCATGGGACAATTTGTGTCTCGCGAGACCGAAGGTTTGTATTATACTACCATAATCAAGGGACACTTTGTATCTTGAAAGACCGAAGGTTTGTATTCTACTACCATACGCATGGGACAATTTGTATCTCGCGAGACCGAAGGTTTGTATTATACTACCATAAGCATGGAACAATTTGTATCTCGCGAGACCGAAGGTTTGTATTATACTACCATAGGCATGGAACAATTTGTATCTCGCGAGACCGAACGTTTGTATTATACTACCATAAGCATGGGACAATTTGTATCTTTCGAGACCGAAGGTTTGTATTCTACTACCATAAGCATAGGACAATTTGTATATCGCGAGACCGAAGGTTTGTATTATACTACCATACGCATGGGGTAATTTGTATCTCGCGAGACCGAAGGTTTGTATTCTACTACCATACGCATGGGACAATTTGTATCTCGCGAGACCGAAGGTTTGTATTATACTACCATACTCATGGAACAACTTGTATCTCGCGAGACCGAAGGTTTGTATTATACTACCATACGCATGGGACAATTTGTATCTCGCGAGACCGAAGGTTTGTATTATACTACCATACTCATGGAACAACTTGTATCTCGCGAGACCGAAGGTTTGTATTATACTACCATACACATGGAACAACTTGTATCTCGCGAGACCGAAGGTTTGTATTATACTACCATATACATGTGACAATGTGTATCTCGCGAGACCGAAGGTTTGTATTATACTACCATACGCATTGGACAATTTGTATCTCGCGAGACTGAAGGTTTGTATTCTACTACCATAAGCATGGGACAATTTGTATCTCTCTAGACCAAAGGTTTGTATTTTACTACCATAAGCATGGGACAATTTGTATCTCGCGAGACCGAAGGTTTGTATTCTACTACCATAAGCATTGGACAATTTGTATCTCGCGAGACCGAAGGTTTGTATTCTACTACCATAAGCATTGGACAATTTGTATCTCTCTAGACCAAAGGTTTTTATTCTACTACCATAAGCATGGGACAATTTGTATCTCGCGAGACCGAAGGTCTGTATTATACTACCATAAGCATGGGACAATTTGTATCTCGCGAGACCGAAGGTTTGTATTATACTACCATAATCAAGGGACACTTTGTATCTTGAAAGACCGAAGGTTTGTATTCTACTACCATACGCATGGGACAATTTGTATCTCGCGAGACCGAAGGTTTGTATTATACTACCATAAGCATGGAACAATTTGTATCTCGCGAGACCGAAGGTTTGTATTATACTACCATAGGCATGGAACAATTTGTATCTCGCGAGACCGAACGTTTGTATTATACTACCATAAGCATGGGACAATTTGTATCTTTCGAGACCGAAGGTTTGTATTCTACTACCATAAGCATAGGACAATTTGTATATCGCGAGACCGAAGGTTTGTATTATACTACCATACGCATGGGGTAATTTGTATCTCGCGAGACCGAAGGTTTGTATTCTACTACCATACGCATGGGACAATTTGTATCTCGCGAGACCGAAGGTTTGTATTATACTACCATACTCATGGAACAACTTGTATCTCGCGAGACCGAAGGTTTGTATTATACTACCATACGCATGGGACAATTTGTATCTCGCGAGACCGAAGGTTTGTATTATACTACCATACTCATGGAACAACTTGTATCTCGCGAGACCGAAGGTTTGTATTATACTACCATACACATGGAACAACTTGTATCTCGCGAGACCGAAGGTTTGTATTATACTACCATATACATGTGACAATGTGTATCTCGCGAGACCGAAGGTTTGTATTATACTACCATACGCATTGGACAATTTGTATCTCGCGAGACCGAAGGTTTGTATTATACTACCATACGCATGGGACAATTTGTATCTCGCGAGACCGAAGGTTTGTATTATACTACCATACTCATGGAACAACTTGTATCTCGCGAGACCGAAGGTTTGTATTATACTACCATATACATGTGACAATGTGTATCTCGCGAGACCGAAGGTTTGTATTATACTACCATAGGCATGGAACAATTTGTATCTCGCGAGACCGAAGGTTTGTATTATACTACCATAAGCATGGGACAATTTGTATCTCGCGAGACTGAAGGTTTGTATTCTACTACCATAAGCATGGGACAATTTGTATCTCTCTAGACCAAAGGTTTGTATTTTACTACCATAAGCATGGGACAATTTGTATCTCGCGAGACCGAAGGTTTGTATTCTACTACCATAAGCATTGGACAATTTGTATCTCTCTAGACCAAAGGTTTTTATTCTACTACCATAAGCATGGGACAATTTGTATATCGCGAGACCGAAGGTCTGTATTATACTACCATAAGCATGGGACAATTTGTATCTCGCGAGACCGAAGGTTTGTATTATACTACCATAATCAAGGGACACTTTGTATCTTGAAAGACCGAAGGTTTGTATTCTACTACCATACGCATGGGACAATTTGTATCTCGCGAGACCGAAGGTTTGTATTATACTACCATAAGCATGGAACAATTTGTATCTCGCGAGACCGAAGGTTTGTTTTATACTACCATAGGCATGGAACAATTTGTATCTCGCGAGACCGAACGTTTGTATTATACTACCATAAGCATAGGACAATTTGTATATTGCGAGACCGAAGGTTTGTATTCTACTACCATACGCATGGGACAATTTGTATCTCGCGAGACCGAAGGTTTGTATTATACTACCATACTCATGGAACAACTTGTATCTCGCGAGACCGAAGGTTTGTATTATACTACCATACACATGGAACAACTTGTATCTCGCGAGACCGAAGGTTTGTATTATACTACCATACTCATGGAACAACTTGTATCTCTCGAGACCGAAGGTTTGTATTATACTACCATAAGCATAGGACAATTTGTATCTCGCGAGACCGAAGATTTGTATTCTACTACCATAAGCATGGAACAATTTGTATCTCGCGAGACCGAAGGTTTGTATTATACTACCATAGGCATGGAACAATTTGTATCTCGCGAGACCGAAGGTTTGTATTATACTACCATAGGCATAAGACAACTTGTATCTCGCGAGACCGAAGGTTTGTATTATACTACCATACGCATGAGACAAGGTGTATCTTGCGAGACCGAAGGTTTGTATTATACTACCATAGACATAAGACAACTTGTATCTCGCGAGAACGAAGGTTTGTATTATACTACCATAGGCATAAGACAACTTGTATCTCGCGAGACCGAAGGTTTGTATTATACTACCATACGTATGAGACAAGGTGTATCTTGCGAGACCGAAGGTTTGTATTATACTACCATAGACATAAGACAACTTGTATCTCGCGAGAACGAAGGTTTGTATTATACTACCATAGGCATAAGACAACTTGTATCTCGCGAGAACGAAGGTTTGTATTATACTACCATACGTATGAGACAAGGTGTATCTCGCGAAACCGAAGGTTTGTATTATACTACCATAGGCATAAGACAACTTGTATCTCGCGAGAACGAAGGTTTGTATTATACTACCATACGTATGAGACAAGGTGTATCTTGCGAGACCGAAGGTTTGTATTATACTACCATAGGCATAAAACAACTTGTATCTCGCGAGAACGAAGGTTTGTATTATACTACCATACGTATGAGACAAGGTGTATCTCGCGAGAACGAAGGTTTGTATTATACTACCATACGTATGAGACAAGGTGTATCTCGCGAGAACGAAGGTTTGTATTATACTACCATACGTATGAGACAATTTGTATCTCGCGAGACCGAAGGTTTGTATTATACTACCATACGTATGGGACAATTTGTGTTTCGCGAGACAGAAGGTTTGTATTCTACAACCATAAGCAATAAGCATGGGAAAATTTGTATCTTGCGAGACCGAAGGTTTGTATTATACTACCACAGGCATGGAACAATTTGTATCTCGTGAGACCGAAGGTTTGTATTATACTACCATAAGGATGGGATAATTTGTATCTCGCGAGTCCGAAGCTCTAGTGGGATAAACATTTCCCATGCTCCAAGTAATACAATACAACTGAGTCTCTACTGCAACCTTTTTTTTCAATTAATAAATAACTTTCTTAGACATAATAAATATTTACTCGGAAACATATATAAAATCAATACACATTTGTGTTTCGCCTTATTTTGGTCATTTGCCAGGTATAACTGACCAGAGAAAATACTATTCCACCTCAATCTCGAATGAGTGCATAGTGTAGTCTCATTTTTCTTTCGGCGATAGCTGTTTAACCTCAGTTTACACCTAGCTGTTAAACAAATGAATTAGATTGTACACCAATCAAATGTTGTATTTAATGAATAATGTCGAAGAAATAAAGGAGATGAAACGTTTTGATTGGTTCATAGTTAAGTTTGCGATTCTACGAGAGGCACTAATAAGATGTAGTTTTAAAATGAAATGTTCTGCATTTCATTAAGAAATAAATTTTAGTGCAAAAACCAGTGAAAACGTATGAAATATAATATTTATGAGCAAAATGTTAATTATTTTTGAAACATGATACATTTTCAGTTATTTATCGTCAATTGAAACTTATACACCTCTTGGGAGCCTCGCGTAATCTCCAGTCATGTGTCGTATTCTCGGCCTTGATAATCTATTTATAGAAACTGAAGCTGGTGGAGATGGCCGATTAGTTATTGGTAAACACATAGATTATTGTTATGATTAAATAGTTGATACTGGGATAAAGATATAAACAAGTTGATTCCATCGTTTCCGTTTACTATTCAATAATTTCTGAGAGTTTACATTATTTTGGCTGACACGTGGTTCTAAAAAGAGTTAAACAAAAAACGCGCAAGCTAAACTCGATTACCGATTCTATAACTTTTAAAGAACAATGGTTCACGATTATAATGCATTACCAATTCAAGGAGCTGTTGACTTCTTAGATATACAACATCCCACCCAAAAAGAAAATTTGTCCCCAAATTAACAAATCCTTGAATGGTAACCAGTTGGAATTGGAAACAGAAATATACAACATACTGACATGTTGGCCTAATTAGATTTTAACACAGAAGCATAAATGTCCCAGGTTGGCCAAACCGAGGACGACAGACAAACACACAGATAAGCAGGCCAGCTTTTCAGCAGTAATATATTTCTTTAAGTAAACCATTAGTAATCAATATCACAAATGATTGCTATGAACCGATTCTATATCTCTTAAAGAACAATGTTTTAATCGAACAATGTTCCAACTGGTTCACGATTATAATGCATTACCAATTCAAGGAGCTGTCGAATTCTTAGATATACAACATCCCGCCCTAAAAGAAAATTTGTCTCCAAATTAACAAAAGATGTCTCCTTCAATGGTAACCAGTTGGAATTGGAAACAGAAATATACAACATACTGACATATTTTCACACAGAAGCATGAATGTCAAAAGGTTGGCCAAACCGAGGACGACAGACAAACACACAGATAAGCAGGCCAGCATTTCAGCAGTAATATATTTCCTTAAGTAAACCATTAATATCCAATATCTCAAATGATTGCTATGAACCGATTCTATATCTTTTAAAGAACAATGTTTTAATCGAGCAATGTTCCAACTGGTTCACGATTATAATACAATACCAATTCAAGGAGCTGTCAAATTCTTAGATATACATTATTATAGCGCACATTTTATAATTCATGGAAAATTACTGTTGTTTTGATTATTAACAAAACCTTTCTGATATTCAAGTCAAATAATATGTGCATGTTCCATTTTTAGTGTTTTCTCATATTGATCGCCGTTTATCTTTTTTAAAGATTTTTCTTGTTTTATTTATGAATGACTGTTTGTGTAAAATGTTATTCGAATAATTGTTGCTAGCTTAACAAATTACATTAAACCAGGACGGTTTATAATATTTAAGATGAACTATGATGTCTAACACATATCAGAATTGATTCGATAATTACTTTTTAGTCATCTTCAACATTGTATTTGATAAATACAGCTGCTCTACTCGTCTATCCTTTTTTAAACAGCGTAAAATGGAAAACATCAGAATCACAGATCAAGTCACTTAAGACATTCCATTGAAACCATACACTTGTTAATGTTCTTTATTTAATATTTATCCTGTGTTTTATCGTTGGTCTATTACAGAATGTGGTAAAACAAGAACATAACCTCAACTGTAACTTAAGGGATACTAATCTGCTACTATTTGTATCTATTGGATTATTAATATCTATATATACATGCATATAAAAACTCATGCTATTTGTCAAAAGTTCCGTGAAATCTTATGCGACTAGTTAGCGATCATTGTAGATTCCGATCAAACTGGTTGCCTTCTCGTTGGTTTTCCTGGCTCATGTTGTACTGAGACTTGAACAGCACTATAGTCGCATTCGCACAGTCTGATCTGGCTTTACAATAAACAATACAGTTTGACACGACAACATGAACCTTGGTTTTATTTGTTCCTAAGATTAAACGTGTAGTTCTTGTATTGTAGTAACTGTATCCCACACATTCCAAACTTCTCGTGACCAAGGACGCGAATAAGTTTCTCCTGAAATCAGACAGAATATTCAGTGTGTTGACCTAGGACATATAGGCGCTCCTAAACTTTTGAGGAACACGGAAATACTTGACAGAAAATGTATTTCCTCACTATATTTGACAAATATTTAGGTAAGCTCGTTAATTATAATTTGCTTACTATACATATAAACTATACAAATACACTATACAAAGCAACTATACATAGAAACTATACATAGCAACTATACATAGCAACTAAACATATAAACTATACATAGAAACTATTTATATATAAACTATACATATAAACTATACAAAGAAACTATACATATAAACTATACATAGAAACTATACATAGAAACTATACATAGAAACTAAACATATAAACTATTTATATATAAACTATACATATAAACTATTCATAGAAACTAAACATATAAACTATACATATAAACTATACATATAAACTATACATAGAAACTATACATAGAAACTATTTATATATATAAACTATACATATAAACTAAACATAGAAACTATTTATATATATAAACTATACATATAAACTAAACATAGAAACTATTTATATATAAACTATACATATAAACTATTCATAGAAACTAAACATAGAAACTATTTATATATAAACTATACATCTAAATTATATACATATAAACTATACATAAAAGCTATACATAGAAACTATACATAGAAATTAAACATAGAAACTATTTATATATAAACTATACATATAAACTTTTCATAGAAACTAAACATAGAAACTATTTATATATAAACTATACATATAAATTATATACATAGAAACTATACATAGAAACTATTTACATAGAAACTATACATAGAAACTATTTACATAGAAACTATACATGGAAACTATACATATAAACTATTTACATATAAACTATACATATAAACTATACATATAAACTATATATAAAAACTATACATAGAAACTATATACATAGAAACTATATATATATAAACTATACATATAAACTATTCATAGAAACTAAACATAGAAACTATTTACATATAAACTATACATATACATTATATACATAGAAACTATACATAGGAAACTATATACATAGGAAACTATATACATAGGAAACTATATATATAGAAAACTATATACATATGAAACTATATATACATATGAAACTATATACATCTATATACATATGAAACTATATACATCTATATACATAGGAAACTATATACATAGGAAACTATATACATATAAACGATATACATATAAACTATATACATAGAAACTATACATAGAGCCATGAGCAAAAATAAAAGCACTGAAAGTTCTGACGGCCTGGGGGCTGCGGGAAGGTTGGAGAAGTAGGTAAAATGTGAAATAAAATAAAAATTGCAGCTTATGTTTATGTATTTATTTTTAAGAAGTTGAAAGATCATTTCAAAAATAGTAACTATTATGAAACTGGCAATTGGACAACAGGAGAACCTTGTTTGCCCAATATCGCTCACCTGAGTGCAAGAGCTCACAAGTATACACACTTAAGACATGACGAATCAAAGGAAAATTTGACAGCAGGTTTAGGCAGAAACATTTTGAAGTTTCTGCGCTTATTATATTGAGAAATATGTCAATGTTAAATCAACACAATAGTGTTTGTGTGTTTTACAAATTGAATTGCACCCACTTGAGCAAACTTGGTGGAAGTTCAGAGAGGAACATTTCAGAGAAAATATTTTGAAATCCGACTGGGCCAGTAGTTTCTCACAAGAAGAATTAATTTAATAGTTTTTCTTTTTTGTCACTATAGCAACAAGTTGTGCACTAAATGGAATTATGTGAACAACTGTAAAAGTGGAGCCATGCAAGGAACTTCCATGCCAAATGTTATCAACTTGCAGCCAGTGGTTTTTTAGGAGAGCTACGGACAGTGAGTGAGTTCAATAGATTATCTAGAGCTCAGGTGATCTAAAACGACTTAGGTAACAGGACCGCTAAAACACTAGTATATTGAATACATAATTTCTTGTTTCAGGATGACCACAGTTATGGTCGAAACTGATAAGTGTAATTTAGCGTAGTATTATTGGACTAGACTGGGAGAAAGTGTTTGATCATGGCTATACTGAACATAAAAAAGAACGAATTAATACAAGAGAAGCACATGAGAGTGTTTGGCGCGTTTTTGTCCAGCCCACATATGTTAAAAATGATATTATATAAATATTGCATGGCTTCCAGTGTGACAGTACATATTGTCAACATGAGGAATCTACTGTTACCCGAGACGAAGCGGTTGCGCTCTCTGATTGGTAGTGGGTTAATTTTTACACTATCTTCTTCGTCGCTATTTTCCGGAAATGTCGTAAATTTCGTTGTCTATTTATGTATATTGTATGTCAAATCAAAGAAAATATATAAACAACAACACCGAATAGTGAAATGGCGCAAATGGGGCTTTTTTTTTTTTATTTAAACTGAAATCGACAACGCCCGTAAATATTCGTACTTTTCCGTTTCACGTCGGGAAAATGACTAATAACCTTTCACAGTTTTCCCAATGCGTATTTGGCACGTGACTTCTTTGTTTACCATCGTCGCAATTTTCCGGGAATAATTGCAAACTTATTTTTCTTTTTGTAAAATATATTATGGAATATGAAATTGCAGAATATAACAAAAATGTAAAATGCGAAACCTAATGGTAAAATCAGTTATGATGATTTGTTTCACAATGGTAAATGATTCAATTTAAACTGAATTGGACAATCTCCGTAAATACTCGAACATAGTCGTACTTTTCCGTTCCACTTCGCGAAGATGATAATAACCTTTCTTATTTGATTTCTTGGCGCATTAATTTCTAAGCATTTGTTAAACTTGTATTGGAGTACTCACGCCTAAGTTTTTCACTGATGTTCCAACAACATTATAATGATCTTTTTCGGGTGATTTTAACCTTTTAAATGCAGTTGTGTTGAATCCATGATGAACTATCTTTTTCCGCGTAATCTCACCCTAAAATGCGTTTTCAGTAATATTTTCCGTATGCCTTTCCTGTGAATGATTCTAGGTGAGCCTAAGATTCGAAATGATGGTTGTTCAAATTTAAGTTATACAGTTGACTAACCTCTAGTTCTTCATCGTCGTCTGTTTTGTCTAGTTCCTGACTGGCCTTTTCAAACAGAGTGTTGTCATTATTCAGCACATGAAGGCAATATCTAAACATAAAACAACATTACAAATCCCCCGTGTAACGTGAAAATATATGTTGTGGTTAATGATTGATCATTGATACCTGCACATTGTAACTCGGACCAATCTATTTGATTCCGTTAGATACGGTACCTGGTGAATAACCGTATTAAAGTCTTCGGGAGAAATTGAAACTACCTCAATAAACTCGTCTGCTTTAAACCCATCGGACGAAAACAGAAACAACGGAACAAGTGGAAGAGGATCTATATGAGCCCGTCTGTGCAAGTACAAGTTGGCATTTCTGAACAGCGTAGGTTTAGATAAGCATGTACGTCTTATCAGTCTTAATCCTTTCACTCATACGACAAATCTGCAGCAGACGACTTTGAACATATTTTGTCAACAAATGGAAAATCTCTATTGAATGGATAATCTATGACTAAAAGTGGAAAACATTGTGGCAAAAGGAGAAATTGTCCGTTTTGAGCAGTTTCTTCTTTTGTCACTATGTTTTCAAAAAGCCGTTTGCTGCAGAGGCGTCAGAAAGCGTCTATATGAGGGAAATGTTTAACAGATGTTACAGATGATCGCAGAAGCTTCTATCAAGCTTGTGTAACTTATATGTGAACTGCTTAAATCGTAATAAGACTGTACATATGCAAACTCTGATCTAGATTAACACTGTTCAAAATAGCCAACGTGTACCTTTTCCCACGGACAGACTCATAATTTCGATACTGGTTTGAAAACATTGTGGAAAAAAGAAGGAACTTCTTCATTTGAAAAGAAAACTTCTTTTCTCAACAATGTTTATAAAAGTCGTCTTTTCACAATAGCCAACTTGTACCTTTTCCCACAGAAAGACTAATATAATTTCGATACTGATTTTAAAACACTGTGGATTAGAAGATATTGCTCCGTTCAGAACTTTTTTCTTCTGTCCATAATGTTTACAAAAGTCGGTTGTAGAAAGGATTAAGAGAACATCAACTATAATGCTGAATGAAGACAACTCAAGAAGTTTCAGGGAACGGTGACTTCAGATTGTCTGGACACACCCGGCACTCGGGTGAGTGGGTGAGTGCTCGTTAAAAGCGTTCACCCTTTCCCACATACAGACCCTTTCTGACGTCTTTGCAGCAGATGACTTTTGAAAACAGTGTGACAAAAGTAAAAATTGCTCATAATGATAAATTTCAAACGATTTCAACTTCATTCAATAATTCGTCTTTCATTTAAAACAAGTTTCGATTTGTTTGCGGAATTGTAGTCTTAGTCGTCTGTTGCAGATTTGTTCTATGTGGAAAAGGGTTAATTTAAAAGATTGATCCGGCTAGCACATGCCGGAGTACATGGTGTTTTTGGACAGCCCTGTTCTAAAATCGATCAGAGAAAGAATGCGGCCCTTACAACTTCAGCTGATCAACTTGCTTTCTTAGGATACCAGTCCTTCCTTTCTCGTATACTGGAATGTTAAAAGAAGAACATTGAACATTCTATATGAATATGGAGTGTAAAAAGAAGTAAATTGACAACGGTAAGGTTTCGTTTAAAATATGATATATAATTTCATTTATATAGTTGTACATTACACAACTGAGTAAGCTGAGTAGTTCATAAACAGAACTTACATTTTAAAATAGAATCTAAAATAAGTACATTACAATCTATGGGTTCGTATTATCAATTATGTTATTCATCTTTAATTTCGTCTATATTTAAATCACGCAATGTTTTTTAAAGTCGTCTGCTGCAAAGGCACTAGAAGTCGTCTGATATGTTACATGACAAGATGGTTAGGATTAAAAGCATTTGTAAAATTCATGTATAATGGAACCATTTTTGAATCCTAAATAAAGCTTTAACTATTTTCTCATCTATCTACAAACTGTAAAAGCTAACTACAATGAGCTTACCCTTTTCTGGACCAAATATGCCCTGAAATAAAATAGTAAATAAATAACAGTAAGTTCATGGTTGTCATCATAAAATGCACATTCGTACATTTATATTTAGACATTTCGTACATATCGAAGCGAATAGACATTTATATCTAGATATTTCTTACACTGTCGAAGCGAACGAACATTTATATCTAGACATTTCACACTTTGCGAAGCGAATAAACATGTATATCTAGACATTTCATACACATCGAAGCAAATATACATTTATATCTAGACATTTCATACACATCGAAGCAAATATACATTTATATCTAGACATTTCGTACATATCGAAGCAAATAAACATTTATATCTAGACATTTCGTACATATCGAAGCGAAAAGACATTTATATATAGACATTTCGTACATATCGAAGGGAATAGACATTCATATCTAGACACTTCGTACATATCGAAGCGAATAGAAATCAATATCCAGACATTTCGTACATGTCGAAGCGAATATAAATTTATATCTAGACATTTCGTACATATCAAAGGGAACAGACATCTATATTTAGACATTTCGTACATACCGAAGCGAATAGAAATCAATATCTAGATACTTCGAACATATCTTAGCGAATAGACATTTACTTCTAGATATTTCGTGCATATCGAAGCAAATAGAAATTCCGATCTAGACAGTTCGTACATATCGAAGTTAACAGACAATTATATCTAGACATTTCGCACATATCGAAGCAAATAGACATTTATATCTAGACATTTAGTACATATCGAAGCAAGTAGACATTTTTATCTAAGCATTTCGTACATATCGAAGCAAATAGACATTTATATTTAGACATTTCGTAGGCTACATAGCAAAGCGAATAAAAAACCAACATAATGACATCTGCGTAATGTATAGACCCAGATCACCCTGAGCAGTCGGCGCAGGCTAATCCGGGCCGACACATTCCGTCTCAGGGGGATAGAGGTATAGAGTAATGATTCCTTAAACAGAAAATCCACAGGAGGCGAAAAGTGTCTATCCGAGTAAGCCTGCGCGGCACGCTTAGATTGATCCGTGTCGATACTTTACGCAGAGTCCACAATGTTGATTTTCTTGCGGGACGGCTCAATTATGTAATTAACATAAGTCGATGACGGCGATCACGTGTTGTTTTGTATCAAAACACCGTGGCTAGAGAAGAAAGGTTACTATTAGTTGTATGTCGGAAACGGGTTATTGGTGTTTTTCGCTATTACACATGTCACGGCGATGTCATAAGCCCCCGTTTCGCACGATACGACTAACCCAGAATGAAATAATAACGTTATTTACACACCATCGAATCACTTCCTCGATCGACAATGAAATACTGACTTTATTTACAAACCATCGAATCACTTCCCCCGATCGACATTGAAATAATAACGTTATTTACAAACCATCGAATCACTTCCCCGATCGACAATGACATAGTAACGTTCGAATCACTTCCCGATCGACATTGAAATAATAACGTTATTAACAAACCATCGAATCACTTCCTAGATCGACAATGACATAGTAACGTTCGAATCACTTCCCGATCGACATTGAAATAATAAAGTTATTAACAAACCATCGAATCACTTCCCGATCGACATTGAAATAATAACGTTATTTACAAACCATCGAATCACTTCCCGATCGACAATGAAATAAAGACGTTTTTTACAAACCATCGAATCACTTCCCGATCGACATTGAAATAATAACGTTATTTACAAACCATCGAATCACTTCCTCGATCGACAATGACATAATAACGTTATTTACAAACCATCGAATCACTTCCTCGATCGACAATGAAATAATAACGTTATTTACAAACCATCGAATCACTTCCCCGATCGATAATGAAATAATAACGTTATTTACAAACCATCGAATCACTTCCTCGATCGACAATGAAATAATAACGTTATTTACAAACCACTGAATCACTTCCCCGATCGATAATGAAATAATAACGTTATTTACAAACCATCGAATCACTTCCTCGATCGACAATGAAATAAAGACGGTTTTTACAAACCATCGAATCACTTCCCGATCGACATTGAAATAATAACGTTATTTACAAACCATCGAATCACTTCCTCGATCGACAATGAAATAAAAAGGGTTTTTACAAACCATCGAATCACTTCCCCGATCGACAATGACATAATAACGTTATTTACAAACAACTGAATCACTTTCCGATCGACAATAAAAACAAAGGCTATTTAGGTTTTATGTTAGAAACGACTTTCAGGAAAATCAAATCTCGGGCTATTTGTGACAAATGTAGCCTAAAAGGTACCTTTCTGGATATATTCGCTTCTTAAAGGTTTTCCTAAAAAGCGAGACTTTGAGGATTTGCAGGTTACGTGTGAAGGTCTGTTGTGCCTCTTATTTATTCGTTTTAGAGAAATTCATTGTGTAGACAATACTATAACGTAGTATATTCTACACAATTCTAAATTATACTAATAAAGATATGAACGGAATGACACGATTATTACCATGCTTTTCAGTGTCCTTGAAACGTGGGCTATTTCAGGACTTTCTTCTTCCTCATCTTCCTCATCTTCCTGAAGCGCGGCCATCTTCGTTTCGACTTGTTGTACTTTGACCCGGCCGGCCAACATAGAAAATGTACTCACGAACGCAGAGGCAAACAAGAAGGCTTCCATATAATCCTCACTGCCATCTTCGTCCATTTTCAGTTTTGGCTGAAACATAAATTATACTTGGCTATGTATTGGAACATATTTGAACTAAAGTGAAGACAATTTAATCCAAACAACCAGTATATCGATGAAATTGTACATGGTTTGCTAAGGCTACCTTTTATTCTACTTTTTGTGAGACAATATGCCAATTTCACAAATAGCTTCAAACTGCTTGATCATTCCCCTAAATGGGTTCAAATTTCGTTATAATTCCCCATAAATCTGCCCCTTTTGATTAGCCTGTACCGATCCATGAACGCGCTAGCAAGAAATAAGGGAGTTAGGCTTTATAATAGAAATAAAGATATATATTTTCTATATTGTGAAACACAAAAATCAAAATTACCATCGGTTTTGGTGTCGTCTTTTTCCGGAAGAGCTTATGCTTCATGACATCTGATGAGGATAGTCTGTCGTCTGGGTCTTTCTCCATCATTTTTGACAAAAGGTCCGTAAAATCAGAACAATATCCCTCAGGCATGTCGGGTTTCTGAAATTGTTTTAGTGTATTCTCGTCGAATGCTGTCTAAGATCTCTTTCGACCTAGATCTTTAATTAATGATATTATATTGAAAAAAGAAATGCCTTTGAGTTTTTACTGTGCATACATTATAGCGATGTTTTTACTGAGCAAACATTAAAGTAAGGTATGAATTATAGCGATGTTTTTACTGTGCATACATTAAGGTATGTATTATAGCGATGTTTTTACTGTGCATACAATAAAGTATGTATTATAGCGATGTTTTTACTGTGCATACATTAAGATATGTATTATAGCGATGTTGTTACTGTGCATACATTAAGGTATGTATTATAGCGATGTTTTGACTGTGCATACAATAAAGTATGTATTATAGCGATGTTTTTACTGTGCATACATTAAGGTATGTATTATAGCGATGTTTTGACTGTGCATACATTAAGGTATGTATTATAGCGATGTATTATAGCGATGTTTTGACTGTACATACATTAAGGTATGTATTATAGCGATGTTTTGACTGTGCATACATTAAGGTATGTATTATAGCGATGTTTTGACTGTACATACATTAAGGTATGTATTTTAGCGATGTTTTTACTTTGCATACATTAAGGTATGTATTATAGGCGATGTTTTGACTGTGCATACATTAAGGTATGTATTATAGCGATGTTTTTACTGTGCATACATTAATGTATGTATTGTATCGATGTTTTTACTGTACATACATCAAGGTATGTATTATAGCGATGGTTTTACTATGCATACATTAAGGGATGTATTATAGCGATGTTTTTACTGTACATACATTAAGGTATGTATTATAGCGATGTTTTTACTGTGCATACATTAAGGTATGTATTATAGCGACATTTTGACTGTGCATACATTAAGGTATGTATTATAGCGATGTTTTTACTTTGCATACATTAAGGTATGTATTAAAGCGATGTTTTTACTGTGCATACCTTAAGGTATGTATTATAGCGATGTTTTTACTGTGCATACATTAAGGTATGTATTATAGCGATGTTTTGACTGTGCATACATTAAGGTATGTATTATAACGATGTTTTTACTGATACACTTATTGCAACAGTCTGCTATGCAGTTTTCAAATTATCTTGACAAATCTATCTTAACATACCAACAAACACATTATATCGACGCCTTTAATCTGACATGTCTTGTTTACATTTATCTATTTAATATTATCATTCATTTATTTTCATTGTTGTTCGTATGTATATATTGTGTGGCTATTATCACGAGTGAAGTCACTGTTAGGTAGTTTGTTAAGTGAATGTTAGCAATGAACCTGCATTCGGCTGTATAAGACTTTAAGCACATTTCGCATGCCATGATGTAATGTGATTGCATTTACGACAATGCTGATCGAGTCAACTTTTATCTTATTTAACATTGTTCGCTATACATGCTTCAAGAAAACACTTTAGAAATGATTCCTCTCTTTGGCGCTCAGGGTTGCAGGGTGCCTCGGTGTCATAATAATTTACCAAGGAAACACCATGGTATAATTGAAATTCTGTGGAAAGCGGCGTGACATAACATTCAAACACAAATTATATCAATATGTAACAAAATCCATTCAATAATGTGTAAGAACTTATCAATAATATTGATAACCAGATCAGTCGATTGAATGCAACATGATAATGGTTAAATTATCCCTCTTAATTCATCTTGTTTATCAATTAACTACACTTTGCCATCAAAAGAATCTGAGCAGCGCCCTAGTTAAAACAACCGTAGCCTAATATCGACGATTGTAGATAAAAATGTGAATGTGCATTCATGCTGTCTGATAAAAAACGACCAATGTTTATGAAAAAAGGGTGTTTAGAACTTCTGAGGGTAATTGACGAGCAATGCAGATACAGATTAGCCTCGGCAGATGAGCAGGTTGATCTAAATCTGAACTTGCCATAAATGTCCGAAAGATAGTTGTCATACAGCATCGCACATTCATTCATTGAATGTTTTGGACCATCTTGCAAAAAAGCTATGTTTTGTAGTCAAATGGAATACTATGCATACCTGTCCTTGGGTTATCTTGAATATTAAAGCTGGTACGAAAAAGGAGTCAAAGGGTTTTTCTAGAGCAGCCAGTTCGTACATAAGAACTGCAAGCGACCAGATATCAGTCTGAAATGAGATATACAAGAGGCAGTACCGATTTCAGTAATTGTTTGAAAAGTAGCAGAAAAGAATCATTATTTCCATCGTATTATATTGGTGAGATGTAATCCTTTGATGCGTCGGTATAATGTAGATCAAACTATAAGTCTATAAGAACGAGCAATTAATTATTTATTTCACCAACAGTTTTAGGCATCTGTTGCAGGAGCGTTTTAGCAGGGAAATCATTTTTAAATTCGATTGTGCTAGGTGTTATCCAAGGTATGACTGCCAAGTTAAAGTGAAACCTAGCACTACTTATAAAACGCCGCAACTGCCTTATTTGACGTTAAATCTTGACGTACAGTCGCAACAACATTGTATGTGACGGTTTCTTCATTACATGTTACGGTCTTATCATTACGCGAGACATAAATGTCATTACATGTGGTGGGGTCAACATTCCGTATGATAGTGTTACCCTGATGTGAGAACATTTCATTCATACATCTGACGACATCTCTTATATATGTGACGGCAGTTCTTATACGTGTTAATGTTTTATCATTATATGTGACAGAATCGTCATTCCATGTGGTGGAGTCAACATTACGTGTCGCTGTTTCATCCTGACATGTAACACTTTTATTCATACACGTGATGACACAATTGATACATGTGAAGGTTTTTATCAATATGTGTGACAGAGTAGACATTCCATGTGGTGGAGTCAACATTATGTGTGTCAGGTTTACCTTGATATGTGACACTTTTGTTTATACATGTGATGTCACCTCAGGGCCTGCTCTGGGTTGAATCTTTCTTTCGCCACCACTTTCGCCACATTGAAATAAAGGTCGCCACTTTTAAGTTTTAGGAGCCACTTTTAATTTAAAGGAGCCATTCATTTTCGCCACTTTTGACAAATATTTTAGCCATTTGTTCGCCACTTTTCTTTAATTTCAAGAGAGGAAATATTTATTTGTTCGCCACTTTTCTTTAATTTCAAGAGAGGAAATATTTATATGAAATCTCATCAATTGGTCCACTAATTGTGTGTACTCGTCCATAACTAAATAGATTTTTCCCAATCAAAAATGACAAACTTACATTGTCATTAAAAATCATGAAAGGCCTACGTCGATCGTCTAAACCTGCTTCAAAAAGCGTGCCGATATATTTAATGCATCTATAATTGCCAATTATCACATGTACGGCCTTAAATGTATCAATATCGCTCAGAGTTGTTGGTCAGTCGGATTAAAAGGTTGAATTAACACTTCACAACAATAACACAAGTGTGAAATACACAAGCTGTCAAAATGATAAAAATGGGTGTCGTAAAAATGTCGTAAAGTGGTCACTGGTTCCCGACATTGAATCAAATTGCAGTGCATTATCTTAGATTAACGGAACCAGTCATTGTATGTCGTAAACTGATACCCAAAACAGGTAAATGTTGTTGATAAAAACCTTTCGCCACTCATGAAATAACTTTGCTACTTTAAAATAATCTTCGCATTTGGCGAAAGTGGCGAAAGACAGCGCGGGCCCTGAGTCTCACCTGTAATACATGCAACGGTTTCACCATTTATTGTAACAGAAATATATCTTTGTTAAATATCTACAATACGTTTGCATGTTTGAGGGATACAAGCTTCTTTGTAACGATTTTGTAATAACGTGTGACCAAATGTTCTTTACGTGTGACCAAATGTTCTTTACGTGTGACCAACTGTTCTTTACGTGTGCCTTACATGTGACAAAATGTTCTTTACGTGTGACTCACGTGTGACCAAATGTTTATTACGTCTGACCAAATGTTATTTGTGACAGTTTGGCCTATATATTAAACCTATCCGCTAATTTCACACTTAGTGACATTCAACTATAATACATAGGAGTTATCTTATTCAACCATTTCCTCATGAAAAGTCTCAAATGGAATGACAATTCTGTCTCATGTTATGATAAGACCGCTACATGTAATGACGAAACCGTCACAAACAATGCTGCTACGCCTGCACATCAAGGTTTAACGTTAAATAAGCCAATTGCGACGTTCCATAAATACAGTTGTATATGCTCTTCGGAAAACATTGTCTATGTTATGTAAGGAATTTGTTTAAATTGTATAATTTGCTATAAAACTTGTAGTTTTTATGCATTAAAATATATTGTATTGTATTGTATTGAAAAAAATAAAATGACATTGACGTTAAATACTTCAATGTTTATCGACATAGTTAAGCTAAATAATCACGTTCGGCTTTCACCACAGAAACTTTACAAATAATTTGACACGAGTTACTTCCCGTAAGTACGCACACCTGCTATTTGGGTAGTTCTGGTTTAGCAATCCAGCTTGTTTTATGAACTGTTATGTCAAAGTTTGATTGCTCCATTACCTTAAAACCATAAGGTATTCCCATATAAATCTCTGGAC
Source organism: Serripes groenlandicus (assembly GCA_031761405.1). Lineage (NCBI taxonomy): Eukaryota > Metazoa > Mollusca > Bivalvia > Cardiida > Cardiidae > Serripes > Serripes groenlandicus. The sequence continues at coordinate 72,928,018 of JASEVX010000007.1, read as the reverse complement.
TCATGTAATGGAGAGTTCCAATTTGTGTACAAGCCAAATCCACGGACGATTCCAGTATTCTAAAAAATAAGAAAACATAAAAGGCATGCGGACTTTTAATTCGCATAGGACCGTTTTATGTATAAGAACGAACTCTTCAATTTGATAGAGGCCACTTTAAAAGCCACTAGAGTAAACGAGTTTTGAACACATTCTGAAAACAGGAGAAATTGCTCAAAACGAGCAATGTTTTCTTTTCATACAATTTCTCAACCCTTCAACATAGCATAATTACATTCTCTTCGTTAGAGGTACAAAACAGTTTTTCTCAGATGTTATCAGAGGAAACGTCTCTTATTGACGCAGCGCGGAAGCGCGGTGTCAGTATTGGATTCATTTCAATGTTTTACCATGGGGTGACGTATTCGAAACGGGAGCAACCAACAATTATTATAGTACCAACTCTGTAATATGTTTAAAAAAACACCTTTATGAATGAATAAATTGTATTAACTGATTTAAGAAACAACAAGATAAAACATACGTACATCGTCTACCGTTATTACACAATTTAAGACACATTTAATTTGTATTTAATAACTGTTCCCAAACTTCATAGGCTACGCTTTTTTTTATAAGTTGGTTTACGGAGTTCACCTTTTCCCCGACTTCCTAGGCTACGCTTTTTTAATTGTTTGGTTTACTGCTCTGACGATTCGGTTCATCAAAGCTCAGAAAAAAATCGGGGGATGTTTTTTCCTATTTATTTCTGTTGTATTTCTTAACTTAAAGCGTTCCTTCCCATACAGTTGTTCATTCAGACCATTGTATTCTTGCTATATGTTGACTATACATGTGAACTTTTTCTTTTAATTTCATAAATGCTCAATTTTGATAATAAATATCTTTAAACTTGTTAAAATTACTTTATATCTTTTGTTTATATACTCCCGTTGTTGTTATCCTGCTTCTGCTAAATTGGAAGGAGAATAGACTTCCCTCTCTCCTTACAAAGCTTGTGTCACACTTAACTTAAAACTAGAGGCATTATACCTTAAGTTAATATCTGTTAATATTTCAGCACCTATGTTTTAGAGCAGATTTAAAAACCTTTTGGTAAAAATTAAGCTCCAGCTTGTATTACACATTCAAGTTGAAGTCAATGTTAAGCAAACGGTACACCAAATGGTTTGAAGACTAAACTTGTCCTTTCACGACTAAACTGTACATGCTGAATATCACATAGATCGTAGTATATAAAATGTCTAATCCCTACGTCAAAATTGACTCTTTCTGCTCTTGATAACCTTTTGTTATAGACTATGGTAGCCAGGTGAGTAATATAGGCACATCTGGGCCTTCTTGTTTAACATAAAGGGACATTTGGCCTTCTAGTTCAAACAATTTACATCCTGCACGTTTGCACAGGTTATTTAAATGTACTGAACTGCATCTGCTTCCCTTACGTCATGCTTTAAAATCATGCGCGGCGTTTTTGATGCTTACCATCAAAATTCGTCTAGTAACTTAAATTACATACATTGTTAAAGATACTTATGGTCAGAATGCATAGTTTTATTACGAATATAACACTTATTAATACTTTATAAGAATGCTTCAATGATGTTATGATAAATAGAAAATACTTTGACAAAGTGTATGTTGTGGAAGTGCGTTTTGACCTTGAGTTTAGGCGGTTCAACAGTTCCGAAGGTCGACTGCTTTGTGACAAAGGACAGCCGCGTCCACGAAAATATTGAAATAGCAACCAAGTTGTAAAATATAAGTGAGCAAAGTGATAAAATACAAATGCCATCAAGCGGAAGGGAATTGTTCACCGAGTAATATGCATTTCCTTGCTTACCTCGCTATTCCAAAATCACCAAGCACACAGTCCATGTTCTCGTTCAGAAATACATTAGCTACTTTCAAGTCCCTGTGAATGATATTCTTGCTGTGTAGGTACTGAAAATATGTCCAATATTACATAAGCTACTTTCAAGTCCCTGTGAATGATATTCTTGCTGTGTAGGTACTAAAAATATGTCCAATATTACATAAGCTACTTTCAAGTCCCTGTGAATGATATTCTTGCTGTGTAGGTACTAAAAATATGTCCAATATTACATAAGCTACTTTCAAGTCCCTGTGAATGATATTCTTGCTGTGTAGGTACTAAAAATATGTCCAATATTACATAAGCTACTTTCAAGTCCCTGTGAATGATATTCTTGCTGCGTAGATACTGAAAATATGTCCAATATTACATAAGCTACTTTCAAGTCCCTGTGAATGATATTCTTGCTGTGTAGGTACTGAAAATATGTCCAATATTACATAAGCTACTTTCAAGTGCCTGTGAATGATATTCTTGCTGTGTAGGTACTAAAAATATGTCCAATATTACATAAGCTACTTTCAAGTGCCTGTGAATGATATTCTTGCTGTGTAGGTACTAAAAATATGTCCAATATTACATAAGCTACTTTCAAGTCCCTGTGAATGATATTCTTGCTGTGTAGGTACTAAAAATATGTCCAATATTACATAAGCTACTTTCAAGTCCCTGTGAATGATATTCTTGCTGCATAGATACTGAAAATATGTTCAATATTACATAAGCTACTTTCAAGTCCCTGTGAATGATATTCTTGCTGTGTAGGTACTGAAAATATGTCCAATATTACATAAGCTACTTTCAAGTCCCTGTGAATGATATTCTTGCTGTATAGGTACTGAAAATATGTCCAATATTACATAAGCTACTTTCAAGTCCCTGTGAATGATATTCTTGCTGTGTAGGTACTGAAATTATGTCCAATTGTACATAAGAAGTGCTCTACCTAAACCAAGGACAGTGTATATGCGATCAGTGGAGATTGATCTGGCTTAACACTGTTCGTCAATTAGTTACAGAAGTGTTCAAGAAGTGTCTGCCAATTGATGTCCATTTGAACTAGCTGGTTCATAGCTACACTTGTCAGATACACTGATTTCAGCTGAAACATCCCTTATATAATTGCAAATGTTCGTTTGCAGGTCGTTAGTGATCAATTGTTAGCATTCAACGTGCAACGAGACAACCTTTGTTGTGAAACAACCTGTTTTAAAATCTTTAACAATTTGAAAGTTGTAAGCTTCATTATGTTTGTTTAGATTCCAATTGTCGACTGTTAAGTAAACAAACATCAGGTGTATATTTACTTATTTGCTACATATGCGCTAGCAATGTATAAGGGGAGGTGACCAATCTAGTCGCCATTGTTGGTTCATGCCAGACGTACTAATTTCTATAGAACGCCCAGTACCAGACTAAACTTAAGCAAGCATGAACATAATGTATTATGTACCTGCATATTTTCCGGCGCAAAAACATTCATATGGTCGTGCGCAGTACAAATACGACGGATTAAAATTCACTATTGAATACGTGTAAAATACGGTACCAAATTTTGTAATGTTAACGGTACGTCACTGAAATATGATGGAACGTCATTGAAATATGCTCCTACGTCATTCAAAATATTGCTGTTGGGCGTGGTTCACACGTTAATCACAAATTATATTTCAAGTGTAAATAAATTATGTTATCTTATGATTGTGTTTCTTATTTTTTTTATATATGTGAAAGTAGCGATACAGGTCTAGTAATGCACCTGCATAACCGGCTTCATTATATACCGGTTTACCTCAACAGCACTGGCTATCTGTCTAAACCATTCAATAAGTCTTGGCTCTTCGAGTTTGTTCCCGCGTTGTTCTTCTATGTAATCTGAAAAAACGAACGTTCATATATGGTTTTAAACTTATTTTTAACAAATCCGACAATTAAATGACAGAATATGGTTTTTTCGTCATTCTCTCGTCCGTCTGTTGTCAAAAATGAAATTTTGACTATTGACAAAAAGTCGAACAATTCTGAACAAAATCAAATCAAATTTATCAGATTGAGGGTAATGATACAGGATCTATCTCATGTGATCTCAAATGTGATGAGAGTATGAACATATAGTCCGAACATAGGAGAAATGCATCAATGTTAGTTCTTTAATCTGGTTACAAACAGTACGTTTGTGCAAAATGAGCCGTTCCACGAGAAAACCAACATTATGGGCTCTGCGCAGGCTAATCCGGGCCGACACATTCCGTCTCAGGGGGATAGAGGTACAGAGTAATGATTCCTTAAACAAAACATCCACAGCAGGCGAAGAGTGTTTGTCCGGGTTAACCTGCGCGGCATGCTTAGACTGATCCGGGTCGATACTTTAAGCAAAGGCGGCAATGTTGGTTTTCTCGCATCTAACGGTTCAAATGTCCAATGATACATTTATTCAAAGTCAACACGGAATTATTGCACTCTATTAGCAAACACTTAACGCAAATAGCGTACATAGCCGAGTGGGCATGATCGGGGTCGTACATAGCCGAGTGGGCATGGGTCGGGTGGAGAAAGAAGTCAAACCTCCAAGATCTCCGTTTGGACAATATTCCGTCACTATACAGAGTTGACCCTCCTGTCTAAAGCATTCCACATAGTGAAGAAGGTGTTTGTGACTGAGAGAGGAGAGAAGCTGAATTTCCTGTAAAGCACGTTCTAAATCATCTTCGTCCATCGTATCCATGTTCATCAATTTCATCGCATTCTGAAATGGGTTTATACATTTGGGGTAACGACGTTTTCAACACTATATTTATCATAGCACGATTACCATTTTCATCGATGTCCTCGTGTGTTATCGTTTTGTACCAATAATTCGCTCAACATCTTTATTAGGGTATTGGCTTCCTTCCCACATTTTTGGCAAGTCGATTTATTTTAATTTTATAAAAAAAAGATACCCATGATGTACCTGTTTCTCTAATTTATTCAAGAATCCAATTGAAAGAAGAATTTTTTTATATCATATTAGAAAGTTTTGTTACATCCGCTCCAGGGTGGGTTTCAGTCCAATATGGGTAGTCTATGGAATGACAGTAAGTTGTTTGCTTGTTTTGTAGATGCTCGACAAGTATTTGACCGAGTCTGTTATGACGGTCTATTTATCAAGTTATATGAATTTTGTATTTCGCTTCAATTGTTAAAGACCATAATTGCTATGCATTCTTATATGTATAGCAGTGCTGTGCATAGTGGCTTTTACTCAGACTGATTCCCTGTTTTACATGGTACCAGACAGGGTGGAGTTATGTCAACTCTTGTGTATCTTGTATATATAAATACATTGCTTGAGCAATTGGTCAACAGTCAATTAGGATTTCAAATTGAATGGCTCCATTTGTGTGCCCCGTCTTTTGCAGACGATATGTCCCTTCTCTCTTTATCCATTACTTCTTTAAAAACTATAATTGATATATTTTACAAATATTCGTGTTTAGAGAGATACCAATATAACTCCAACAAGTGTGCAGCTATCACTTTTAATGAGTCCAAGCGTGCATACACACGCAGTTCTCGTTCATTTGTCATGGGTAATGAAATCATTTATGAAAAAGAGGAATATAATCATTTGGGAAATGTATGCAATAAATACGCTGACTACTCTATACTTGCTAAACATATTGATAGGAAAATAAGGGGAACATTGTTCGGGCTTATTAAGGAAGGACTACACGTAAATGGGCTTAATCACTTAACTAGCTATAGTATATATAAATATATTGTTATTCCTAAAGCACAATTTGATTGTGAA